>VZTN01036960.1:24035-55605 GCA_013400515.1 Erpornis zantholeuca | reverse complement strand
TTGCCTTTATAACCTGATTTCTTAACAATGTTTAACACTTAGAGACTAATTAAAAAATTTTTGACAAAGCCTTGAAATCTACCCAAGAGTTTACTATGTGTAATTTGGTTTAGTTTAGACAAGTATTTAAAAGTGAACAGTTGTCCTTTTACTCTAGTTACTTATATTTGTCAGTCAGGAAGGATAGGGAAGATAGGAATTGTTGAGTTAGGATAAGTAAATATTTTCTAGTGAGTGGGAAATGCAAGAAATTTTCAGCAATTTTATTAGCATATATAATCACTGGGATATTTAATAGTTAGCAGTTGTGTGCATGGACTGTAGTCACACAAACTCTCTTGAAATTCAAGACTATAGGAAAGTTACTTAAAAATTCAAATTGCAATTTTTCAGAACAACTTTTATTATTCACACAAATTGAGATATAATGAATCATTTTAGAGATTATATTTAACAAAATTTGATTGCAAAATAGCAAAGGAAATTATTTCCACTTAATTATTTTTAATTTGCTTTTCAACCAGAGCAACTGGATAATAAGATAATTTATCTTAAACTCATTCTGCAGATTCTGAAAGTGAATTATTTCTGTTTTATCATGTGAGGATCTCTGACATCAACTTCTGAGTTGATCTGTCTGACCCACTTAATTATTGAATTTATTTAAGTGCAATCTGGGCCAGGGAGAAAATAATTTCTTGTTGGTTTATGAGGCAGTCACTNAATAATTTCTTGTTGGCTTATGAGGCAGTCACTGATATAAGAATGTCCTTGTCATTGCTGCATGGCCACAGTCACCATTACAAATATATTAATTAACTAAGCAGTGAAAGAAACTCACAGTGACAAATATATTACTAATCTGAGAGAGAAACAGAGAAAGATAAAAAACTTTCCTTATCATATATATGTTTTCTCTACGCCTGTTTTCATTACAGACATTTGTATATTTTCCTGCTGACAGAAACATTCCGAAGAGGGAGCTGAATTGTGCTTGTCCTAGTGGGAAGATACTAATTTGGCCCAGCTGACATTCTGGCACAATACCATAAGTGGTGCAGATGTGACCACCAGGCAAGCAAGTGCTAATAGCATCACACACAAGCGATTCTGTTTTCTCTGACTGTGTGGTGTACAGAGCAATTGCTTACTTAGTGTAAATCTTTTCCTGTCCCACTAATCCAGCTGGGTGCTCACAAAGACTGAATCAATTGTTTACTCATCATAAAGATTAATCTCAGCTGGTGCTGCTTTGCTGTCTGCAAAGAAAAAATAAAAAAGCAAAACCAAAAAAATACAATCTTTAACTGAAAGTGAAGTTTCAACTCTCTTGTTCCATGCAGATGGTGCTGTTTACCAGTTATCTCTCAAATCAGGAAGGAGACCAAAGCCTAGACGAATTACAGCTGATTCAAACTAATCCAGGCAACAGCTGAAGTTAATGAGGAGTAGAAAAGTAATTTGTTGAATTCTGTGATTACCATGATCTCACAGTTAGTCAGACTATAGCCCCACTAATAGTATGCAAAAATTTCATCTTTGATACCCAAATTATATTCTTGCCAAGAACATTTTCTGCATGAAGTAATTACAGACCAACCTCTCTCTAATTGATTGTTTGTCTCTCTAAAACTTAATTGTTTGAATAAAAAAGACCTCATCTGTCCCACTGAGAGTGAGTCTCTCTTTTCTCTTTTCTAGGTAGGACATGATGACTGACTGGGGTGATGCACTGCCTAGGTTGGAATTGAAGCTAACCTGTGTTATGGACAGGTAGCTGATGAGACAGGGAGATAACAACGGTCCAGGTACTCCGTAATTCCTCATAATAGAGTGTACTTCACCTCACCCAGACAGATCTATCCTCTACTCTGTGTCAGGAAGGTATTGGCGAGTGACACTTCTTGGTACATCTGGAGATGAATGCAAGCAGGAGGTGACAAACATCATTTGTCAGGAAAGGTCTAGATAGCTCTGTGTCATGCAAAGTACATGCTTCTTCATTCCATGGCAGCTTGAAGGAAGAATATAACAAATACCTTGTAACAATAAAGTATACCTTGCTGTGGATAAATTAATATCAAGTGGGAAAAAAAACAAACAAAGAGGAGGAAATAAAAGACCTAACTAACAGTGGCACACATATCTGTAGTTTGTGGATGTAAAGGAGTTGTTTCTTGCACTTCATTATGCACTTGCTGGCTCCCAGCACAGGTGTGCTGCAAAATGCAACCATATCTGTGAGAATAAGACCTGCTTTTCAAAAGCAGCTATTTCTAAAGATAGCAGACAAATCTCTTCATTTTCTATTGTATAATTTGGTTGAGTGTGTATAAAATGGATTGTTATTCTTGGCAGTAAATTACCAATATTTTTTAGCCACTAAACTATAAGTATTGGTTTTATATGAAAAAAGACGTGGATTCTCATATACTTAATTTTTTTTAGGTAATCTGTTGTTAGTTATTGGGATCCACTCATAATAGTCTGCTTGTTTGAATATCCTTTTCTCCTACAGACAGAGTTTGTAGAGTCCTTAACACCCACAATATCATTCTTATTTGACTAATGAGGTGAGGATTCACTATAACTCCTAGACATAAGTGCCACCCCTGGAAAGGCAAAAGCCTGATTAACATGGAAGAAACACATGACAAACCTCACAGTGATGCAAGGCAGCTTGGGCAAGAAACATGAGTAATCACCTTATTGACTTCCAGGCAATTGCAAGAGTTAAGAACACACAAAGATTAGAAAACCTTCTAGTACCCATTTCCTGGAGTCTAGGTCAGACAAATATCTGTCAGGAATCATTGATCCTGCCTTCAGGCAAAGCAGTGGACAAGCTGACTTCCAAAGCTTTATTTCCCAACCCATTTTCCTGTGATATTGTGATAAGACCTAAATTCCCTTGGGATCAGCGGGTGGTAGACCCACAGCCTTTCTGTGGAGTTATCTATTAAGATTGGGAAGGTTATTTTCATAAATACCAGTGTAAACAATTTTTATGAAGCAGAATTGTTATTGCTTTGATTATTTTTTTTCACTATGTCTTGTTGCAAGCCTATGCTGAAAACCTTCAGGCAAGGTAAGTCCTCAAGGACAGTATTAGAAATATTACTGGATCAATGCATAATTTTATGGAGCTTTTTGCTGCCTGCAGATGAGAGCGAAGTTTCAACTCCAGTCATACTGAGCCTGAAGTACAAAACTTTCTGAGTCTGCAAGTGATAGGAAGCAAGAACCCTGTTTTTAGGGAGACCTGCCCTTTCTTGACAGCAGAGTATCCATATTACATAGTGGTATTTTCTGATTTTAATTTCCTATTTCAATAAAAACAAAGGCATACAGCTACTCATTTATCCAAAAGGATGTTGCTGGAAAAAAAAGTGGACACACACACAAATCATAACAATGTGTAAACGACCACGGTTTCCTGAAAAATGTAATTTTACATCCTTGAGTTGTGTTCCTTAATAAAGAATTAAAATGTTGGCATTTCTTGATAGGCAGGATGATTATTTGATAAGATTACATAGATAAAGTGACGCTCATCATTTTTCACACATAATTGGATACAACAAAAGTAATATTTAAAATAGAAAAGCAAGCCCACAATGGGTAATTTTATGTATGGGGCTTTCTGTGTTACAGTGCATAGTGTTTAATTAGACCTTAAGGGACAGTACAAATTTAGTAATCATATGTGCAAGTCACAGCCTACATTTCATACCACTGTTCCAGACTCATGTCTACGTCTGCATGTAATTTGCTTATTAGTTTAAATGCACAATTTCAACTCTTTAACATTCAGTTTTGATTGGTTTTGTTATATTAATGGGATAATAACATCATTCATAATCAATGTTCTCCAAATGTAAATTATTTTAATTGTTCACACATAATAGCATTCTCTATTAAAAACACATACTGATGCCTCGTTGAGAAAATTAATTCGCTGTGTTTGTTACTATAATGAAATAAAAGTTGTTCCAATTTAATGAATTCAGCAGTAGATTTCATAACTTCATTATGAACACAAACTCAATTTTCTGGGGGTAACTTACCATTAGTTCAAATGAAAAGATTCATGCTCTGGAAAATTCAGGAGTCACTGGTTCTATTTCTTGGGGTCATTCCAATTAATAAAATGAAAAATATTTAACAATGCCATAGAGTGAATATTCCAACATGCAATTGAAATAATTCTTCCTGCATCTTGAATTTCAGAGTTTCCCCAGCTGAACTGCTATTTTTGAAAAATTTTCCTAAGGGAGGAAACAGAAAAAAATAGTGACAGCATCATTTAACTATTTTCATACTAAATTATTTAAGCTCCTTTTGTAACTTCTCTCTGTGAAATCTATGGCCCTGTTTTTGTTCAGCAGATCAAAAAAAATGCAAAACTAATCACCACTCAGCTTGAAGAAAATGAATTACCACATTGTAAAACCAAATACTTTTAATGCACAGATGTGGAAAACATCAACTCGGAGGCTTACTTAATGAACACCACACTTGGTTACTTCACCACTGCTGGGTGTAAAACTCTGGATGTTCATACTGAGCTCTTGCTCAGTAGTATGACAAAGATTATGGTAAACCAAAATTGACAATAAATTTAATCTGATAACTGACATCTGATGTCTAGCTTTGGGGCCTTCTTTTGCTGTGTCTTAAGACCAAGTTACTAATCTTTGGATCTTGGAGAACAAAACCTTAAGGCTCATAGGAAAGTAGTGAGAAGGCATGGATAAAAAAGTTTTTTTTCTTGAACCCTGATATCTCAAATATTCCTCAACTATTATGTCTGTTCCATTTCCAGGTAGCTTTTTTTTTTTTTTTTTAATGCAGAGACCAATTACCTCACGTTTTAAAATCCATCCTGGCAAATGAGTCCCAGCACAATAGAAAATATATATCTTAATTAGGAAACTTTCTCATATGTGGGGCTCATGGGTCTTAGCATTTCTGCTCACATTCACTATTCTGTGCCTTTCTGGGACATACAATTTAGTTCAGTACGAGATTCTAGGCACAGATATGAAACAGGTTATGTAGCAGATCAGGATTAATCACATAATGCTGTCTTCAGTCCTTCACAGAAATCTATAACTTTCACAATCATAATTAATTTGTATCTAACTATAATCATATGGGTCTTTCTTATTGAAATCAAGGCACACAGAATTCCACCTCACTAAAATTGCATTGCCAAACTCCAAGCTAAAGTCACTTTACTCTGCTGAGTAATTCCTGTGATTCAAGAAGCATTTAAACTCTGTTGGATTTAGTGAAGAACATTCAATATCAAACTTAGAGGACCGAGCTTTGTAAATGTGGAACAAGATGATGGATGGATTCAAGGGAGGAGAAATATGGCATTGTTTTCAGGTCTGAATGTGATGTCGAATAGATAGTTCACAAGATGTCTCCTTCCCATTCATCTTTCTGAAATCTGTGTCAAGTTTTTTAAATTCATTGACTTAGGATAATTTTAAAAAAATCTTTACCTTTTAACATTAAGCCAGGGTGAATGGAAGCTTCAGACTTTCTTTATAATAATGCTTAAGAAAAATTACACACTCTTGGACCCCCTCCAATTCTTGGGTACTGCGATAGAATTTTTCTATTTATACAAAAATGATGCTGATACTTCAGTAGACTACCATAAATATATGTGGTATATTCAGATTATTCTACAGAGAAGACATCCTCAAGAATCTGACAGTTTTTTATAAAACTCCAATTTTCCATAGAATATGTTATTAACACCAAAGCAATGTATTAGTTAGTTACATATGAATTTTATCACACAGTGATACAACTTAATAGCTACATAATTAAATGACAATTGATCCTCTCCTGAGCATAGTCCAAAGGAATAATAGCTAACATTACATTTGAATCAAAGAACGATCTGTGTTGGAAGGGAAGTTAAAGATCATCTTGTTCCCATTCCCCAGACACGGACAAATACACAGTGACCAGGCTGCTCAGAGACTCATCTAACGTGGCTTTGAACACTTCCAGGGATGGGACATCTATTTCTCTGGGCAATATCTTTCACTGACACCACAGGAAAGAGTTTCTTCCTTATATTTAACCTTAGACTGCTCTCTTTCAGTTGAAATCTATTACCCCTTGTTCAGTTGCTACACACCCATGGTAAAGTCCCTCTTTAGCCTTTAGTGAGCCTCCTTTAGCTACTGGAAGGTGCTATAAATTCTCCCCAGAGCATTCTCTACTCCAGGCTGAACAGGGCCAACTCTCTCGTTGGAAGATGTGCTCTGCCCCTCTGATCATGGCCTCCTCCGCTCCAACACATCCTTCTTATGTTGGGAACACCAGAGCTAGACATAGTACTGTAGGTGAGGTCTCAAAAAACAGAGTAGAGCAGGGGAACCACCTCTCACAATCTGCTGGTAGCACACTCTTGGGTCATGCTGATCTCCTCCTCAACCAACACTCCCAAGTCCTTCTCCTCAGGGCTGCTCTCAAACCATTCTCCACCCAGTCTGTATTTTGTGTTTGGGATTGCCCCAGTCCAGATTCAAGATCCTGCGCTTGGCCTTGTTGAACTTTATGAGGTTTTCATGTGCCCACTTCTCCAACCTGTCCAGGTCCCTCTGGATGGCATCCCTTCCCTCCAGCGTGTCGCCCACACCACACAGATTGGTGTCATCAGCAAACCTGCTGAGGGTGCCCTCAATTTTACTACCAGTCCCAATACTAACATCAATTGGCATTGGTAACTAATTCATTGTATAAGTTCATAAAATAAATGAGCAGACTTTGTGTCTTCCCATGTTCAGTTTAATTTTCTCTTATCTCGTTTCCCAAGGCATAAAGAAAATTTACTTCAACTTATTATATTACCACCCTATTCATCCCTCTCCAAATCCATCCATTAATGGCCCTTTCTCTTTTCCATCATTGCAATTCCATAAGCATTTCTTTGCTTCTCTCCTTATCCTACAAGAGGAATCCAACACATGAAAATATATTGGAAAAAATGGGGTTTATTCATTTTAATTGAAGAATTGTCAGAAGGAAAATGCCTGCATAACCAAGCTGTTTGTGTTACAAATTGAATGTATGTCTAGAAGATGATTTCTGGCAGGAATTTTATGTTTTCTTTTCCCAAAAACACCCAGAGTTCTAGTTCTTAAAAATAGCAAATAGAGTCTTGGTGATGACAAGAAAAATAAAGTTGCTTCTGAAAGTTTCCTGTTTGTGTTGCTTGTATACAATTAGCAGATAGGGGTGAGGGTAAGTTAGATCACAAATTGTGATATAAATCAACAAAGAATGGAATGTTAATTCCATAATAAGAACTTTAATGAAATCACTGCAGCTTCAATGAGAGTAGAAATATATTTTTTTTCCCTCTTATAGTAGGATTAGAAACTAATCTTTTGTATAAGAAAAAGCCACTCTAACATGAGCCATCCTTTGTAATGCTGCACTTTCTGAGATTGATTTACAAACACAGGTAGAAGGAAATTTGGATTTTATGCTTTGTGCTTCTTTGCCTTTTGTCTTTTGGGGAGTGGGAATCCTGCTCCAGGCTCCAGTGGATTTTCAGCTAAACTCTACAAAACTTTGTAGTACATTTTAAAAGTAAGTTTTGAGTAGGATCTATAATAAGTCATTTCAGGTCAATTCATTAACCAGTTCTCTTAGGAATGCTTTAATTACAGCGCTCTGAAACCAGAGGGAAAAATGGTAAATACCGTAGAGCCAACAGACCAATATTGCTAATTAATATGGATTGCAGGAGAAAGTGTTGACTAAAAAGCCTTGGATGAAATCTCAGAGGGATAATGAATTATGATCAAGGGGGATTTATTAAAAATAGACCTGCTAACAATACTAAAATTCTGTGCACTTTCTAACATCTTTAACTGACTTACAAACTTTCTACAAACATTAATTACTTGTCCAAACATTTTACTAGCTTAAGTAACTACTGTGATCCCAACTAAATAGTCTGACACTTTTTTAAATTGAGAACTTGCCCGGAAGGCAACAGTACATCCATGGGGATGTACTGGGGAACAGATATAGCCTGCTTAGTTGTTTTGTTCCTTAGTCTTAATATGTCAGACCACTTCCCTTCAGGGTGGGATCCAAAACCTAACAAAGTCAGCAAGAGCCATTCAGCTGTCCTCATGGGGCTTTGAAACACCCAAGGAGAGACATATCAGACTTTTAATTTTACTGCCAGTAAAAATACAACGCTGCAGTGGTAGAAATGTCATGGCACTGTGGGTGAGGACAGATTGTTTCTCCTGCTTTAGGGTAGTGTTTGGATGGCAAAAGACAATCCCAGGGGGAAAGTCCAGTGTGTGATGGTTTCCCCCTGCAGTACTGGCTCAGTGCCTCAGTGTGGTGTGACAACATGCCATACTCTTTTTCGTCATTTTTGTATGAAATGAATAAGTAAGTTCTTACTACTAAATGACAACTTTTGCAGAAGTGTTGATGACAACTCCAACAATCCAGCTAAGTTATAGATATTTTGTTCCTCTTTACTATACCTCAAAATTTTCACACTGGGATATTAAATTATTAATTTTATCACTGTTTTATGCATATGCCCATCTATATGCCACAAAGAATTTGGTTTGCCATTCTCTTTCTGCATACTGTTTGAAATGGGCAATGATTGACTTCCAAATGTGGTTATACATTGGTTCTAGTAAGACCTCCAAACATGAGACACAGCAGGACAAGATTTTCTTGTGTAAGAGACCAATTCACTTTTTCAAATTTTGATGCATGAAAAGAATGAGATACTTCATGGTCTTCTGGTATGGAAATTACCTTACTTTTTGTAACATAGGACATGTGATTATTATGGCACAATTTTTGTACTTTGACAAAATTCCTTTTGTGTCGAGGGGTTATATTAGAAAGCTCACTTAATAGTTCTTTCCCAATTTTACCTCATGTGATCAGTTCTACATGCTTTGATTACAGGATCAGAGAGGAATTGGGAAACCCAGGACAACTCAGATGAAAACCTGTCACATACATATGATTCTAGTGTGCAGAAGAGTGTATAGACAATTAGCCCTGCTTCTGGTTTGGGGTTTTTCTTATTTTTTAAAGAAACTATTTATTTTGCCCAACCTATGCCTAGAAAATCTTACCAATATTACTGGTACGGTCCTGATACCCAAAATGTTGCAGCCACCTCTGCAAAATGGAGATCTAAATGGTCACCAGAGGGCATAAAATGCCTTTGAATCAAAGAAGTGGAAGATGTACACCAACATTCTCACTCTTGGCCCCTGAAGCTATGTTTAAATGGAAATTTGTTGTGCTCAGAAGTAAGTAGCACAACTTAATGTCAGGTCATAGCTCTCATTTGAAACCAGATAGCAATTTTTGCCTTGGTGAATAAATCCAAGCTTAGCTAAATAGAAAATTTTGTTCTGTTCTTTTGTTTGGGAACTAATCCTCAGTTTTAAAAGGCATATCTGTAGCTTTAAGGTGTTCATGGAAAAATTCACGAGATAATGTCAGCCCAGGAAGTCTATGAAGTTCCCATTCCTTTCTAAGACTGTCTTTCTACTTGTAGGGGCAAAAAACAAAGAGTAATTACTTGTGTTGTTAGTTCCCCTCCTCTGAGGTGCGAATGTCCTTTGTCACATGCTACTTCCAAAGCAAGTTCATAAGTGTCCCTGGCTACAGTGACCAGCAGTGCTGATCCTTTGTGTTCCTTTTTACCTACCAAGAAGCTAAGACCAGCAGCATGATGGGCTCCAGCAAGATCCACAGCTTTTCTTGGACCCTTTGCTTTGGGCTGTCTTTGGCCAGCAGTGCTACCCAAGCTCAAGTAAAACACTGGGTCCATAAGTGATAAAATACATTCTCTGACAAGGTCAGTGATCAAGACACATCATAAAATGTTTGAATTTTAGAATATTGCTTATCACCCTCCTTCTGCTACTGTGGCTGCAACTATCTAATCAGACAGAAATCCAGTATGGATAATGCACAGATTTCCCCTTGTCCATGTAAAAATGAACTGCAGTAAAATACAGTGGGGTCAGAGGGCAAGGATTTGCACTGTTGTACTGATAGTGAGATCTGGGAAAAAAAATTTAGTTGTAAATAAATAAGTGTAGTAAATTAATCCCCTATTGAGTTCAGATTAAAACCTGTCCAGTAAAATGTCAGGTTAGAAAAATATACCACACCCTTTCTTCATGAATAAATTCTTGTTGTGAAAACAATCTGAGCAGAATCATATCTGTAAAATGTGAATACAGAACACATTACTTTAGTGCTAATGATTGTTTCACTGTCTGTTGTTGACATCAACGACATTAACAATTATTTCAAAAAGATTCTCTTCAATGTAGCTGAGGCATTTGCTTACAGTGCTGAAGATCCAAGGTTCAATCAGCCTATGGCTCTTGCAGAGACAGTATATTCCAACACATGTGCTAATATCAGTGCTATCAGGTCAAAGAAAGGAAATCCTGATTAAACCTTTTTTATATTTCAGTATCAAATACTGCAATGTACTACAAGGCAATTCCCTCAGGTGACTAGAAAAGTCTTCCAAATTAAACATGCTGTTTAACTAGATTAAAATGACAAAAACCAGATAAGTCAGATTAAAGTCTGATCCTACTCCAACCTTAATTCACACTGCTGTAAAATTATATCATTACAACATGCAGAACAGTGAATTAAAGATCAAGTGCCAGCTTTAAATTTAATTTCCTCACATTTGCCAGTTTCAGATTATCTAGTGCTAACAGCATGACTGACACTTCACAGGCATGCCTGAAAATAAATTTCTCTAATCCAGGACCTCTCCTGCCAACATCTCAGTTGTCTCATGGGGTCTGCTGAGTGAGTAGATTGGGAAGCTGGTACAACAGAGGGATGTTGGAATATAACATTAAAACTTAGGACTGTTAAGGCAACAACAGATTAAAGATGGGGAAATAGACTGACCCAGATCAGATGAGATGTCAGGAAAATGTCCCTTTGCTCCTGCTTTAAGTACCACCTCAGGAAGTGCTGCCTGAGAGAGAAGCTGCTNTGCTTTAAGTACCACCGCAGGAAGTGCTGCATGAGAGAGAAGCTGCTGATCAGGGCCAGAAATGTGGGGCTGTATTTCTGCAGTGGCCTGAAAAGCAAGGTAAGGTATTTCAGCACACATGGAAAGATGTCCTGCTGTGACTTTCTCTTGCTGTAAATGCACATTCACTCATTGAAAAAGGACAAGTTCAGCCACTGCCAAGTGCATCTATTTGAGGCACTGACTGTGTTTATTCCTGTTACACTGATGTGCCTTGATACATTATTTTGCTTCCTAGACCTCCTATAATCTTTCTGAGCCACTCCTTGGGTCAAACCTTGTTAGCTGGACTGCAGTTCCATGTTCAGACNTATTCTTTCCTCAGGATATTGCCATTTTGTTATTATTTTAGACTGTCCTGTCTTGTTTATTAGATTGGTAAAGTGAAAACAGCATTTTAGCCTAAACTGCACAAGGCTAAAATAATTAAAAGGAAAAAGCAAATATTCCTTCCAAAGGAACTTTTTCTTTCCAAAAGAAGGAATATATTGAGTTTGTCTAATCAGTAGCCATTTAAAACTTTGCTATTAAGTTTCTGAAATGAGGGGTCAGATTTTTTGGAAAGATTTAATCACTTTTTTAACTTTATTTGTGTGAGCAATGTTCCAAATTCAAGACTTAGTTAATGGTGGAATATTAAGCACGTACAAATATGTTTTAAAGCAGATTATTTTAGAAAAAAAAAATGCAATTTAATTTGCATGCTACTCGGGTAAGCATCTTATTTTCTTATTCTTAATAATCTTGTTGATTAAGATAACCTATGTTAGCCACAGAGAATGAAGACAACCAATGTCTGAGAGGGGTGTATGTGAAACCATCCTGCTGAGCTGCCTGAAGTAGCCAACAGAGGCTGAGTGTCCACCTTAAGCAGATTAGTAAGATCCTTTGCCCCAGCCTACTAGAAGCATGCCCTGCTCATAGATGTAGGAACACACCCTAGGAGCAATGAAAGAATTCTTTCAGACTTTGCCAATTCAAAGTGACCTCAGGTGAATTACAATATTTTTAAAATTAAAGAATTTGTAAACAAGAGAGTAGACAGGGGCTCTGCATCCTTCATCACTGAACACTGGTATGCAATATTTAAATCTAGACCAATCTGCTTCCAAGAAGGCATCCTAACCACTACCTTCTCAATCAGGAAATTTGTTAGAATTCCTGATTTTCACAACTTGTGAGGCAGGATTAAAATATTCCCAAGATGCCTGATGTTAGAAATCATATTCAAATATCTCTCGAGTAGAAAAAGAAGCTGAACCTGAATTTGTGATGCCTCTCTTGAATACTCCCATTACACAACCAGCTGGCAAAAGGTACATTAAAAAATAAACAACCCTTTCTCTTTCTATATTTTCTATGAGGTCCTCCCTACCAAAGCTGTTTTGAGAGAAGCTTCTGTGAGAGAAGCTTCTGTCTCAAAGCTTTTAGAAGAGGTGAATACAAGGATGCCTGGGAGCACTCAGCTGCACCACACTGCCAGGGCAGGCGCAGTTCTGGGTGTCTCCTTTGAAATCTGCCTTCCAGGCCTAAGGGAAAGTCGAGTGTCAGAGTTGGAAAAATCTACACTTTGGATTTCCACCCTTATGTCACTTTGTACTTGATCTTTAATCAGTCAAGCATGAGAAAAGAAACCCACTACAAACAATCAGTGTGTGTTCTTTAGGTGGAGCAAGACAGGCTTTAGACCTCGTTACCTCCTCATGCCCTCCTTGTTGCAACCAAAATGGGTACCACAAAAATTAACAAGATGACATTGCTTAAGATGCAAGTAGCATTTAAATAACATAGAAAAAATGAATAAAATACATACATTTTCCAGCATTCAAGTGCATTCAAGTTCTGTTCTTCTTTGTAGCTGCTTGAATGTAAATATACCAGCTCTGATACTCAATACAGAAATACATTAATTAGGAGAGACATTTGCAGAATCAAAAAAGAAACTGCAAAGTGTCATCTTCCCACCTTTGTCTGCTGTTAAACCCCTTGTCTCTTTGAAAGGTGGGCTTTTGATGGAAGTGAGTGGGGAAGGGGAGCAGGATTTGCAAAGTCAGTGCAGCCTTGTGAAAGATCAGTTGCTGCCTCCCTACCACTATATGAACAGTGTCCTTATTTATCTTTTTCCAGAACAGAGAACAAGAAAAGCCAGAAGTATTTAAGTAAAATTGAAATCGTACCCTACAGTAGTTCCAAAAACAATGGGAGCTAGAAGGGAAACGTTATGATTCACTTTGGCTACTCTGTCAGATCATTTGTTCTTCCTTAGCCCTATAAACTGGTACATAATGACTTCTAGAAATATAGGAAAGTTGGAAACAGAAACCAGATGCTCAGAACTCATAGCACCTTTCCCTTATTTCCTCTGAGTTCAAAAAATGAAACCATCAGCATTTGTGAATGTAACCTTTTAATGTAAAAATGAAATCATGTGTTCTAGTAGCTGATTGTGACAGTAACACTTCATTTCCCCCTTTCTGCTCTCAAGTGGCAAATTGATATGACACAATGCAGAAACATTTTCAAACACACGGCCTGAAAGCTTAAAGGGTATCTGTAACACATTAGTTTCTGAAAACTTAGATGTCTATATAGTGTGTCTGTATCTGTAAATTTCTGCAAGAAAACTAATCCAAGCAGATTTGAGCTAACATCTGTCTACAATATCAGCTACTTAAGTCAGTGTATTGGTCAGGACTGTTTCTAGGGGATAAATTGAAATAGATGTGAAATCAAAATGAATAACAGTTACAGTAATTCATATAGAAAATTGTTTTCTTGTCTTTAAAAGTCTGGTAATTTTTTTGCTTCTATTACTTCTTTCTGTTCCACTTCTTCATTTTGTGACAAGTTGTAACAAAAAGAAAGGATGAACAATTTTGGTTCAGAGAGACATGAAAAATGTTAAATCTTGTCTTTGTGAATAAATTGCATAAATACAGTTTAGGCTAAAAATTTAAAAAATTACTATGCAAGTTGGTGCTAAAAAAAGTGGAAAGTTTTTATTTTTACTGTATTAGGCTTAAAATGCAATATAGATTTTCAGACACAGCAAAACTATATAAATACTGATAGATGAAGAGTTGATTTTAACTGACTTCTTTTCAAAATTATTTAGCTTCTAAAAGGATTTTCATCTTTTCTTAAAAATTTGAAGGCATAAAGTAACTGGGTTTTTTGGGCTAGGAAAATAATATTTTAGTAGAAGGAACAGATCTTTTAATGGATTTCAGCTTGGAAATTTTCAAAATGTTTAATTTCCATACTCTCTATACAAAGTATTAAATATTTCCAATCAAATTTCACTTCAGATTCTTCCATTATCCCTCCTATGCTGTCTCATGTTTTTTCCAATTCTTTTCTACTAAATGAGGTCTTCTTCTGATACTCAGAGAGACAAGGTAAACATTAATCAGACACAAGAAGAGAGATGTCATTCTCATTCTCCTACAGGAAACTAAGTTTCACTGAACAGATTTCAATTCTTATATTTGAAGGGGAACGTGTGACTTTTTTCCTTGCCCAGAAAGGGAAAGACATTCTCCTGGAGAATAAACTACTCCAAAATTTCCAGTCACCTCTGAAAAATCACATGGGGAAACCTTTCCCAGTCTGCATGCTCCTGAAAGATCAGATAAAGGAGAAGGATAATCAGGCTCAGGAACAAAGCAGATTTCTGTATCCACTGGGAATTTTTACAGCATCTTTATGTAAATAGAAAATAATAAATCTATAATAGATCTGACTTTATTTCTGGTTCACTCCAGTAGCTTGCAATGTCACTCAAGTTCCTGTGACTTCAGGAGAAACTTTTATGAATGACCATTTATTAAACAGGAGGCATTTAGAGATTGATCATAAGTAAAAAGAAATTGAGTGGAAAAATAGAGAGAAAGATTGGATCAAATGAAGCTAAAGATAGTTTAATGAGGACTACCTTACTTTGAACCTCTATTAGAATTTTATAAGGAATTAAACAGATCAAGTTTAAGATCTATTGAAGATGAAACAATAGATATCACCAATTATTTTAAGCTGCCTTATAAAATAACCACTCTGGAGTGAGGCTTCACTGTGTGTTTCTTGGAGTTTTCTGGTGTAGATGTGAAGCACTGCTGATACACTGTGGTGTGGCTTGAGTGCATCTTGGAATGTTACAGTGTTATTATGCAAGATCCAAAATAAATCAGAAATAGAACATCTTAGTAACAAAGACAGAATTTGTATCCACAAATAAGTTGATATTTATATCTTGAAGAATTTTAAATTCAGTTTATAATAAAAATAAAATCATTGATGTTTTCCTTTCTTTTTAATTCTTAAGAAAATAAAAGAAATTTCAGTAAGGCAAGCAGACATTCTTGTCATGTTCAGTCTTTGGGCCCCTGAAGGAACAAACTCTTTCAGTGTGTAATCCAGGAGCTATAAAACATGGACTATTGACACAGCAGGCTGCATTGTCTCTTGCAGAACCATTATGGTCTTCCTTGTCACCAAGAATTTGCTTATTTAAAAACAATATCCTCTGTGTGGGGGTATGATCCAGTGGGTGAGCAAAATAAAGAAAGATGCATTTACTGTGGTGTATTTTAATTTCAAGGAAGGCTTTACAGTTAAAAAGTCATAAACTGCACACATTTGACAAGAATTTTCCAAGTTCTATGAAGTATAGAAGTGTCTACATGATATGTAATGAATCATAAAGTCAATGGATATAAATTTATCTCTCTGTCAAATTCAGTACCATGCTAATTCATATAAAGAGGATTTTGGGAGCATCACATAAATGTACAAAGGACTCTTTCCATAAAACTAGGCCTCTATACAAATATTGAGGCTTCACTTTGAATTTGCTACTACTAAAAATACATATTTGAGCACATAAATAAACCAAAATTTCATTTATTTATGAGACTGGCCCTATCTTTTTTGTTGTAATTAAAACAAGGAGATACTCCCCATTATTCTGGGAAAAAAATTTGATGTTTTTCCTATAGAGTTAGAGATAAGATATTGAAAGCTGTTCTCTTGCAATGGGAAACCCCAAAGGTATCCTCCAAAATTCAAAGCACTGAAGAAAATTAATGGAAGGGGTTATTCTCTTCAGACACTGCAGACAAACAATTTCAGTTTGTTTATTCTTACTGATGAATCTTATAGGTATTAGAGGGGTAAGTTTGTTTTAGACAGAACTCAAGGCAGTTTCTAAATACATGCCTCTTAAAAGCCAAAAGCTGTTCAGAAACAGAAGGCTGCTTCAGGAATTTTATTGGCAGATTGCAGCTCTCTGAGTAACTACACAGGATTTCTCAATAATGTCAGAATGTCCAGGGGAGGACAGAATTCAAGGAAGCACACTCCTGTAGCCTATATTTTGTACAGGAGTTCAGAGGTATGGCACACTATCTAGACTGTATATTCTATTAAGATATGAAACCTTGCAGCAAGATTTATACCAGTGGTATTTTATGATTATTCAACACTGATAGGTTTCTCTGGAAGTTAAGTATTTTTAAGTTGAATCACACCTTTTACTTTCTCTCACCAGTGCTATCATTTATGCTTCCTCATCTTCATATATATTCACCTATTTTCATGCCATTGAATCACATAATTTTCACCAGACAAAAAAAATAATACATACTAAAAGAGAAAAATAATAGATTTTTTTTTTCAGGAAAAATGATTCATCATGCCATTACTAGACCATCAAAAACCAAAGAGCAGTAAAAATAAATATAACAAAATTTAATGTGATTCTCTTTATTTAAACAAGCTCCAGGGAAAAAAAACCCAATATGTATCAGAGGTTATTAATAGTACACTAAATGAAAAATGAAACATGAGGTTATGATATACAATTAATAGATCAATGTCACATTTCATTTTTAAAAATCTGCTAACAATAACTATCATGCATAACAGTTTATCCATGAAAATTCACTAGGGATTTTAATTTAGGAGAAATGCTCAAATTTAGCAGCTACAATTCTTGAATGAGACAAAATGAGACAAAATCATGTTTGTAATTGCAGCTGGTGGAAAGCAGCAGCACTCTTTCAAGAGTTTTTTCAGGAAATTGAACCAGAGGGGAGAGAATAGTGGTCATACATTTGGAGTGGCAGAAGGTGCAGCATGAATAAAATGTCTGATACAAATAACCACATGCTAATACACAAGCATTCAAAGGTGAGGACATTGTCAGCACTTTAAGGCTTTTATGTAGTTGTGCAGTTTCACTTTTATTCTATCTGATAATTTGAACCCCAAATTAGATGTGACAACATTTGTCTTTATGGCCAAACTACCACGGGAAGGATAACCTGTGTCTTGCCATCTTAAACACAACAGCAACATCTCTTCCTCAATGCCAGTTTGATTTGATTGTCTAAATGGATTTGCAGTATATGAAGTTCTTTTGTCATTCAAGTGATAGTTTTTGTTTTGCTTTTCTTTTTCTACTTAGTATATGTGCAGTTATGAGAAAAACACTGTTTGGCTTTCTTTTGCTAAATCCAGAATATCTACCTTCTCTAGAAGTCCATGCTAATAAAACATCATGGAAATCTTTAGAAGAAATACACAGAATGAAATTAAAAGCACTGTTAAATTCTAGATCCTTTGCATATAATCTTAATGATGTTGCATGTCCTTTCCAGGTACCAATATACTAAACAGAGGGAAGACATAGAAATTAAACATCTTTCTGGGTTTTCCAGTATTAGTTAAAGATTCATTCTAGCCCAGCAAAAGAAAAATGTGTCGTTAACTTTGAAGGGAGACCTTAAGAAGGAGCATAAAAATACCACTGCAGTCATCCAGTCTCTCAAAATAGCATTGCTGTAATTGCCAGGATTATAGCTTGTGGTGAGCTGCCACATTCTTTGGTGCTCAACTCATGGTTACTGTGCTACCACAGTTTAAAACATTGTCTCAGAGCTGTTTTGCAATCCACATAATGCTATATCTATTGCACACAGTGCAGTATCAAACAACACACAGGCCTTGAGACAAAGTGCACTGGAACATACCCACATAACAAATGGCAGAAGACACTGCAAGAGTACAAAATGCTGCATACTTGATGTCATTCCAAAGGACATGTCTTAGCTTTTGGTTCTCAACCAGAGTGTAATGACAGTAGAAATAAACAGTACTTCACATCTTCTGGGATCATTAAAAAGACAAGAGAATTGGCCATTTCTCAAGACTTTTTCCCCCAGATCTTTTTGCCACAGATAATGAAGGCAACTTAATAAAAGTCGTGATAGGGATCATATTCATATATAGGGCAAATTTGTCATAGTTTTAACCCCATGAAATGGCTTGGTAACAGCAGGAATTTTACATGTATTAAATGCTCCCTGATGAGAAATTGAGTTCTGATCCATTTTGTAAATTTCCTTTTTTCCACAGAAATTATCAAAGTGGGGGAAACACAAATAATGCTCCTGTAGGAGTTTAAATTAAACTGTTGCTACTATTAATAGAATTAGGACAGACCATTCAGAAAACAGAAAATAGTTTTCCTCTGCCTGTTTCAGAGCACATTTTGGAGAAGCCTACCCAAAGAAAGGGAGAATTTTTCTTTACCAAACACATTCCAGAGAAGAAAACACTGATGATTTAAAGCCCTAAGCTTATGAACTTGTCTGGAACATGGACTATCTCAATTAAGACCCTTTTTATGCTAATGTCCTTCAACATGGTGGTCTACATTTGTCCAAGTCTCAGTGTTTCCCAAGCTGCTTTATAACTGGAGGTAGAGAGGGGCAAGTGCTGAGTCCCAAATTATTGTGTATTAACAAAGAATTATTAAATTTAAAAACTTTATAAATGACTGACTAGCAGACTTAGATTGGAAACATGTCAGACTTTAGCAGGAGACAGTAGCAAGGATATGTAAAAGTGTTTGCTGATGGTCTCTTAATGCCTGTACAGCCTCGTCACTGTTAGCCAGCAAATTGATCTGGTGAATCCATGTCTCCAGACACCTCAAGCATTACCTTCTCTTTTTTGAACTTGTACAACCTAACCTCTGATTCTAGTCAGGTTATAACTGTCATGAAGAATGTCCATCAGATCATGAAGGAATCCAAGATAATTGTGAAAATCATATAGTCCTTTCCATTTGCAATCATGGAAATCTTGTCTGGTATCAGTGTAATTATGTAGGAACACAGTGAATGTTCTACATCTGCCATGATCTACACAACTTTTTTGGATTTGTTTTTTGTTTAGCAGGATGTGTATGACATGGAAACAGAAGTAAAGTATTACCACCCCAGTGGTTCACCTAATGTTTGAATAGCTTTTCAAAATTGTTTTATTGACTATTAGATCAAAAGTTTAACTGAAGGTTCAAAATATTTTGAGTCATTAAAAGTTTTGATGATGATTTAGCCAAATCATAGATTGGTTCATTCTTGTGTGGAGATAGCAGTAACTTAATGAATAGAAGAGTTTATTTCCATGTTGCATGTGGAGTATGAAATCAAAATTGTGCACTATTAGTATAGCTAAAGGACTTATTATTAATGGTTAAATAGTTTTAACCATTTACCATAATACTATGCAAAAATAGCATAGCAAAAAAAGAAACTTTGGATGTACTAAACCAACATAGACTGTCAAGGAAGTTCATTCAAGAAATACAGCCTTTGGTTCATTTTTTAAATACTGGACTTTTTCTAAATTGTATGGCATGACTTATAATCAATTCAACTTTTATGGTGGCCACCAGAGAATTTTCTTGACAATGTCATGGTCATTCTGTCCCTTTACACCAAAATATTTCCATCCCAATACTTTCATTCATACCTAGAAGGTCTGAGCAGGTTGGTGTGAGGATACCTGAGCTGATGTATAACTGTTCAGTCTGGATGTCATTTTAGCCAAGGCAATACAGAAATCCCACTAGGTAACAATGGTGAAAGATCCTGTATTGTGTAATAAATGGACAAAAGTAAATCAATTATGACAGATGGTGTTTTCAAGAGGCAGGCTTCATTTGGAGAATAATAAGGAAGGCTGAAAGTTTCTGTACTGTGGAGAGAGGGGATTTCACAGCAAAGATGGTGAAGTATAACCATATTTATACTTACAGAACATCCATCTTGTTCTTTAACTAGAGAAAAAAAAGGAACTAAAAGCTAGCAAAAGGCAAAAAAAACCTTCTAATCCAAGAAAGACACATTTAAGGCCATAGTGAAGGACGACTTCCTATGGCCTTAAAAAATTGAGCTATTTTGTGTAAGTATTGATAAGAAGGAAACATATTCCTCAAACAAGAGTGTCAAAGTACAGGATGTAACAGAACTGAAATAGACACTATAAAATTATGTAAATCAGTTCTAAAGTCGAATTTGAAAGACTTCCAAATATGCTAAGATAGAAAGACAGTCAAAACAACATAAGCTCTGCTGTTTTACAAGGTAATGACCCCATGAAATAACCATGCAACCATGAATGATGGATGTTAATGTTTGAAATCCCAGATTCAGTTGACCTATTTTTTAATCCTGTTTTTTTTTCTTGTTTTTTTTTTTCATACAAAGTATTTTACCAAAATAGAACCTTGAAACTCAGAAATTAATCTTATGTTCCACTATACAATTTGTATTGTTTATTTAGGTTTCAACCATAATGACAGATATGTGTACTTTTAGATTTGTATCAAATCCAGTCACTCTAGCATTTTTTGTGGGGATTTGGGTTTAAAGATAAAGGTTTGCTAAAATGAAATCATAAGGAGAAATGTCAGCAAGAGGAATAGCTAAAAAATCCTCCAGATACTAATGAGATTCATTCATTGTTCAAGTCTAGATGCTTAGAGTATTAAAATGCATTTGTTTCTTTTTACAATGCTAAAATTAGGCAAGAGTTTCAATTTTCTTTTGAGACAATGGTATCTCACTGTACCCTCTTAACAAAAACATAAAGAACTGATAATAACTGAGTTTTAATTAAAATCAGTTGCACTAGGATTTCACTTCTTAAATTAAAACATAATTTGAAGGAGTGTAATTTAAGAAGTTTGGGTACTTAGGACTCCACAGAATCCCAGAATAAAAGGATATGCTGAGTTGGAAGAGACCCACAGGGATCACGGGGTCGAGCTCCTGGCCCTGTGCAGGGCAGCCCAAGATTCACGTTCCTGAGAGCACTGTCCAGTTCATACTGCACAGAGGGGGGAAGAATCTAATCAAAACACTGCCTCCACCCCCTGCTCAAAGTATTCAGGAATTGGTCTTGTCATTCCTCATCATATAAGCACCCCTCTCTTCCCAGTACAGAAACTTCCAGCCTTCCATACCCAGGAAATTAAGCCTGCCTCCTGAAAACAGAATCTCTCATAATTGGTTTAGCTGTGCCCATTTGTTATACAACTTCCTTCACAAAGGAGATCTTCCTTGCTATGGATAAAAGCTTCACTTGTTGAAAGCATTCAGCACAATTTAGGAACACGATGAAACTCTTGGGGTATGCTATGCTGCTGAAAGATTTATGGCTTTTCTTCTACGTAAAGCAAGGTATCACTAAATATTTAACAACATAGGTATTTTAGTAAGGCTTAGAAAGTTCTACTAACTTACAGAAAAATATGATTTTCAAATAATACCTTAAGCCAAGTATACTCATAGTCAAATATATTTAGAATATATGTTACAGAATATATGTTCAGAATATATGTTACATCCAAATAACAAATGTCTTTATGACACTGAAGAATGATTCATTTTATAAGAAGGAAAACTTTGTCTTAAACAATGTACTGTGAAATTCCATTTTTGTTCCATTATGAGATAAATCATGAACTCTTCTTTTACTTGTAAAAGTGGTTCTGGTGAAGGATTAACATAAATAGCTGAATTAATTGCAGAGTCTGTAATTTATCTCCATAAAGCAACATCAGAATTTTTCCACCTAAGAAGACACTAATACCTGGAAGTTTGGAAACATTCAAGCCTACTCTCTGATAAGCACCTGAATTACTTTCTACTATTCATAGTGACTCATTCAACTGGAAGATGTAATCATTTGCAATAGAATTCCTGGGAGAATCCCCAAGAAGTTTTGTCACATACAGAGATTCTGGTATCACTAATGAGTCACATACTTTTCACATTTTTCTAAGAAGCCATAGCTCCCAAAAACAAAGACATTAACAACAGCAACAAACTTTGGAGGCCATTATATATACCAAAGAAAATTCTGCTAAATATTACTGAAAAACCTTTTCAAACTCAGCACCTAGCAAAATGAACAGCAAGATACATAAACAGGGGGTACTTAACAAGATCAAGTCCTTCAGTTTGCTTGAAAAGTGACTAGAGAAATGACATCTAGACAAAATGACTGGTGTTAGAGTGTGTGCAGAAGCACCAAATCTGCATTGTGAGTCTCTCATGTAATTCAGAATGCCTCAGGGGACAGGGGAAGGTGGAGGATTTATATCCCCAAGCCCTTATGTCCCCACTGGCTTTGTGCTGATGTCTAGAGTATGCCAGCAGAAGAGTGCAGCTTTCCTATCATCCTGCACAACTGAAGAGGAGAACATGTTGAGTTCTTCGAGCTCTTGTAAAGGCTCTCTCACATCTAAATATGACAATAGTTTCTTTCAGAATTAATGGGTTGAAATAAAGGATTTGCATACACAAGGAAAAAGACTAAAAACCATTTTGTTTACAACAGTAGTAATAAATAGGCAAAATTGATCCTCTTGTAAAAACTGAAAGCAGTGTAAATTTTCATAACCAAGGTATTAGTAAAAATATCCTTAAAATCTTTAAAGAAAATATTTTCAAAGATATTGAAAGCTCTTTCTGTCTCCTTTTAATCCGTTCAGCTTCTTAGTTTGAGGAGGTACTTGGCAAAATTGTTTTTTCTTGGAGTCCTTAAAAAAACCCATGCACAGGAAAAACATATGGAAACTGCCCACAGGAAACTTATATCAGATAAACATAGGAAGTAATTATTCAGCAGGAAGGTTTGGAGGAAATGGGTTGTTTTTCTGTCAGTTCTGGTGTTCCACAAATTTCAGGACGTCAGCAGTAATGAAGGAAATAGATTAGCAATTGCAGGGCAACTATTGTTTATACAGTGTTGACACTAATGTCACTCTCTTAGAATTTACCTTGTGAAAAAAATTTAATATTAGGGAAAAGAAAAGAAAAGAAAAGAAAAGCAATATTTCTTTTATTCTAACAATATTCCAGCAGTTAGTCTTTACATCTCTGCAATGACAAAGTTTGAGGAGAAAATAATTCAACTGGCAAAGTAGAAAAATAAAAGAAAAATACATTTGAAAACTTCAAGTATTTATTAGCAATGCTTTGTTTCTTGCTTTTTAAGATGACAAACCTTTATTTTGGAATAAACCAGTAGCATAGAAGCACCACACATCCAACCTAAGAAAATATAGCCTAAGACAATAAGAAATGTTAAGCTGTTGCTTTAATTTAATTTAATTCCTCACTGGAATGAAAACACCTCAGCTGAACTATGTCATGAAGTCATCAGAAATTCTCACTCCTGAATCATCTGATTAACATAAGACAAATATATAAACAAAGATTCTCTTTCAATCAATCCAGCTGAATATCAAGTTCTATCTAACCACATTTGCTTTTTTAAAATTTCCTGATTAAATGCTGTGAAAGGTGCTGTGCTTTGTGCAGGCAACAAAGAGGTGAAAAGAAGCAACCTTCTGTATACCCTGATGATGCACTTCACAGCAAGCTGGAGAGAAAAAACAGAACAGGACAAGAAACAGGACAAATCTTCAGAAAGAGCCAATTTAAATACCATATTTTCATTCTTATATGCATAAATGTCTACTCAGGACAGCAGGATTTCAGTGATGTCTCTCTCCCCTTGGCCCCCACATCAGGATGACAGGCATTACCAGCCCCTACTGGGCTTCAGCAGAACTGAGCCAGCTGTTCCTCAGTAGCTCTCCTGGTGCTACCAGAAAAGACAGAAACAGAGAAACTCCATATGGCTTCTTGGATGCACACTTGTTACAGCTGTCATCAGTCCTGTGCAATTCTGTGTTTTACTGATCTACTGTGGTTTTAATTTTCCTGTACTTCCCTTCTATTTGATTTAGGCAATGATTTTGGTAACTATTTCACTTAATGGCTGAAAATATTCCTGTTCAAATTACTTGGGATATTTTTCTCTAAGGATTTTAATGTCTTAACTTTTTTTAGCCATTCATGATCATAATATTGTATTATAAAGAGCTTATTTGGATGTGTAACAGACTGCACTCTTAGCAAAGTATCCTAAATAATCTTGAAAAATTCTAAATATCTCTTCAAAATTTATTGGTTGATAAAGCAGTTAGAGCTGACCCATTTTTGCGAAGAATGTCAGCTGCAGTAAAAGAGAATTTCTTCTACATGAAAAATTGAAATAGATATGCAAAAAATTCTTGACCTATTCTGATTAATTTTGCTTATTAAAATTGAAGTACATTCTTCAGGCAATAATATATTCTATCAGATATCCAAATAATAAGATTTCTTACTACCCATTTGAAATGTTTCTCATGTATTGGCGGCAGGGGAGGCTCTGTTGGTCCGACCCGGGATGCCATGGATTTCCCAAAGGAGACAGCTTTCTAGGAGTCTCCAGCAATCCTCTGGCCACCAGGGAACATCAGCAAGGGCACAGCTTGTGGCTGCAAGCAATCAGCTCTTAGCAGAGGTTTCAGCTTTAGTGATTTCAGCTCTGCCTTGCCAGGTAACCCCAGGCAGACCCAGGGACAGAGAGACAGGAGCTTCGTGTGGCAGCTCCACAGAGACAGCTTTATTGTCCAGCACTCTGTGAAGGGGAGCCAGGGATGGCAGTTCCCTGCTGAACTGGGCAGGAACTGGGGTTTTTATGGGGAAAGCCAGGGTGGTACCAAAGAGGAGAAGGCCAACAGGTTACAATGAACCTGCATGGGCACCAAAGCATGGTGGGATCTCACCATGACTAAGAGGTCTGTCCATCCAAGGGTATCTCACCTGGGGAGGTTGAGATAAGCTTATCACAGCCCATTCAAGGGATGTCCCTCCAAGGGAGAGACCTGGAAAGCTTATCTGACTCCACACTTGTGTGTACGTTGTTTCACAACAGCTTAACTTTGAGAAAAAATTTACATTTATGTACTTTCAACATTGCATATGCTCATTTGTCATCCAAACAACCTTTAGCTTCTGATCTTCAAATATAGTTTCTTGAATAGATTAGCTTCCTGCTTTACAAAAATTGATAAGTTTGAACTCATAAGGAAAGAAGGTTTCAAACTGATTTTAAGAAAAAACAAGGTTAGAAAAATCAATCCTGTCATTATTACTCACAAAATTTACAGCAGCAGTTCAGTAAAACTGAATAACTGACTGGAAAAAACTCCAGCAAGTGTTAGAATGGCCAGGCAGATTAGCCCAAATCCAAAGTAAAAAACTTTCTGCTGGGAGAGTAGGCAAGACTGAGACAGATCCCTGCTTAGAGCAGAACGGTGCAAGCTCTGACAAAGACAGGCAACAGGAAGATAATCTAGATCTGAAGATTCTTGGGAAACTTTCACAAAGGCAAATGAGAAAGCAAGATATAGGGCAGAGGTAGTTGCTGCAATTGTTTTACCAGCTTTGCCTCCAAAGATCTGTTTTAAAGCCCTTTCCTGAGTATTTCTAGTAGGAAGGCTGAAGCAGTGACCATTCATTTCATCAGGCTTCACAAAAAGATGCTAACCAGATATTTAATCCTTTTTTCCTTTTTCCTATGACTTTCTTAATGAGATTGTTACCTATTCAAACTCTCTAAATCCCTGTTGTAAGAATGACCATTAAAGTATTTTGACCACAAATGAACTTATTCTTTTTGTAGAAGAAGCAGCAAATTCATGGTCTTCAAGCAATTCACCTTTGTCATATTATTCAGTTCATGAAAATCACAATCTGAATCAGACCTGTAAATGCACCATTGTTTGAGGGGAGCATTGAACAGACAGTGATGATCTGGCCCACTGGCAAAAAAAAACCTTTTTTCCAATGTTTTCATACAACATTAGAGTCTCTGGAACAATCATATTACAAGAAATTAATACTAAGAACAATATAGATTAAATTCAATTTTGGGGTTTGGGGGGAGGGTTCAGCCTTAGGTTTGGTTGGTTTTGTGAAGTACATGTCTATCCCCTAAACATTTATTTGTCAGGCTTGAGATTTTGGTTATCAGATCCCAGAGCTTTAGTTCTTGCCTCCAGCTACCTTTTAAAGATTCTACAGGCCTCTTGCCTCTGGGTGTTCTGTGTTTGTTTCTGACTTTCAGAAAGTTTTCTTTAAGAAGATTTGTTTGCTCTTATTGAAAATCAAAGTGATAGCTTATTAAGAAAGAGGGCTGAATAAGCAAAACAAATATCCTTTTGAACTGGTGAGAGAAAGTAACTGAAAATAAACAATGTGACCCAAAATTACTTTTTGTCTTCAACATCTGCTTTTCTCTCAATAGGATTTTCATGTAACAAACAATATGGTTTAATCAGTTCTTTGATTTATCCTGTGATCCCTTGGAAAATTAATTATATTTGTAATCATGTGCCGAGAAATTACTGTAAGAAGCAACATTTTCAGGCTAAAAAGCATTTGTTTCACTTCTTTTTGTTCAAAATTTAGGGCATAAAGTCCCTGGTGCAGTTTCTTTTCAGGAAGAAGCTTCCATTTATAGCATTTTTTGAAGTGGGAAGTTCACTACCAGGGTTATAGATGAGGACGATGTGCATTGAATAAAAAGTATCCAGGACATTTGACTTAAAATATAAGCAGCACAGAATTATTTTATAGTGATAAATTTACAAGAATCAGAGCTTTGCATCTCCATAGGCCCACTGGAAAGCCTGGATCATGTGTTTTCCAGCTTTTTCCATTATACTACATCCTATAAATTACCTATAGCAGCACCTCTACCTATAGCTGACTGTTGTAAGTTCTGGGTCTCCTTACAGAGAGTCACTTCAGACTCTTTATAAAATTCGGTGTGGCTTTTGTTGACACATTTGTAGGGGAAATAGTCCATGAGAAAAATGCACCTCTACCACAAGCCATAAATGGCTGACACAGTCCTAAAGCTGACTGAGATCTGTTTTAATAGCTTAGTTCCACTCTTGGAACTCTGTAATTATAGATTATGGCTATCACTTTTATGACAAGAGAGAGAGTTAGATCAGCATAGAGGTAATTCCAGTTTTAGTAAATTTGAGAATATCTGATTAGTGAAATATAAATTTGGGTGACATAGTCACTGATCTGAAGTTTGTTTTAGATCTCTTTATCACATCTTCTCTCATAAATCTTGCCTTCTTTATTATCCATTGGGGTAGCTGTGAACCCCTATACATGTGACATGCTATTTAATATCAGAGAGAATAAATGGATCAGTGAGGGCAAACTGAAGTTTAAAGAAGTTTTCAGTCAACCCCTTTTACAGGGAGATGCTCTGTGGACAAGCTGGACATGGCCATATGATGTAGAGGCATCATTCAGTTTTCAGCCAGGCCAGATTACAGAAATTTTTCCAATTTATATCTTCAAGACTAAAATCCATTTGCTGTTAAATTAAAACAGAAAGAAAGCTCCAAAAGTAGTCCATGTTTTCAGGAGTTGAAGCATTGTCAACATGTTATTTTAGTGTGAAGTCTATTTCAAAGTTTAGGTTTTTATAATGTTCTTAATAACTTCGAAATTAATTGAAATTCATGATAATGTTTATTTTCAAAGAACTGATCTAGAGATTTCTAGAATAAACTGCTTTCAGTTTAATTCTTTTGAAAATATTTTTCTATATGGAATTTTAGAATTGATATTCTAAGCTTCACGCTCTTCCTTTGCTTTTCATAAGTACTATTTTTGCCTTCTGAAGCAAAATCACTACCTACAGGGGTTCAGAAATATGTATTAGACTTCCTCTTGATATGCTAACACTCATTTTAAAAATATTGTTTGGATCTTAAATATAGAGTTATATTGAGTACCCTCATAGGCTGTCTTTTCTAATCTGGCTAGGATAATAATAACCCTTTTCAAATCTTGGTACTGTAAAGAAATCAAACACTTTCAAAGCAGACCCATCACATTAAAGACTGATATTTAAGTAGTTCCGTTTTAATATTTTGGACAATTCTGCTTGGAAGGAAACAGTTCCATGAAAGGAAAGAAATAAATGAGTATTAGTATTAATATGATGCTATTGTTCTGTTGTTTTTTACAAAAAAGAACAAAACTCTTCTTAAATATGGGGTGTTTTATTTTGATGATTTGGAAATGTTGCTGGAGTGACAATGCAAATTTCTCTTTATACTTTCGTAGGCTTACATTTTTCAAGGCTACTTAAACTTCTGACATTAAATTACCATCACAATCACACCCTGAACACAACTCTGCTGAAAAAAATCAAGGTTCTGTGATCTGTGCACTATTGAAACAAGCTATAGTCAGGAAGAGGAAATGCTTTCATATATGTCATTGCCCACATGGAAATGTCACCTCTGTTTTTAACAAAAACAGTCTGGCACTTCATTCATAGAAATAACAGATGCCCTCTTCCATCCACCTCCAAAACGGAGAGATCATCAATGTTTAAATGAATCAACTACTTCACATAAAAAATAGTCATTATTGAGGACAATGCATGAAAAAAAAAAGGAACAATCAAAGGACAAAAACTGCAGAACCAAGGAATCAGAGGGGTGTCCTGCTCCTCAGGTAGGGCACAGCCATCAGAGGACACACCACCAACCATGTCCAAGACTCCCTGAATGTGTGGGGAGCTGTAGGTGCTGGCCAGTCATGGAGGTGTGCTAGGACCAGGGATCCAAAACTTTCCCACTGTTGACAGAATTCCCCACATGTCCCAAATTTCTGTCCAGCTTTCCCTAGAGGTATATCTTGCCTCTCCATCCCAATCACTAAGACCCACAGAGAGTTTCCTGTCCACTCAGGAAAGACTCAGTCCCTGTGTGTCAGACATCAGTGTCATCCTCATGTGCCTATGGGCACCATTTAACTGAATTTATTCCTGCTTTAAATCCCTCTTCTGCTGATCAGGATTGGAGACTGGAATAATTGTTGAAGTGAACTCTTAATTTGACCTAATGCAACTATTGATTTATTCATATGAGTGAGCGTGATGAGCCACTCCAAGAAGGGATTTGTTATTTTCCATTGTGAGAAGCCTGAGCAGGTTGAATTTACATACCTGTCCTTTTACTCCTGTTAATCAATCTTATGTCTTCTTGTCACAGTGGCTTGTTATGTTGTGATTAGGCATGGAAAACGATGAAGGACTATAAAATATACCCAGGACCTTTTTTTTGCATTTTAATTTTTTGTGTCCCCTGTTTCCTTATTTGATTAAAAGAGTGTGCTTTCACATTTACATTCCCAATCAATAAATCTACTTCTCAGGTTAGTATATTAATCAATATGTGTAAAAATCCATACTCCTGCATACTAATAATTTTACTTACTTACTGTAATATTATTGCATTATTTTCTTCTGTTGCTGTCATCAGCATATATATCATCCTACCTGATTTCCTACAAAATATTCCTCAAGAAGGTCAGAGTACTCAAGTCAGAGAAGAGAAAAAAATTTCAGTAATATCTACCAACCTTCACTGATAGAGGCTACCAAGAAAGTTGAAAGGGTTTCACTGGTTGCCAGGATTTAACAATGCCTGAGTTTATCACCTGATCCTGAGGCCTCACAATTTACATGTCTTGTGAGTCCTGAGGCTATCATAATCAAATTGATCATGCCAATAGGATGCTCCTGTTGCCAGTGTGAACAGTTTTTGTCAAGGAACTATACATAAAAGTAATACTCTTATTGGGGGGTGTATTTTCTATTGCTTTTGCTTTAGTCTAATTTGGACTTATTTGTAAAAGGGACTGAGTGCAAGGTCTACCACAGCTCTAGTAATATACCCCATTAAGCCTTACGAGTGTTTTGAAGGAATATTCCACATATTAAATGGTGAGCTTCACTGGTTTGTTTCTTTCTTTCTTTCTAATTGAGCATGTGCAACCAGAGTAGAGCCAATGAATCAGATTAGGCATGCAAACCAGTAACTGTCAAGATTAATTCAAATCAAAAATAATCCTGGTGATTCACTCAGCAGAATTTGATTCTTTTTAGCTGTGACAGGATTAGGCATCCTAAATTATAAACCATAGTGCAAGAAGGCATATTTTCTCAAATCAGAGGTAATAATTCTACAAACATGGTGGAATAGTGAGGAGAAAAAGTGGAAGCATGTCTCATAAACAGTAAAAGAGACTGATAAATTTTTTTAATCCCAAAGATGATTCGAACCAGCAACCAGAAAGCTTTAAAGGAATGTTAAAAAACAACCCAAAACAAAACAGTAGAAGCTCTCCTATGAAATCAGGAGAAATGAAAATCAAATCTATGATTTGGCTCATTAGGCGGGAAAAACTGTCTTTTCATATAAAGTTTTAAAAATTACCTGGAACCAGTGTCATTTTCCCAGAAATTCCAGGAAACATATTCACTTAGAACCAAATCCTAACTGGACCTCTCTGTTACTGGTGCAGTCTGAATATTTGAATAAGTGCTTTTGTCTTGGTTGGAAGCTTCTTGGAATATTTGGTGGTCCCTTGGTTGTTACTTGTCTGAATGTTCTTGTGCTGAAGAATCTGCTTGGCTGTGAGTTTTGGTATAGTAATGATGTTTTATATTGCTGGTGCTCTTCTCAGCATCTGGAAACTCAGAGTTTCTAGCTTTCTTTAAGCCCTGTCACAGTTAATAACACCAATAATAACTTAGCGACATATGTGAAAATGACCATGAAATAAAAGATATGTTGGTATTAAATAACCTGATTTTATTAAACAATGGCAATGTGGAGCTCAAGCTCTTAGCCATTTGTGATACCTGCTGAAATACAGCCAGTTCTGATGTAAAACAATTAGTTCTAATTAACAGACTTCAGCTTTGGAGCTCATAACAAGAGGCACACAATACAATGTGTTTCCTAAATGGAAAAGTTTTAAGACCAAATACAATTTTTATCAATGAGGAAACAACCATGAAATCCAAAGCAATGTGATCAGCTGAGCTGGCTGTGTAGAAAAGAGCAAAGAAGAAACCAGTGTAGTCTGGGAAGCCTGGACAATGAGCAAAACTAGACTTGATGTACACAAGCCCATGAGGAGCTGGACAATGCCATTGAGTTTGGCCTCCCAGTTTACAGGCAGAAACTGATGCACAAGAAGTTCCATCTGAATCTGAGGAAGAACTTCTTTACTGTGTGATTGACCACATTGGGACAGGTTGCCCAGAGAGGGTGTGGAATGTCCCTCACTGGAAATATTCAAGGACCTTCTAGTGTTAATTCTCTTCCACGTTCTCTGGGATGACCCTACTTGATCAGTGAGGTTGGACCAGATGACCCAC
>VZTN01036960.1:3878-20803 GCA_013400515.1 Erpornis zantholeuca | reverse complement strand
TGACTGGCCATGTCAGTTTAGTGCTGTAATTTCTTTGGAAAGGTGGTATTTGATCAAAGGTTGGACTTGATGATCTTGGAGGTCTTTTCCAAACTCAATGATTCTATATGAAACCACACTCTCAATTTCTCTCTTTGTTAAATGTCAAGATGCTTAGGGACTTGTGAGCACAATGTTCCAGAAAGAAATAAAGATTAGTTATGGTCATACTTCAGCTTGCTTCTGATTGATTTGTGAGTACATTAAAGAGCTGTATTACAGCATGTGGCAGCATGTACCATTTTCTCACTAGAACTGAGAAAAAGTAGAGACCTTTCACCCTTTTATCTTCTCTTATTTCTTTTATTTTGGGAATTCTCTATTTGATTATTACTGTTACTGATGTATGTCAGACTGCATGAAAATAACTGAGAAATTATTTGGGCTCTGAGTCTGAAGCATACCCACAATTAACTCCTTAAAACAGTGTACAAAACCAATGAAGAAAATAGAATGAACATGGAACTGGAATTCTCCACCCATAATGTTTTTTTGCACTACTATGCAAACACAGTTCTCTGCATCACCCACCTGGGGGAAATAACACTGGCACAGTGGGTGAAGAAAAGGAGTTTCTTCAGTGTACCTCAATGACCTTGGTAGTGTGGAGCCCAGATTTCTATTCACAGCTGAATGCTGGACCATGACGTTTGCAACTTATAAAATGTTGAAGCCATGAGTGTTCTTGCTTTTAACAGGGCCGTGTAAGAGTTGAACAGATAGTTTTAGAAGTTTCTAATAGATACTGTGCATTCATTGCAGCTTGAAATCTCTGTCCTTGATGTGATAACAGCTCGCAGAGGCTTATTTCTTCCCCCAGAAATGAAAGGTGGCCAGATGACAAAGGCCTCTGTACCACAGATATTTAACAGAAGGTAAGAAAAAACTACTTTTTAGATTATGTGATAGATGTTACTTTATATTGTGTTATATTTATGCAACTGTTATCTTAAATAATAGATGACAATCTGAACACTCAGTTATAACCAACACAGTAGAGGGATAATTCAGGAAAGGGATACATCATTATGTGGCCTCTATGAAACATAACCAATATTCTTAATAAATGGATAGGTGGTTATACCAGAGGTCCTAGAGACCAAATAAATCCATAGATATATGTTAAAGACTCTTCCCTTCCCCCATATGAAGAAAATGTAAAGTAAAAAGTATTAAACAGGTATCTTGAGAGAACAAAAAATATGTGACAATGCTCTATTTTGTCTCTTTAAACCTGATAAAGAGCAGATCAGGTTTTCATAAGATCTTTGTTTACCTGTGATTAACATCTGTAGTTGAAAAGAAAAGCTCTTCTCACACTACTTTAATATCTGCACTTACTTAGATTCTAAGCAATTTGTCTGTCTCCATTTGGATAAAGAAAGGTAATCCCAGGGTTGTCCAGGTCTGTTATTTACAAATGATTGCCCATTACTCACACAAAAGAAGTTATAAATAACTTGGTCAGTATTAGAATACAGAGAATTACAACCTGTTTATTCTAGGCTTGGTAAATTCCCCTTAGGCTGATGAGCTGATAATTATATGTTTCTTTCTTCAACTGATGGCTCAGGGGACAGACATAATATTAGTTATTTGCTTTAACAATTAGGAAATTGTTCAATTTGTGCTCTAATTGACTAAATTACACCTGCAGAGGTCTAAAGAATTTCATTATCACCTGTGTAAAAGCAGCACATTTCCCCTATTAACTACATCTATTTTCTTTTATTTTAACCCCATCACTATCAGTTCTGTGCATATGACCACAATGAAATTGTAATAATTTCCAAGCTCTAAGCATATTTTTTCTTTGAATATATGTCAGCAACTACAATACAGTCTTTCCCACTTTATGCTGTTTTGTTCTGTTTACCTTTCAGAGTTTCACTTGCAAAAGATGCACAAATAGAATTTAATACCTAAAGCTAAATGCTGGAAGTAGCAGCAAAATAAAAATATTTTCTTAGAAAGTTAAAAAATGTAAATTAATTTTTTTAAACAAAATTTAAAACTTTTAATTTTTAGGGAGCAGACATAACAGCAAGTATATTATACCTAGGAAAAAATTAGACCTCTTAAAGTTACATTATGATATATTCAACAGTTATTTCTGTCAGGTTAATTTATATGATAAATTTTTTAGGACAGGCATCTTTCACATTGGAATAAAAGATTATCTTCTGGATTTTGCCTTGGGTGTTAAAATAATAAACACAGCAATAAACTGAACTGTATTCATCTGGCAAAACCCATACTTTTTATCTCTCTCTAGTTATTTCAGGATAACTCTACCAGCTGGAAAGCCATGGACTACTAAAAATGTTTCTCTTGGCGTGGTTGTTTCATGGACTAAAGAGCACTAAATTAACTTCCATTTAAAATAAGATTATTTTTTGTGTTTGTTCCATCCGAAACTGGTCAAGGAAAAGTATTCAAACAAACTGAAATTTTTTATCTATTAATTGTTTTCACCTAAAATACAACTCACATAATTCTCATGTGTGAGAGGCAAGCATAATTGCCATACAAAATTTCACAGTTTACCATCATTTTCAGCTGACTCAATGGCTTCCTCTGTTCGTGGCCAGGCCCACGGAGGCCACACAACACTGATGTCTCACAGAGTGGTGCCTGTGCCCTTTTGGGAGTTCCTGAAGACATCAGAACTGTAATCATTGGTCTAAAAGAACAGGGATTCAGGAGCCTACACAAGTTACATTCTGGCTTCATATTCCGATGGATGCATTACATATTCTGCCTCTTTCTGCTACCACTGTCAATGGGTAGTTTTTAGCTGTGCAGATTGAGAAAGGAGACTGAAAATCAGGAATGAGTAGCAAAGGAATAATAAAAGATCTACGAGTTGTCACTGCTGCCTTTTGGAGCCATTTCTAAGGAATGTATGACTTCTCTACCACCTGCCTCATGGTCAAATAAAATTACAATTTGCTTTTATTCATATCTGAAATATCTGAGCTCCTCAAGCACACATTTTCAAAATCTGTGGATAACTGGGATCTTTACTTCCCACAGTGTTTAACTGACCATCTTATTTTCTGGTACACTATCACTGATTTTTGTAAGAATTCTGCTTGAGGATCTGCAGATTAAGTGTTTAAATGTAAGAATGACCTAATTTTCAGTGAAATACAAGATAAAGAAAATTAGATCTGTAAGTAATTTTTAAACTCATAGAAGGTGTGTGCCAGCAAAAAGCTTTTTAGTAGATTTAGTTATTAGAAAGCATGGATAATAACTTAGAACCAGTAACAACAGTGTGTTTATTGGTACTACTTTCTATAATGGTGAAATTCTTCTTTCACTTGTGTCCTAATCTTATGTTGTGGTTTGTATTAGCATATGCTAAAAGATGCTGAGCATAATGTCTCCCTCACAATGCTCTTTGCAATGATCTTTTGGTTCCCAGTCACGATCTTTAAGTATTGCAGCAACGGTCATGACTTGACATAGAGGGGCACTGTTCAGAAAACTATCAAGAAAACAAGTCATTCCAAAGATTGTGTTGAATTAAGTTGATTTTCTTAGTAACTCTGCCACCTGCAGCACTAAAGAACAAATGTCTTCATGATGGACGGGTCAAACATAGTTTTTCATAAGGTGCCCACAGCTGTTCTTTCTTTTCCTAGTGAATTAACCACTTCATTGCTGTTCATTCATGCATGTGTCATTGTAGTTTTAAGGAGAATGTGAATGGAAAATGTAGCTTGAAGGTCTAGTCTTACTGAATCAGCCTCATTATCCTGAACATGCTGATATGTCTTTTAGTCCTAAAGGAACTATTTGCGCCTTTCACTACACATGTATGCAAGAACACATAACATTACTTAGGAAAAAAAATCCAAATTTTGAATAATCAGGGTTGGCAATATCATCAAGAAAAGGTAACAATGTGGGGTTTTTGTAACTAAGCCATATGGCCTATAAGGTTGGATACACAAAGAAAGTCAAAGAAAATGTTAGGTGATGAAAATGAAACTTAGAGTACAAGCATTTTTTACCTCAGTTTCAAGTGAACAAAAATAAGAACATTAAATTTATGAGGTAATGTAAAACTAAATATAATTTGCATGGCAGAAAATGTAACTTAATAGGTACTAGCACTATGTGGGTTATAAAATACAGTTTTCTGTATCACTTGGACCAGATGTTGGTTGAATATTCATCCATAACTCAAGTTCCCCATAATCTTTCTAACACAAGAAATTATCTGTTGCATTATAGAATATTTGAACATCAGCTAAGTTCTACTTGTAAAGTTCCAGACACAATATGGCAAAGAAAAAAATTTTAAATCCTTAAGCAATGAAAAAAGACTGATTCAGTGTCCCAAGTGCTATCCAGCTGTTACTTTGCCCTGTCCTGAAGATCTTGTGTTAGTTCTAGGATGTTTGTCATGAATGGTAGAGTCAGAGAAAATGGTTAAATCTTTTTAATTAATTATTTCTAGTCTTTACAATTCAGCCTATTTTATTTGTCCACTTTCCAACTCACTTTCAAAATATTTTGGAAAATGATGTTTTTGGAGGTTCAGCTTTCAAAATTTATATTAATTTACAATCACTGAAATTCTTCCCTTTACTGGAAATTCTAAGAGTTAGTCAAAATTTTACGAGATCATAAAAACTGCAAGGAACAAAAGTAATGATTATTCAGAAATTATTTGTATTTTTCATATATATGAGGGGACATAAAATCTCTCTTATGACAAAATATTTGGTTGTAAAAATTTTTAGTTTCTTCAAAAGTAAATCATCCACTAGGCTTTCAAAAAAAGAAACTAGGCTTGGAGATTCTTCATTCCTCACTTTACTATTTACAAGAGAGCTCAAGAGGTTCTCAATAATTAGGTTTTTCTGCAAGTTTTTTTGCTGCACCAGCTGGAAGGTTCCATGGAATTTTATGAAAGGCCTCAATAAAGGAAGAATATGACCTACCCAAGTATTTGGGGAATAATATTTATATCTTCCTCTTAAACTGGGTTTCCTGGATTCACTGCAGTTGCCCTGAAGTCCCAACCTTTAATGAATCTTGCTAATGGTTTGCTGGTCATTCCTCATCTCCTTTACAACAACTACAAGGAAGCTGTGAGGGGTCCTGAGTCCAGCTGCCGACAAAAGCCTGATAAAAACTGACTGAACACCTCCTTTTCACATTCTATACCCAGGCTTCTTTCCACAGATATTGGGTCCTATATGAGGATCCAGTCCTGGGCTATGGGAATCACTATGAAACTAGCAGAGAGAGAATTCAGGGAGAGCAGTACAAGATCCAAATTACAGAGTAAATTAAAACCAAACAAGCCCAAGTAATATTTCTGTTATTCCAAAGACCAGGGACAGAAGAAAAATGTTTCCTCTGGTATCAGCTGAATCACCAGGTGTTTCTTCAATACCCAAACTGATGGATTTACAGAGTAAATAATATGCATTGTCTATAACTGCATTTTGGGCTTAGAGAGAAAGACCTTTTTAGGGAATTCATAATTTTTACATTTACATTTAAGCAGCGAATTTTTTGCAGTTTACCTCAAGGAAGAAGTGGCTGAAGTTCAAGCTGTAATTAAAACGTTTCTTTTATCATCTTTAGCAAAGCCCACAGTGAATCTGAAGAAAGAGCAAGCCTATTAAACAAGATAAAATATGGTGACATACACTTTTTCTGACAAGCATGTTACCAGTTTTCATAATGTCATATAAATAAACCCAGAAATCTGTGCCAAGGCTTGTGGACTCTTTAATGAAATGTGAAAACTTCCAGTAGGAGTAAGTGTGGTAAGACAATTAATGTTATTGCTGTCTTTGTTGACAATTGCCAAGATATAAAGAACAAATTATTCCAGGTAACTAATTCACAGAGAGATCAATAACTGTTGTGTTTCCATTTAGCCAAGCTGAATATCATTATCAGCATTTAGAAAAAGGTCATGCAACTGAAGTGAGCAACTTCCTTCATAGGCTTTATTTTAGCAACAGGTCAAGGATAGATATTTCAGATTGATAAATTTAGTTATAAAAGGAACACATTTAATTATCTTGCTTATGTTACATTTCCTGAGAACAAGATGAATCATTGTTTTACACCCTTTTATGCATGCTAAGATAAAAACTAGAGTAGTTTTGGCTAATATTGGGCCACACTCAGCTTGGCTTAAAACATCTTTTGATTCATTTCAGAGGTTTTTATCTACAGTTTTGAAAAACTTTTATAGACTTAGAAAAATCATATTTATTACAGCATATTGAACTAGCTTCTATTCCTGATTACTCCAGCAGAGGATATGAGACCTCTCCACTTTAGGACTGACCACAAGGAGGCTACTGAAACACAACCCACATCTGTACAAAGTTTTGCTTAAAATTCTTGTTGACAAAAATACACTAACTGACTTAAAACCCAATTGTTTTGGGTTTGCTTGCTTATTTATTCTTACATTCACTAGCTCTGAGTAATCACCGAGGTTTTTTAACATTCCTTATTGCCCAACACAGTGAGAGTAGTTAGTTTAGTTCAGTGTTACCTTTACTAACATCACTTGTGTTTCAGGGTAAGTAATTTGGTAAGTAATTTGACCCTTTTAAAATGTCTAATCCAATACATACAATCTAATGGAGAGTTAAAGCTGAATATCTCTACAGAAGAACATGGCCTTGCAGAATAAACATTTCCAATATTTTCTATGCTTATGTTCACAAATGGGGCAAGTTCTTCTGGGAAGAGATAAAACTTTCAAGAGATTGGGGTAAAATGACTTCTAGTTTGATTTTTTTTTCCCCCAACTAATAACAGGACACTACACTCAATTCCAAGAGAAGAGAAATATATTCAGTGTAAGGCAACGTTGTTGTTGTTGCCATTATTATTATTATTACTATTATTGCCAATCTTTCAACACATCTAAACAGCATTAATTGTCATTCATTCATTTTTAAGGGTGAAACTACTTAGCAAATTTTCAGGTTGGGCTGAAACATATTTTAATTTGTTCAAACTATATTTTTTCAGTTAATTTATTTTACATTCCCTTTATGACATAATAGATTGATTGCCATTAAAATGGTCCATTATTCTGCCTTTTTTTGTTTGGTTGGTTTTTTTTCAATCTGGTCATAAACTCATAAAATTAAAAGGCGTTTCCTAAAATTTCCAGATGTCTGTGTACCTGTCTGTCCTGGATGCTGTATTGCCAAGGGATCTTTGTGGGTTTGGCTCTTCCATTTATATATTTCTCAACATTTGGCAGACAGTGTTACTGTGGCTCTGTTTTATTTTGTAATTGGACAGAGTGGCTACAGCAAGTCTTGTAACCAATATGTTGAAAGGTTAAAAAAATAGACACAGCTCACTCTTGCTTTCTTTCTTGAAACTTGTGTGAATCAAGTTTTCTCTAATTTGTAACCTTCTTTGTGAGAAAGTTCCTTACTTTAAAAAACATCTGTCAAAACAACATTTTGGAGCTCCATGAAGTTCTGAGTTTACAACATGGGCATCTCTTCAGAGAGGATAAACCTTTCAAGTTACCTCTTTCCATGATTGATTAGAGGAGTGGCAGAAGTTGAAATATTGAAGTTTTGTACTTTGGGAAATCTAGGGCACAAGAAGCCCACAAAGAGGTATTTTTTCTATCCTTATCCTTCACCTCCTGCTTTTCAAACAAAATGAAGGTGTCAGACAGCTCTTCCCTAAAAAATTAGTAAGATCTGCCCTTGGTTGGGTAAAAATGTGAACTTCTCTATCACTTCTGCTTAGTACGAGATTCATTTTCTGACAGATGCTTCAAAGTTGTCTCTGTTTTAAGGAAAATATAATTATGTTCTGTGCTAATGTGAGAATGATTAATACCTTTTATTACTATTTTTGTTCTTGCTGGTAAACCTGCTTGTCCTTTGACAGGTTTCCTTCTGAAGGAGACAATACAATATACACTCTCAAAGAAGGGCAGAGAAGCACACCAAACCCCAGCACGCAATTTCACCATGTGTCCTTTCCCATTTCCCAAGGAGATGAGCTTCCCTAAAAGAGAATTCCTGTTAAATCAAACTTGGATAAAATGAATGAATAATGCTCTCTGCAGTTGAGACTGTGTGAAAATCCAGATGACTGCCAGACTCATAGCAGTTAACAGGACTCATAGCAGTTAACATTACCAATACCCCAAGCTACTGGCTAACATTAAATTCTGTACTAGACTGATTTTTATGTTACCAAGAGGCCAGAACTTGATCAGCCATTCCATCTCTGATATTGTTATTTTATTCAATAATAATTTGCTTAAATATATTCAATGTGTTTTTTCAACCTTGCTCACATCTCGTGCTTATCTGATGATTTCATAATGAAAATAGATATGCTGTACATTTGATATGAAATGTGTAATAAACCACGGCTCTCTCTTTCCAGAAATTAAAAAAAAAAATCTGCTTCTATTTAATGTCAGTACTTTTGATGGATTTGGCATCACTACCTTATGTTGATCCTGGCAAAATTTAGTCACTAAAAATGGGTTTATAAACTGTAATCGATTAAATCCTCACTTTTCCTTGTATTATTTATTTACACTATGGTATCGTCTAGAAACTCTAATCAAGACCAGACTTGTATTAAAAGAGAGATTTATATGAAATATTTCAATTAAGTGATTCTGTGTCCTGAGTCAATAGTTTAATGCAGGAATTAAAGGAAAAAAAGAAGTAAATCTTGGGAAGTGAAGTCACACAGAATAACCATGGCCAAAAAAGAAAGGTCTCTGTCTGAAATTTTGATGTAGTATCTTATCAACAGAGCTATGGCCTTAAATCAGTAGGGTGTCAGTTATTGTTATGTACAACCATAACTATTGTATTTGTTATGTACAATCACAACATAACAAGTGTATTGTTATGTACAATCAAAACCACATGCCCTAGTTTTTTCACCGTGGACATCATGTCTTATATGGCCTTCCCAGGATGGAGGTTTACTGGGTGGGCACAGTCCACTGGTTCTGCACAAGCTGTTCAGACACCTGCTGCCCCTGCCCAAGGGATCTGCACAGTGCACACACACAGGAGCCCTTGCCTCTATCCTTCCTGTAAATAAAGGAGAAATGAGGCAAATAGTCCTCAGTCACAGGTAATGGGTTCATCTAGAAACTTGGCATCACTCTTGCAGGTAATCAATTTTTTTAATGGGCAGGAATTGGGATTTTTTTTTGTTACATTAGGTTTTGTTACATACGTGTAGAACTCTGAGTGGGTAGGTTCGTAAACTGTCCTGGCTTCATGGTGGGTACAAATAAACAGTGTCTTAATATCACCTTAATATATCATCTTAATATCTTAATATTTCATTTACTGTACTTCCCCAGTAGGTACTTCCTCAGGTTGATCTGCCTTCTCTTTACTAATTTGCTGCACAAATAAAACCTCAACACTGGAATAAACAATATAATAATGCCAAAGATAGATGGTACCTTTCACCCTAGATTTACTATAAATTTATCTTGGAGACCCAAACCATAAACCCTTCAGATTTTCATCTGACTAGATCTGGATACACAAAATGTTCTAATTTACAAAGGGGAAAACATAGGATTAGAAGCATCTCTGAACACACAATTTTCTCTTAGAAATGTACAGTTAAAAATCAATTGTTATTATTATGTGCATTAGGAATGTAAAATAAAAATAAAAATAAAATTATTTTGTAATTAATAAAATATATTGAGTAAAAACATCAAAAATTATTTCTCACAAACCATTTTTTTACATTTTTTTACTTAATATTTTAAACTACTTATTCTTAGGGTGCATAAGTATTGTTGCACAGGCAGGGGCAGCAAGGCGTAAATGAGCAAAGAACTAGAAGTTAGGTTCCACACATGATTCTCCATATTCCCATGTGTAACTTTGAGGAGTGTGGAAGCAGTAGATCCATATTTTCACAAAACTATGCCTAAGTCAGCAAACCTCCTTAACAAGTTACTGAATGAGTGCCTGCCCCCACACACGAGCACCCTGATTTCTGGCTGGGGTGTACCTGCTGTGGCCGTGCAGCCTCTGACTGCCTCTCTTACAATAGCAGCTCAGGGGGGAATCACCATTTGATATTCCAGTCAGTATGAGCAGTATTCTTCATCAGCAGCTTTGGATCACTTATTATTTCTGAGGTGATGTATATTAGCAAGTAAAAGGGTGGTTAATACTGTAAGACATTCAGAACATGTTTATAGAGGAGAGAAGCAATGTATCACAATTAACAGCCAATACTGAGCCTTTCACTGCCCCCCAGACCTTGAAAGATTGTGTTTCATGGCTTTGTTGTCCCTAAAGAAAGGGCTGGTATACATCAAAACAAATGGATCGAGCTTCTGACATGTCTTATATGGTTATGTGTCAAGCCAGAAATGTTGAAAAATAGCCTAAATTATTGTCCTAAAGTACTCGTAGTTTGCATTAGCTCTATAAACAGATGTGTTGCTGCTGGTGTTCCTTTTATTTTTGTCACATTTCTGTTTACACAAAATGATACTTAACTGGAATTCATGCTGGGCATTCCATTAATGTCTTTCCATATAATCCCAAACTGTAACAGATGTTATTAATCTTCAAAAAAGATTAGAGAATTTTTCTCACCATCGACAAAAAATATTACACTAGTCTGGGTAACAATCCCATGAGGAACCCAAAGTGAACCATACAGCCATGAAAAACTGAGGGGAATAGGTGCAGTTATTGATTTATTATACATGCATATATAAAATATATACTAAAAAGATGACCTACATGTTTTACAGAAAAGTATTTCATTGTGGTTTTACCATTCTCCTTATGAGAAATAATGATCTAACATCTGCTGTGCAGCCAGAGAAAGCTTTCTGTCACCTGTTCACTATAGTATTTGTCACAGTGTGTAGTTATTAGGAATAGTTGGAAGAAATCACATCCCTTGACTTTAGGAGCTTGACCTCGTCAATTCAGTTCCCTACACTCTGTGAAGAAAGGTGGATATTTTCAAGGGGCTATTCAGAATACCTGAACTAGGCAGCAATTAGGATTCTCACTTCAATTCTTTGAACCCCCTCTAAGTGTAACTGGTGTGTTATCAACACCTTTCTAACTACCAGTGCAAAGCACAGCCCTGTGAACTCCATCTCAGCCAGACTCAATGCAGTGACATTTTCTGTTAACTGTGTAGGGAACCTAAAAGCTCTCAGGCTTGGCAATGCAAACATCCTTCTTCAGCTGCTGCACTGTTTCTGTGGGTCTGACAGGAACTGTCTGAGAATGCACCTTTTTAATCTCATGCATGCTGTTTATAGATGCCAAATAAAACTCTTACAGTCTAAGAAACTCTCAGTTGGTCTGACTTCTTTCACAGGTGGCTACTTTTAAAATATATGTCTCTGACCTTTATTATTCTGATTTCCCTGATTTGACATTATTGTCCTTTATATGATCTATGTACTGGAAACACGGGGAGATGTATTGGATTCATAAACTCATTTTTCTATGGCCGCTTCTGACCATGAGAATCATTGCACCTCTTTGAGCCAATGCTAAAACTCTGTGCAGTCTTACCAAAAGAATGCAGTAAATGTTTATCTGTTCACTTACACATACAAATATTGTTACAAAGGTTTTCATTTTTGTGCTTGTCCATAACAAAAAAAAATTATTTCTGGGCAATGAACAAAAGAAGAATTTTCATGTCTAAATTTAAAAATCCACACTAAAATAACATTTTAAGAGTTACTCTGTGTAAATCTAAGTACCAACAAGGAATATGTTAAAAGTATATATCCAGTCAAAATGAATACTTCTTTATTCTGTCTATTGAAGTACCTGCAAAATATTCACAATCTTCAGTATCTGCAGAATGAATTCTGGAAAATAAAACAAATTCTGTGCTTTAAAAAAATTTCAACAAATTAGGTATGCATGTTAAATTACTCACAACTCCATACACATTTACTAAATAGTATTTCACAAGCAAGAGAGAGAACTGCTGAAATTATTGAGGTTACTGAACAAGCTGAAGTGACTCAACTCTGCAATAAAAGTGCTCAGTCTGAGAATAAATATTTGACTCCTGTTGAATGCGATGAGGATTGGTGGAAACCTGAGTCCCCAGTATGTGCAGTCCTGCAGTTTTTCAAAGACATTAACCAGGTCAAAAAGGCTATAAAATATTCAGTATGAAGACTTGGCATTACTGTAAGAAAAATGGTTTATCTATTTTAGGACTTGGAATAAGCTGTACAAGAATTTTTCCCCCCCTCTAAGCCAGTAAACCAGCACCATCTAACACCAAATGTAATTAGTTACAAATTGCCTGTTACAAGTTAATTAAACTTCCTTGCCTCTCTGCTGCTTAAGAAACATGTAGATTCTTTTATGCACTTGCCAATTAGTGCATGGGGATTCTGCTTTCTAATTGGATAAAAAAGTAATAAACTGAGCAGTGTGCTGTTGATATCCAGAATGACTTTGTTAAAAAAATAGTGGAGACAGGTTTAATGCTTCAAATATTTATCTCAATTGAAATTGATTAAAACAATTTGAGGTTCCATTAGATATAGATACAATCCTTTTGTTAACGAAGTCCATCTGGTCTTAGAAAGAAAATTAAGATTCACTAATTGAAATTTGGAAGCTTTTTTCCAAACATGCATAATTCATACTGACAGAAAACAGAAGCTGCAATTCACCACAAACTGTCAAGTAGATGAATGTTTCATTTAGATGGAATTTAAGATTTCACCCAGCAAGAATCTACAAATGCTTATATTAAGTCACAGTCTGAGAAAAGAAAATCTGTTCTCTTTTTACTGGCTCACTATTAAAATCTCTTTTTCACTGTGAAGCCATTTTAACCTTTAGTGGCACCACGTTTGACCTTTCTCATTGCCAGCACTGGAAGGACCTTTCTAGATCATGAGCATTATTCATCTGTGCAATCTTGCAACTTTATTAGCAAGTTATTCTTATTTTTTTAACATGTCATATATTTACAGATTTCTGCTTTTGTGTCAGAATGCAATTCCATTTTATAAGAGGGTTAGATTTAATTATTTCTCTCATTGTTTAGTCTTCTTTCCTCCTGCCTTGTACTGATCAACAAACAGTCTCAGATCGGATCATTTATCCAGTCTACACAGTGGTGCCACAGTTGCAGTAAAGGAGCTGAGCAAACTGCAATGAAGACTGGGAACAAGTAGCTGCAGACAAGAGGCCAGGAAATTTCAGATCATCGTGGCTGCCTCACACTTCTCATGGACTGTGACAAGAGAGACATTACCATAAATCCTGTCTGTTTCACTGATGCCTTAGGTTTCAACTTTTATATTTTTCAAATCCTGTACTGCTAGTGCAACTCTGAAGTTTGCTGGATCTTGTTAAGTGCTGTTCTCTCATGCTAAGATAGATATAACAAAGCCCAGACCATCCTAGGCCCAAGAACTGGAAACCTTCATCTTGGGGAGAGGGGGGCAAGCTTGGGGAAATTCCATCCTTGGCTGGGTTCTGCTTGGTGAATTGATGCTGATATCAAAGTGGGAAGAACTCGTGAGCTGTCATTGTCCATGTTGGGATGCACTGAGGCAGGAGCCTCTGGAGCCCAGAGTGTACCTCTGAAGGCCTTTCCAATAAATCCCTCCTTTATTCCCTTTATTCCTGTCTAGTCTCTGATTCTAGGTAAACATTTAAAGCATCATCACCCTGGGACAGACACTGATTACCTTTTCTACCACATATGACATTTACCTTTTTTTGTCATTTTTGAGCTGCTATTTGTGCAATTTTGCTGTCTCAACACATTTGAAACATGAATGAAGCTGTCACTTTTTACTGAAGTGTGGGAAGTATCTTGAACCAACCATTTTGTTCAACTCAAACAACATTTAACTTTTGATGGATCTTGGCCTCATAAATATCCAAAAAAAGTGAAAGTTTGGCTTTCACAGAAGACATTGACATTTGTATTTGTGGTATCCCTGGCCTTTTTGGTGTTGTGTTTTGTTACCCATACACAATTCACTGCTTGTGAAAAAAAAAATTGACATGAAACACAGTGGTTGTCAAGTGGTGATGGGGAGAAGAAACTGGTGAAAGATATGCTATAATTGGAATTTTCCCTTCTGCTTTGCAGTATGCTCTGGATGAATTTTGTATCAATAGAGAGCTTTGTTGAGCCAAGATAAATAATCACTCAAGTCAATATACTCAGGCAAGAAAAATCAAAGCCATAGCATTCTGAAGGAAGCACAGGTGTTTTCTGTTCTTAGTGAAGCACATGCTCACAAATACATACAGTGAAAGTAGCAGAAATGAGGTCTGGTTTGATGATAATTCAAATATGAAAAAAAAATATTAGAAAGTCAAGTATAAATAAGTGCTGTGAGACTTCAACAAAGTCATATAATAGAGTGGAAAACAATCCTCCTTCAGTCTACACAGCTACAGTGAGGCGTAAACACTCAAAATGATAAATATAATGACACTACGGGTGCTGAAGAGTAAGATATCAGCCAGCAATGATGGGGAAGGTGCCTGACCTAATTCAGGTGTCTGCTGCAGCAGCCCAGCTGCATCCACAAAGAATTCCACAGTGGCTAATTTAGCCTGTTCCTTAGGTACTTCATCCTGTCTAGAAAAACTTCTTGTATATATCCAGGATATGAGTCAAATCTTTTTTTTTTCCCTCCCCCCTGCTGCAGCCAGAGGATGGATCTTTTCAGAAACAATAAAACTAAATCAATAACAGTGACTTGTCACACACACACACACAGAAAGTTTATCTTATTTATGAAATATTTGTGATTGTTAATAATTTTCTACTAAAAGGGTAGATTTATTTTTCAATAAATATCCTGTTAAATGAGTAACACTTCACTCAGAACTGAGGTGCATTCATAGAGCTCTGAAGAGAAAGCTGGAAGATTGTTCAAAGCAAACCTCCCCCGCAAATGCAAGGAGTTTTCTGCTTTCTCAGCTTGCAATTTTCTCTGGGAAGTGTTATGATCCTCCATTAAATGTATATACAGGGCCAAATTCAGAAACATGTCATCTCAGATGTATTTCAGATTTCTGTACTATGACTCTTTAAACAGTATAGCTGGTAGTTAGACAAAGAACATATTTGGTACAATCCACAGATCAGAGGAACTGAGTCTGTGTTGATGTGAACCCCCACGTTTCCAAAGGAGAGATAAGAGGTCCTGACTCAAAACAGCCTTTATGTTCTAATTTTATGTGACATACAGCACCACATAGGGAGGGCAGAACAAGCCTGCATCCTATGATGCAAGACTTCGTGATTTAAAGTGGGAAAATATTGTGTTTGTCTATTAATTTAATTTTAGATTATACTAATTTTTCGTGGGTTTTGGCTATATTTTTGCGTTAGTGGAAAGATGGTTTGCATGACCTAAAAGCCAGTTACACTCTTCTACTTCTCTGAATAGAAGGATGTTTCCAAGGGAACCACTTGCAGTCCTGTCATCTGGGCTGTAGCCATTTAGCCACTGCTACCTTGAATATATTTGAATATATTTTCTCACTCCTTGCAAATTCTCTGAAAGGTTTCTTTCCTTTGTGCCCTCAGACTCACTAACCACTCACCCACCCTCCTGCTCTTTTTTTCAACCATTTCTTGCTGATATGAAGTCTATAACAAAAAGCAAGGCTTTTTCCAGCACAAGCATGTTTTAATTGCCATAGGGCTCTCAGGCTATGGAAAACCATAACTGTATTCCTACTGCAGCCTTAATGAAGTGACAAATGGCTGAGTGGTAAACTGGCATCATGATTAACACCAAGTGATATTATTAATGGTGTACAAATCCAGTTTTCCCACCTCAACACATAACTATAGGACTGAGGTTAATCACCCATTTTTCTCATTTATGTCCTCATGCACTGGTCTATTTCTAACTAATAGCTGAAACCTTACACTTTGCAGTAAAAAGAAAATAAACCAAATATTCAAGAATTAAACAGCTAAAACAGGTTTACTGAACATTCCACTTGACACATTCCGCTTGAGGTTCTAGTTTCAATGCTTGATTAAATATACTTCCTTAAGTAGTTGCAGAGACCTGGTAGAGGGCCAGGAGGGAAGCTTTATGGTGGAGCAGTCTTTCCCAAAATATGTCTTTCCTCTGCTACTTACCCCAGCATCTGTCAACAGGGACAGATTTCATTTAGTAAGNAGATGATGGTTTCCAGTTCTTGGGCCTAGGATGGTCTGGATGTCCTTGGAGAGCAAACTAGAGAGGCTTTGTTATGTCTACCTTAGTATGAGAGAACAGCACTTAACAAGCTCCAGCAAACTTCAGAGTTGCACTAGCAGTACAGGATTTGAAAAATATAAAATTTAAAACCCTGAGAAGAATAAGTCAGACTATTCAATACACATAATGCCAGTGCTGACAATGCTTAAAGCACAGCCTGAACCTTCAAAGCCAATTAAATTCTCCTGTTCACCTCAGAGCTTTGCATCAGACCACAGACTTATCCTGAAAGGGTGTAAGCATTTCACTAAACCTAATGAGTGATCAAAGTTCAAGGTGTGACCGAGTCCCACTGGATCAGGGTTGCCATCAGTGTCCCTGCAGAGGCTGTGTTCCCACACAGGGTTCCTACAGGCTTGCTGTGTGGTCCTACATGCATCCATAGATCCCACAACAGGCAAAGTTTCAAGTTATTTCTCAGGAATTACATTTCCATGCCAGTTTTAAGAAATAGGCCAAAGTGCTTCTCAGCCCCCTCAGAAATAATTCCTTAGTGTCACCTAAAGATATGACAGGATAAATTTCTCCATGGCCTCATCTTCAAGAATTTAAAAAGTTCAAGTGTTTTTTCTTGGTAGGTAGAAAATAAAGTCTT
>VZTN01036959.1:189452-221472 GCA_013400515.1 Erpornis zantholeuca | reverse complement strand
AGAGGTGCAGTCCACTGCACCACTGTTTTCTGTCAGTGAGCTGCAAATTCACTCTGTAGGCAAGGACACCACTTGACCATTGAAGATGTTGACCTCTCCCAGCTGACAGTTTTGTGTGGCCTGAACGACCTTCCTAGAATCTGGCATTTTGATACTTAAATAACCTTCTTGAAGTAGATGTGCTGAATCTGGCCCCTGACAACAAGTGAATTGACAAAAGATATTCTTTTATGAAAGAATACATCCACAGTTAATTTATGAAAGAAGTGTCCACAGTTACAAGTAAGCCCATCCAGGGTTTGACTGCCTCTGTGCTTACCTGTGCCTGTTGTGATGCTTCCTTGTTCTAGCACATTGTAAATGGGTGGTCCTTGCTGTTATGTTTGTGTGGTCAGAGAATATGTGTGACAAGGTGGACCTAACTTCTGATTACTTAGATATTATCCCTGATTTGCTCTCTCTGGGCCGGTGCTGTTTGTCTCATCTGACCAACAAATAACAATAAATTCTGCTAGCGTATTTAACTGAGGGTCTTGCTTAGCTGCAACCATAACTTTTGTCAGTCTCTTGTTTCAGACTAATTAATTACACATGACTACATGAATTTGCTCTTTTAAAGACTCTGCCCTAATGTCATGCTCTGTCAGGAGCAATCTGTTCAATGGATCAGTGCTCATTTTGTTATTTTGTGTTCTGTGTCATATGACAAAGTATCATACTTCTGCAGGTGAGTTATCAGTATCTGTGGTGCTGTAGTGAGGATTTTTTTTATACCTTTGAAGACTTGTAATGAGACTCCACAGCAAGTACTTACTCATGCTTATACTAATGAGAACCTAATAATGATGAACTGAATGTGAAGGCACATCTCTTTTTTTCATCAGTTATAAGCATTAGTGTAATGGAGGTCAGAGACTTGGACAAAGAAATTGCTGGATTTTTGCAGCTAAGTTTTGTTGACCCATACCTGCTTCTGCTGCTGCCCTTTTTCACTGCTTTATGTCAATTTAGGTTACACACATACCATCAGTCCATTACTTTGTCATGCACTGGGTCCTCACCTTCTCCAAAAAGTGAGCAAGGAAATTGGCCAGCCTTGGCAAATGTTCTTTGAGAGTTGAGTCTTTGTGTCAAATGTTATTTACTTTGTCTTGGTACCCACAGGTAAGGTGATGGACCAGTGTGTACCTGGATGGGCTGCTTACATGTTAGTTCAGGTTTGACAAGGCCTCTGTTATGCTAGGGTTTGGGGGCAGAAGATACAGCATCACTGCACAATTTGCCTAAGTGTTTGTTCTCAAAAACACTTGAAATTTTTTATACCCCCTTGCTTTATTGTGCTTTCCTCATTCTGCAAAACATTTATGCTTTACAGGGGGTAACCCGCAAAGCTCTCGGCTCTCCAGAGGTCATTCACTGTGGTTAGGGTTGGCATCACTTTCAGACATGAAATTTGATTGGTAATATGTTTTTTCCCCAAAGCCTAGTCTTTTTCCCATGACTGTAACTGGTGAATGGTCTTTCCCTACTCTTATCTCTACCCACGAGGCTTTCATTATATTTTCTCTCCCTCCTAACTCCCATCTTAGGAGAGGAGTGATAGAGCAGCTTTGGTGGGCATCTGGCATCCTGTCAGGGTCAACCCACAACAGTTTTTGAGTGGCTTTAGAGCCTTTTAAGCCTACAGCTGGAAAACTGTATTATTTTCTGGGAGCTGGGGCAAACATTTCTGGCTGTGGGCAGTCGTTCTGCCCAGTGACAAGTGCAAAAATCCTTGGTCTTTTCTAAGCCTGGTTCTGACCTCAACATTCAGTATATTCATTGTGGTGTTTTACTACTCTGTGGAAAACCTAATTATGAAAAGANCTGTCAAATCCCGTTGGAAAACACTGACTAGGTGGAACCTGGTCTTTTCTGGATTTTTTTCGATTATGTTTTCACAGGGAATTGTACTCGGTATTTCACTGAAAAGCTCTGTTCTCTAGAGTAGAGTTGATGGAAAATTTAGATTATCTCTAAGGTTTTTCCCTTTTTGTATTTGCAGTGAATATTTTCTTTTTTTATTTAATTTTTCTAAATTCAAATGTAGTAAGTATGTTACTGAAACAATGCTAAATATTAAACAAAGTCAAATATGAAGTAACAGGGAGAATCACATGCTTTCAGAGCTACTGTAGATACTTGCTTTAAAAGAATAATGACAGTAGCTACATCTTCTTATTCCAGCTGTATTCTTCATGGGTGTCTAAAAGTGCCCTGTGCATGGCTGGTGTTTTTACTGATTTCTTATTGGCAGTATTTGCCTCTCAAATTACTGAATGTTTCATTCGAAAAAGGTGCAGTGCTAAAGGATTTTGGTCCTCACCAGCTTCTTTGATAGCAGAAATAATTTCTTACATTATTTGCTAGCAAAGTAGAGAGTCACTACATTTTTTAAAGAGTAAAATTTCTGTAAAAGGTTATATATTATGACTAAAACATTAACATTTCATTCAATTAATTTGTTAACCTGCATAAGCTGCCTTTCAGGCTACAAATTGATGTTTAAACAGAAAACAAAGGGAAAAAAACAGAGAGGTCAGTGCTTTGTATCTAATATGCTTTTCCAGTTTACTTTTGTTCTGGTAATCAGATGCTTTGAAAACTGTTCAGCTGCAGTTCACACAAAGGTCAATATCAGGACAGTCAATATACAATGCAAAGATCCAAATCAATATCCTATGAAAGGAGGTTCAGCACCTTCTGCCTAAAAAGTATCTAGAATAGAACTTACTTCTCAGGCCCAAGCTGTCCTGGGGGTTTTCTTTGTTGTTCCCAGTGGAGGAATCCATCATCATATTGCAGTAATTGGTAATCTTTTAATCACTATCCATGTAGTGAATTTCGTGATTTAAGGAAGTGTATTGATAACCAGCCTTTGCTTTTTAGTACATAAATGCTAGGGTGCCAGGCTTATATTTTCCACATAAAAGTTCAGCAACTATTACCTGCAAAAGGTGGTTATTAGGGACTAAGACTAGAATTCACCATAGTAAGTATGGTTATTTACTTTATACATTTATGCAGTGTATCAGCCACAGCTTTGACAGTGCTCTGCAATTTTTTTTTCACATGAAAGCATTCAAAGCTAAGAAATGTATTCATACCTGCTGTCAACAAGTGCAACTCCCTTGGAAAGCTCTGAGCCAATTTCAGCAGTGACGTGAACGGCAGCATAAATTTTAGGTCTAAATTAGTCAGAAAATAAGTGAAAGTGGGCATAATTTGCATGCTGAGGACTGAAAAAGGAAGAGTAGCTAGCAAAAAAAAGTGTTCAATTAAGTGGGAAGGGGAGAATAGAGGATCTACTGGTATGAGTGTAGTGCATCAAATTTGCTTCTGAATTCAGACAGCTACAAGCAAATGTAAATGTTATACTTAATGCAACTAGCCATTTATAGTGGAGTGAACACACTTTCTCTACCTCTATGTATGTGCTGAATACATTTCTCAGTTCCCCAGTGAGCTCAGTAGTATGATTGCAAATATAGACTCATTATGGAAGGGAAGTCTTGAGAAATTAAAAAAAACTACTTTGTTCACCTTGAATATGTTTCGGGGGTCTATTGCTTAAAGCAGTGTTTCCTGTATTCCAGCCTACTCAGGTAGATCATGGAAGGTGAGAGATATTTGTCACTGAAGCACCACTTTTTGGTACCTGCTCGAAGGAAATGGCTAAGAACTGTGCCATGAAATGAAGGTAGTATTTGAACTGTCAAAAGGAACTGCTTGGCTTGGGTGCTGCCATGTTTCCAGGCAGCCCCTGGCCCACCAGGATGATCCAGAGTATCTGAGGTAGACACCTCCGTGCCAAATAAAATGGGTGGGGAAAGGTGGCCACCTCTTAAATTATTCAAAGCAGCTAGGAACCTCTCTCTCTCTCCACTGTCTGAGCAGGTCACTGAAACTCCCACCTTCCAATCACCTGGGAAACCTCTCTGTTTTGATCTGAACAAGTGTTGAACCTCAATCACCTTCATCCACTTGAAATCCAGAGCACCGAGTCGTCTCTTGAGAGCAAGCAGCTAATGATGGAGGAGGAAGAGGCAGCAACCACTTCAGAATAACTTCATTGTTTGAACACTCTTACAAGAAGTGGGAAACATGGATTTTAAGCCTTTCTCAGACTGAAGGGGTTTGAACCGCAATTCCTTTTTCCTCAGAGTTTATTCTACCCATCAAGCTAGAGAAGTTCTTCATTCTGCTCACTGTGTGAGGCTATGGAGCACAGAAAGAATAGGTAAGAGGGAGCTTGATTTTGCAGCCCATTGGTGAGGGCAGGCATGAGAGAGTCCTGAGGCTTGGTCCCAGCTGTCACTGCTGTTTAAGTATTCTTTACTGTTAATTTGTAATACAGGCACTCACACAGTCAAGTAGACATGGCTGACAGACCGTAGAATCTGTAGTGTTAAATTCTGCTTGAATTTGTACTGAGCACCAAAAACATGTGAATGTACTTCCTGACTTTCTCACACCCAGTGAGAACAGCACCTGAGACTAGCAGCATAGTTGCTTAGTTAGGAGCAGAGTTGTTCAAAACCTTCTGCAAAGGTAGCAGAGAGAAAGAAAATTGATGAAGGAAAAGTGAGACCATTCTTCATTCAAATCACATTCTGGAAGTGCCTGTTCTTCTCTGTTGATTACAAAGGGAGCCTAGAATGACAATGTTCCCCAAATAAACCTCTTTGTTGAATTTAGTATGCCCAAATCAAGGAATATTTTTTTTCTCTCTGTTGTTTTTCAGTTTATTGCTGCTGGTTTCTGTTGTGTTCACCTCAGGATGGTGTACACCTTTAGAGAAGGATACAATGGATGTGTCTAAACACAGCCTAAGTGCCAAGATTGCTATCTAGCATCAACCTTTCAGGGTGAAGCATGGGAGATTTTAAACCTTCTCTTTGCCCCAGGGAATTTGTGTACAGCGAAGCCTTCACTCTTTCACAAAACCAGCACACAAAGAACAGACCCCATTTGAAAATACACTCAAAAATCAGTCCTGAAGTGTTACGTAGGTCAGCAGTTCTACCTTCTTTAACATCATTAAATACATCTTCTCCATCAAAACAATGTGCAGTTTCAAAGTATAAAATGCATTCATCATGTTGGGATTTTTTCACCAGAGAACATTTTCCTTATTCTGAACACTGGTTCTCCTAAAAAAAGAGAAGTCCTAAAAAGGTAGTGACAAGATATGCAACACTGTTGTACTGCTGGTATAGCTTCTGGAGGGGTCTGTACTGAAGAATCCCAAAAATGCTCTTTGAGGTTCCATCTTACTTATTTTCAGTATTTCATGATCTATCAGGAACACACCTCTTGTTAATTAAGTGCTTCTGTAAGAAAGGTTGTTCACACAAGAGAGGAAGAAACTCATTGCTGTGTGAACTGCATTAGTAGTTTTTAGTAAGTACCATTTAGCTAAAGGTTCCTTCAAGTGCAAATGTTTCAAAGGGATCTCTGTATTGCAGACTTGGGCCCTATAGGTAAATCTGGGACCATAAGGTCTTTGAGGCCAGGCAGTGCTTTTTCTTATATGTTTCCAAAAGGTCTTATTTCTGTCTGGGGCCTCGTGTCATTATTGTAATAGTAATGACAGCAAAATCAAAATTAAGCCACTATAGAGTATTTTAATTTTTTTCTGAGATATACCTCCTAGGAGCTTTGAGATATACCTCCTAGGAGGAACAATGTTTTGTAACTGTAATCCAAAATACCCACAATTAGACCCTGTCCCAAACAAAAGACTTTTCTAAATCAGATGTCTTCTGTTCTCACCAGTGACCTAAATGGCCTATCTTTCCAGCAGTGGAGCTAAAGGGAAAATACAGCTGTGTAGGGGTAATTTTTGTTTTTCTAAATAACAGAGCAATAGCAGTTGTAGGGGGAATGGTGGCTGATGATGATGAAGAGTTTCAGCAAACTAGCAGAGTCAATGCAAACACTTGCCATTTTTGTTTAGAAAAGTCTTCAGTAATAATGTCACAGAAATGACTCATCACCCTTTATATCTCTCTGTGCAGTGTTTTTCACTTTTCTCATTCTAAGAGGATGTTAACTTGTTAGTGAAAATCTAATAAAGGTCACATAACATGAGTTCTCTGATGGTGTCCACAAATTCATCACATTCCTTCATAACCATAATGATCCAGAGTAAATTAAACGCACCTTAATAGGCCTAGGGAAGCTTCTGGAGGAGCATGTTCCAACACAGCTACCATCTCCCTGCAGGTAGTGTGCCATGTACCAGCACTTTTACTACAGTCTGAACACAAAATTTGAGACTTTCGACCCTAGTGCCTTTGGGATTTAGGAGTTGTGCTTTCAACAAATTTTCCTAGGCTGATGTATGTCTTTGTAACACTTAGACTGACTGTATCCAAAACTATTCCAGTTCTTGAAGTATCTTTTTTTGCTGATCAGTTCAAGAGCCATGGCAAGGGTGTCTCCTTGCTCATTTCACTGGATTAGTTGACTTTATTCCAAAATAAGTAGCACTGAGTGGAGAGGAAGTACTATGGAAGAGGCAAGGATGTACTTACTTCATCTATGACATAGCTCTTGTTACAGATAAAGAAAACACAGATGCTCTCTTTGATTTGCCTTAAACCACCTCCTTCTTCTATGTTACCTTTAAAAACCTTCAAAACCATGATGATAAAAAACTAGGGCTAATGTATTCCCTCCTGTACTATCTAATTTAAACATGAGTTTGAACAATTATTTACGTTAATAACTCTGACTTAAATTTACCAGCCTTGCCAGAAATGTCAGAGAAACAGCAAAGAAACCAGCTGAACACAATTCTAAATAGGGAACTTCTCCCACAGCTTTCCCCTCGTTTGAGATCTCTTTCATACTTGTAGGGATGATTTAGCCTATAGATTCTGGCAGGTTTGCTTCTGATTGTTTTTTTGCCATTGTGTTATGGGAATGCTTAATTTCATTTAGCAAGTCTTGTTTCCTGTTTCCTATATAGCAATTAACATATCATCTTCTGTGCAGAGAGCTGAAAAGTTTACATTTTAACTGCTGGGATCAAATCAGAAAGAGACTTTTTCTCTCTGAGAATAGCTTCCAAAAAGGTATACTGAAGTTATCAATAATTTATTAGCTTGTGTGCTAATTCAGATTGTGCTTTCCCCTCTATTATGATTGCTGTCATTGAACACTACAGTTGCTTTCTGCTATTTTCTTTATGGTACTTAGGTGTCATTGCTCCTACATCTCTGTGAATAAGCTTTGTTCTCCCAATCCCATAAAATTTGATGTCTCTTCCCACTCTGTCCTGAAGTGTCCTGGCACTGGACATCCTGCCAGGGTTCCATCCCTACAGCTGCTCCACTCACATCCTGGGGATGCCGACAGGGCTGTGCCTGGCTGGATGCACTTAGGCAGGGAGGATGCTGTGAAGAACTGAGAGCCTGCTGCAAAAAGGGCTGCTCCTGCAGGTTCAGAAGTCAGAGAGCAGGTAGGGTTATGCCAGCAGCCTCAGGATCCCTGTAAAGGCAGTTAAATCCTAAAGCCACTCATGTGCTCATTGGAGTCAGGATTTAAACCAGAGTCTTTCTCTGGCTGGCTTCCATAGAGTGGTTCTGAAGGCAGAGGTGTGTACTGAGGCAAGATCTGCCATGTGATCATTCCTATACAGAAAGTTTGGCTTAATGTAGTCTATGGATTTTTTCCAGGTGCAAGGTCACTGCCACATCACTTCTGTCACGACTAACAATGTCCCATTGTTCCGTGACTCCATCGTGCTTCAGATTATAAGTTCTCCAACTCTTGGCAAATTGGTTTTTGGTTTTAGGCCTTCTGTAATGGTGCATGGAGATTTATGTGAATTTTATCTTTATCTACATGCTAGTGTTTATTTGGTGCTTTTATTTGATATTATTATTTTTATACAACATTTCCCCTATGATCTTAGCCACATCACATGCTCTTTTGTTGTTGTATGAGCTTTAGAGGGTTACTTTTATATTCCTCAGTCTATCTGTAATTGTTACAGCTTTTATCCTTGGGTGTTACCCATTCTAAAAAATGCTGCTCACTGAATGTCAAACAGATGTCTTAATAGAACCTCAATGCTTCTCAGCACCCGTTTCTTCCCATTTCCGGTTTTAGTAAGAACACATAGTAATTAGTCTTCCAAGCCAGTAATCTATTTTCATTTTTGTTAGGCAAAAATCTAACCTTGCTGTACAGGTGTTCTCTTTTAAAGAGAAGCCCAGATACCTTATAATATAGTCCTGTTCTCTTTCTACCATATTTACTCTTTAAGTGAGGATTTTGACATCTGTCCTTGTCACCCCATTATGTGGTCCTTTGCAGAGAACCGTCAGAGAAAACTGCCTGAAGGCCTGCAGCATCAGTGTATGATAATATAAGCATAACTCCTAGATCCTTGTGTTCCTCTCTGTCCTTAGTATCAGTAATCTAAGAGCACAGATATCTTCTCTGTCTACAATGGTCTGTGGGCCATTAACTGAGATCCATAGCTAGCCTGCATAGTCACAGAGTACTGATATTTCTACTAAAACCGCTATTTTAAAAACTCATCTTTAGCAGGACACTTTCTTGGAAAGTCCATTTTAAGATAGAAGCACACTTGCTTTCTACTCTCTGTCCTTTGAGGTGGGCTTGTTTCTTGTGTATGTCTATGGTCCTTTTTCACCATGGAAAAAAAGGGATCTTTAGGATGTGCAGATTAAGAGCCCTGGTTTTATAAGGAGTGCATCTTGCAGAACCCTTGCCAACCTTTCAGGGATGTTCTACAAAGCCAATACTTTTAGAACATGTGGAAATAAATACCTAGAGTGTGAAGATTGAGTAAATTAAAGAGTAAATTCAGTATATCAAGAAGAGATATAAACCATTAGTTTTTACACAGAAGACTTCTTTAAAGCTGCTTTGCCCCAAAGAGAATGTCAAATTAGTTCAAATTTCTTAGACCTGATTGGAAGAATTTTGAATCCTGTATCAACAGTGTTTCCCCAATCTGGTTAAATTTGCAACAGCCTTATAACCATTCTGTGACATTTGATCATGGCACAGCATTAGTATATGATAAAGATAATGAATTAACTGAGTTATACAGTAAACAAGCTAGATGAGACAAATAAGCAAAAGCTGGGCTGCAATTCTTAGATATCTTCTACAATGACATATAATTAAGATACCATAGCACAGACGAGATATGCCAGACTCTGTGTGCTTAAGTAGAAGCAAAGAAGGAGGAACTTTGCCTACACAAACTGACACAACTGCGAGCATACAAAATTATGGCGTTTGTAAGCATTTGTTCACTGGAGAAAATAAAGAACAGGAAGTATTCTTGCCCCAAGATAGCACTGGAGAACTGATAGAAAAAAGGTAACAGTTGGGTTGTATGGTACAGTGGAGAACAAGTCTGTTCATGTTGGTGGTTTGATGGGGAACAAGATGCTGAAGGGAGAAGAATATGTTGTTCAGCTGAAGAGAGGCCTAACCTTCTATGTCTTACTTGTGAATGAGCCTTTTCAATTTCACGATCACAGTATAAATACTTGAATAGATATCTGAACATTTGCACTTTCAGGTACCTGTTTGCTAATGGCCACAGCCTGGTGCCCAAGATTGAATTGTGAGTGCAAAGCATTAACGTTTCAAATATCCCAACAGCTGAAAATCACAGTGTAAAAACATTATGGTGATAATGCAGATTACAAAGCACAGTATTACAGTGCATTCCCCCAGTTCGAAAGAAGTGCAATGAAATCAGCAGGAATATAAACTTCTAAATAAATGTCTTCAAAGCCTTACTTGAAAACTACTGAAGGTGTTTGGGAGTCTGTGAAGTAGATTTGTTTTCAAGGAAGCCTATGACCAAGATAATGGCTTCATCTCTGTGTATATTGAGTCAACAGTAAAAGCAAGTCTACTTGACTTCTTAGGACTAAAGATTTGTGGTCCTACTCCAGTTGCTTCATGCATTCACTGACCAGTGTAAGAGCATATATTGCTTCCTGAGGATTTCTCCTTTCAAGACTACTTCGATGCAAACTGCCAGTTTGGTACTTAATAAAGAAATTTTGATCTAGAAACAGAATCATGAAACAAGAGTCTTCTTTCTAAGTTCAGAACCACAGTGTATAAAACCAAGGACTGGCACAATTGCTAATTTTGTGTAGTGTCACTTGAAGTTCCCCGCTGAAGATCTGGTGTGGCAGCAGTTGATAAGTGTCCAAGGCTATTGCTCCCTGGTCTTCCCTTGTTCCACCCATACTGCTAATGATTTTCCAGCATCAGAGATGCCTTTGGTAGGATTTTCTATCGTCTAGTTTTAGATGTTCACATCTGAACTTGTTACCTGCAGGTCTCTTCATTTCCAGTGAAGAAATATAAATGTAGTTCTAGAGAACTACATTTTATACATGTACATTAGTAAGAAACCATGTTTCCACTGATTTTACAGGATGTTCAGATCACCAGCTCAGGTAGAGATTTTGAGAACACAGACTTTTGGCAAGGTACAGCTCACTCAGTTTGTCTGCATGAATTGTCAATCACAGAACCATCTGCAACTTCAACTACCTGAAAATAAGAAAATGGTATGTCATTTTTCGTTTTCTTCAATGCAGATCACCCATATGTCTGTTCTTTGGCAGCTATTTCACTTCCCAGCATTGCTTGCCATGCTACTGTTAAATTGAGCACAGTCCTTTTCTCTTCATTGACCTTCTAGCAATTAATTGGCTCTCTTTATTACACCCTATTTTAATGTCAACAGTTTTATGCTAGAGTTCAATCACCTGGACACTCGAATGACTTCACAGGAGACTGAGAAAAGTCTCTTTAATATATTTAGATTAGAATTATAGTAGATAATTAACTTTAAAACACATTCGTATAAGTGAGTACGAATAAGTTCGTGTAAGATTTACTGAGTACAACCAAACCAAACAAAATTGAAGTTATTCCATTCATTACTTGAATTGTGTTTTTACTTTCTGTGTTGTCTAAGATATGCCACTGACTTTCATTAGATAACTTTATAGCTTTTATTTCCAAGCCAGGCCAACAGAAATAAAAAGTCATGGAGTTTGATGGTCTCTCGATTCCTAAAGATTCTCCATGTACTCCCATGTCTTTAAGAAATACCTGGTTTCACTTTGAGAATCAGAGCTTAACACATAAACTGTCTTTGGAAATGTAGAGAGAAATGGAAGAAGTAGAAATGGAGGTTAAGAATTACCCTATTTTGAATAAGGTTCCTTTCTCAGTACTAGATATCAGCCACTTCTGGCTGCTCAAAGGAATCACAAACTTTTTGTAATCACGAGGCTTCAGACAACTAAAACACAAAGATCCTTCTCTTATTTTGGCATCTTTAAATAAATATCATGAAAATCATGAACGAGCACAGTGTTCTCTGTAATTAATCTAGTATCCTTACATGCTTTGGTATTTTTTTCTAGTATTTGTTGGACATAGATGGAATCAGGGGAATCTTTATAAATTTCTTCATGGAGTTTGTCTGGAATAAAGCACCCAAAGAGAAGTGCATAAAAACAGAACAAACAAAAAATATCTAAAAATCTTCTTGTGGACCAGTAGTATATTATACTATATCTAGTACTGGCTTTCACCTTCTCCTCAAGAGAACATAAATTAATTCTAGATGTATTCTAGTATACTCCACGTCATCCCCTCAAGCCATCATTTTCTCCCATTGAACTATGTTTTGCATCCAGCAGGAATTCTGTGGAAAAAAAGACTGATAAATCTGGACCATAAAAACCATTTTAGGATTTGGGAAATATCTCTTCTTCTGAGATATCCATTTCAGTTCCAGTCAACAAACATTTATTTGGGCTTAAGTTGTGTTTTTCTTTGCCGCCTGGACAAGTGACACTGTCCAGGCAACACTGGAAGCAGCATTTTACAGGTATAGCCAGGGGTGGTATTTAATGTAGAGGTAATGTCTTCAGGACATGAAGAATACCTCTTGGTCTTGTTGGAAGTTCAGTTAATTGATCACCTGTGTAGCAGTTTTCATTGCTGACCTTTAGAAAGAAGTAGGCTTTCCTGAATTTACAGATTAAGCATAAAACCTTTGGTGAGTTTGTTTGTGGTCTTGTCTCAGCAAACAATGTCGATGTTGATACAAATTTATGTTGATGCTTCCTTTTATTACTAAGCCATAGTACATTCAAAAAACTAACTTCCTTATAAAAATTGAGCATGAAGTTATATATCTGAACTTCCACTACTGACAAGAGATAGAATATTGTCCCTTATTCCTGAACAATGCCAGTGTGGCTTTTTGTAACTTTATGCCAGCCACAGAAAGAAACCCTTTGGTTTTAAGTCAAACCCACCACAAGCCATTTTCTTTTAAAATCATGTGTACCATCTCACTGAGAGCTATACATTCTATCATCCAATAAATATTTCAATAAACAAAAAATTAAAATTGTTATTAAAATGCACACAAATCTGCACAGATGTTCTAGACTTTTGTAAAAAAATATATTTTGGGAGAGATAAGATAAAACATAACGTAATTAGTTTTCTTTATGGTAGTTTTGGGTTGGTTTTTTTTTAAGAGACAAACTGAGCTGTGATAAAAATCTCTTTTAATCATTTAGAATTTTTTATCATGTTCATTTCTGCTTTTGAGACATTTGAAGGTTATTTTTATGTAAATTTTTATTTGTCTAAGTAAATGCCTGTAAGTTCTCTACCAACAGGAGCTCATACCCCTGTTGATCAACTGGCAAGTTGTTTTTCTCATGTAAAGAAACAGTTAAGCATGTTAAAATATATATCCTAATGTGGCAAAGCAAACACTTAAAGCTCTACCCTTTTAGATGAACACCAAACAAAATATACGTTGAACATTAAGACTCTAATAAGAAAGCAGCAGTGAGATGCCAATGCTGTCTCTTGTTTCTCATAAAGTCAATTAAAAACAACAGGGCTGTGTGGAGGGGGGGGGGGGAAGAGCACGGGAAAAAAGGTTACCAGTAGGTAACAAGGGTAGAACTGTCATTGTTTGTGACCCCAAATATCTTAAATTATGAGAATTTAATTAGTGTGATTTGTATTGTGTACAGGTATATGAGTAGCTTGTTAGCCACCATAATTAGCAGGGCTGGAGAGCTGGTTGTTTTGTAGCAGAGAGCAGTGTGAGGCAGCAGCAGTGGAGAGCAGAAGCAGAAGCACAGCCCTCGCTGCACCTTAGGGCCAGCACTTGGGCAGGTGGGCTGCAAACTCCACACCTGCCCTCCCTTCCTCTCCCATAAATCTGCCCCCAGGGGAAGCCTGGCCTAGGCAGCCAATTGCATGGAAAGGGTTTTATCTGTGATTTCTGTGATCAACTGCATGATTAAGCTGGATGTCGTTGAGGGTGATGATTGTCTGATGGGGCCATTGTGATCTCTGTCGCAAAGAAACTCTGCTGGGGAGGAAAAACTTTCAGAAAACATCAATATGCATTTATACAAAATACCTTGGGGCACCTTTGCAACCAACAGACTATAAATTAAAAGAGGTTTTTCTGTGTTAAGCCAATGAAGGAGACGCTTGCATAAGATTTATGTCAGAAAGTGAATCTTAGTGTTAGTGGTTTTCTTTCAGCTAATGCATTTAACTGCACTAAGGTATGAATTTAATCACTGAGCTATTTGGGAGGTATCAAGCATAGACATTAAATAGGATTATGCAACAGCCTTGCTAATTAAAATGTGGAAAACAGCCAGTATCAAATTATTTTGTTTAGACAATTCATGGCTGGGTTAGGTAGTTCAGCATGTATGCAGTGGTTTCACTCTTTGTTAAGACTTTTACAATTTCATGATGATCTGTATCATTCTGATATACAGACTCTAAGTATGGCCAATGCCATTGAGTCCAAAAAGAAACCTTAAACTTCTGTACTGAAGTAGGCTTTTTAATAAATAATTGTAATTTTGTGTAGTTTGGAAAATATATTGAACGTAATTTATAGAGCCTGCACACTAGAAATTCTGTTCACCAGTAGCTTCAGCTACCAATTTCACCTACATTTCAACTAAATTATGGTCAATTCTTGCTTTTAGAAGACTCTTTAGTTTAAAAAAAGAAGAAATGAGCTATGATTTTGCTTTTAAATGGACTCACATGAATCCCAGAGAATTTTCTTTCTAATGGTCCCTTATTCCAACAAAATTTACTTTTGCAAGACTGAGTTGTAGTCACCGATGTCAAGTTGCACTGATGTGCTTTGCATGTATCCAGCAAGCAAAATCCAGAAAAACATTCATTCGATCCTGTAGACTATTCCCTGTGACCCACCAGCTTGCCCCAGGGAGGAAACTGTAAACTGGATGAGTTGTTCTGGCAGTCTGTGTCCTGTAACTCTTTCCCCAGTGCCCCAGTGCACACCCCTGCTGCCCTGACAACATGACCAAAAGTTTATTCCTTGCACATGCACACATTGCCACGTACATGTGGGAATGCAAAAGGCTACAGGGACCACCTTCCTTTATGCTTTTTTGTTGCACATTCTCCTACCTCTTTAAGTGACTGGAGCTTTGTTGTAGGGTGCTCACCCAATAGTCATGAATCTCAGTGCTTTAGATGAGGGAACTCACTGCCATACACACCACAGCTCTTTACCAGTGCACCTGAAAAGAAACTTGAACACAGGGATTGGATGATATGTTCCTCAATCTACCCCTATCACGGAGCTAGGCCACGTCTGAGTTGTCTCACCAAAGCAAAGGCGTAGGAAAGCACACCTACATTCTTCAGTGTGACACAGCACTTCTTTATTAGTACCTGAAAGCTTAGCGTGCTCCATGTCTCCGTCTTGCCAGTTAAGTGAAACCCCAAAGGAACACCAGTGCAAGAGCACATGTGACCATAGGCAGGGTTATGATGACCACTGTAGTTGCTTCAGTGACCAGTGCAGGAGGTCTGGCCCATCTGTTCTTTGCACTGTTGTTTTGCTGGGTCCTAAGTTCCTTGTTCCTATAAAGAAACTATCCATTGCCATTAGTTTTCTTCTCAAATATGCCACCCTTTGACGAGCTCAGAATTCAAGCAAGATAAGTAGGTTTGTGTATTCATTGGCAATCACAAATGAAATGATCAGCACAGGAGCCAAGCTTAAAAAATTACATTTGTATTGTCACCATTATGGTTTAAAGTCAACTCCTGCTTTGGATGAAAAGAACTTCTGCCCCATGAGACTTCCATCTTCACTTCCCTTGCAGTACCATGCACAGATGATTTTGCATCCTTCTAACACTTTGAAAGTTACCACTAGCAATCCAAGTGTTAACAACTTTTTAAACTAAACCTTGAATTTCACTTCACTGTTTTGTGGCAAAGTCAATTCAGTGACAAAATTGCAGCCCCTGCAAAGGAGTAAAAGGAAGCTGGAGTTTTTCAAACTTATAAGTTAGAATAAAAGATGGTTTGAATAACTCTTCTGACAATTTGGGTTTTAAGCAACATAGATTCAAAAGGGAATCTTAAAATCAACAAGCAGAATGCTTTAGGAACTTCCCCAACCACTATTTTCCTCCTTGCATGAAAATGACTCATTAAAAGGACACATCAAATTGCTTTCCATGTCTGTGAAAGCGAGCACCAACATAATTGGAGAATTTGTTAAACTGTTACATTGAATGTGATATATAACAAGAGGGTTAGGAAGCTGCTGCATTAACGTGTGGGAGATGATAAGAGAAAAACACAAATGCCGATGTAAGAATAGGCAGGAAATTTCAACTTGCAATTATGCTTTAGTTTTTCTTAACAGACGTTGCAGTTTGTAAAACAGAAAGAAACCTAGTTTTTTTAGTTCATGCTCCCCATTTTCAATATAATTTTAATGTAAGTGTACAAAATGTTTGGTTTCATGCTTTAGGTTTGTTTAGGTTTTGTTGTAGTATTTTTGCCCTCCATCCTACCCAGTGCACTCATGACATTCATCTGTCTCAGCTGGAAACAGAAAAATATTTTTAGGCCCACATGTAAACACAAAGTGAGATTCAATGTTTATATTTAGTGATTATAGGCTGCTAAATATAGAGATTTCATAGCAAGGAAGTCTTTTAAATGAAGTATCATATTACTCACAGAAAATATCTGCTACCCATCCTTCTATAGGCAAACCCTAATAGGGCCAGTGCCAGAAAACCGGGCTGTAAAAAGAAGCAAATACAAAATCTGCCTTTCTCTCCCAAAACCACAAAGTCCTAAAAGGACAATTCTCTTTTTTTTTTGGCTGAAAAGGGAAGTTGCACTATGCTTGGATTTGGGGCATGGGCAGGAGCATAGCAAGCACGTACAAGAATGCCATCGCTTGATAGTCAAAAGCTACCAGAGAATGCACATCAAGCTGGACACATGATGCTTTTCTGCTCAAAAACTGCCATCTAAATCAGGATAAAGCTGAGGTTTCACTTTCCCAAGACAAAAACATGTTTCCTGCAGAATTCATATAAAATACAGCATGATTTCTTTGAAAAAGCTGCAAAGTATTCCTATTGCTCCACAGACTAAGAGGATGAACATCCTCTAGATTCTTGCCCCACAGACTGTGGAAGGAGACTTCTCCAGTCCTTCTCCTCACCACTAGTCTACTTGGCAACTTTTGTTTCAGGCTTTTGGTCAGTGAAATGAGAATAAGGTTGCAAGGACGTGAAGACAAATGGAATCAATAGGAAATCCTGGAAGGGTGTCACCCCTTGAAAGTATTGAAAGAGTGTATTTATGGACATGATTTCGCACTTCATTAGGAAGGTGTAAAACTTGTGAAACTCAGGGCAGTTGTTCCTTATTAATATGTCTAGCTGAAAGCAGCAGTTGAATCAATGTTTTAGCAGAAAAGGCTGTTCACTCTGATAATTAAGAAGACTCGAACAGTTAACCTATCACTAAGAGCTGTACCAGTCAATTCAATAGAAGATCTCATTTTCATAAGAAATTCAGGTGGAATATTCTGGATGCTATTCTGCTCCAGAAAATAGTAATATTGCATTAAAAATACACATTTCTCAAAGCAAATATTTCATTAATTTGACCTATCTGATCACATTTGTGATCATATTTTGCATGACACAATAATAGCAGTGAACTTTACTGCTTGCCAAGGGAGACTTGTTACTATCAGGATGCAACCCAAATGCATGCAGCTAGTTCAGCTCAAAGGAAAGAATGGAGCTTATAGACCTGGTAGGCTACCATTCAAGTTGGCAAGGTTCCCATTACAAATATTCCTTCTTTTGAATATCTCTTGCCATCCAAGTCATACATCATGCATATAATCTGAGCATTTTTAATGAATGACAAATGAAGAGCAAGGTCTACAAGGGAGTTTCAAGGGAGATGTGGGTAGGATCCTGTGTTATGCTGAGTGAACACCTTCAGAGCAGGCAGTCTGAGTAGAGACCCTGATCCAGAGGTTCTTGGTGGGAATGTGACCAAAGAAAGTTTTGAATCTAGCCCAGAGAGGGCTCAACACTCTCCAGAGGTGTTTAGCTGCCAGCAGGATAAAACCTCAGCTAAGTGTGTATAAAACTAGAGGACTTTATGCGGTTTTTGACATTTAAAGATAGTACTGTAGAGCTTAACAAGACAAGCTTTGTCTGATTAAAGAGCATGGGATGGCATCCTAAATATCCAAAAATAAAATATGTATTGTTATATATTGCTACTATATGTTTTCTACAGTTTGTATATGAGAAAGTATGATTAAAAGTCGATGAGAGACTGTTTATAAATTTTGATTGCTTCATAATTTTAAATCTGAGCAACATTTTTATCATAATTATAGGCTTTCTTAAAGCATTTATGCAGATTGTTTTATTCAAAAGGGGTTTATTCCATATAAACTCCACTCTTTTATCTCTCCATAAAATCAGTGTGTGAATTCCCAGCAACCACAACTCCACTAGACAGTCATCACATTAGTAGCAGAGATATTTTCAAACAAGACAATATTCCTCAGATTTTTCTAAACATTATCTCCTGCTTTCCCAGCCAGTGAGTGTCATGGCAGTAAATATTAATGATAATCCTGCGTACATTTGTTGCCTCTTTATGTCTCTTTAAAAGTATTAGCTAGTTTGTTCTCATAATTTCTCTGTAATGTTCCTGTGTGCTGTAGTAGCCAGTGTATCTGTGGTTCAGTGGAGGCTTGGGGAGATTAAGCCAGGTATCTCACATCTCCAGCTCAAGGATATCTTAGTCCAGGGATTTAGGTGCAGAGCTTATGTTCATTTCTGTGACAACTTTGTGTCTAAATATCCTGGAGCCCTACAAATCCTGAAATCCAAAGGACTTACCAGGGACCTCAGGCTGTTTCTTAATCATTATTAAACGCCAGTTGATTGTACTGTTTCAATGCATGTGAACAGCTTTTGATAGCTGAAGCAGGGTATGAGTCCATGACTCCCAGCTCAGATCCATATTGCCTATGAGGAGAGGGGTCCAGAGAAAACCATCCTCTCTCCTTCCTCCAGGTTTTCTCACAAAGGATACAAGATGTCCATCCCAGCCAAAAGCCCAGGATTTCTGCAGTGGCAACCATCAGAGCATCAGGACACTTTGGTGTTTGTTTGGCAAGAAACTCACAGGACAGCTGGACCTAATGTAACTGCAAATCAATCTAACCCCTGGGTGACCCAGGAGCAGGCTTGGTAAAAGAGCAAAAGTGAATCATCTTCACTGGAAGAGGAGCTGAAAGGTTTGAATAATTTCATAGCAGTCACTGTCTCAGCAAGCTATTCCTCATTGTGATCCAATCATCCCAATGATTTGAGAAGGAACTTCTGCAGCACTGGAACGTCTATAAAGTAAACAGAGGAAAATATATACCCTGGTTTTGCATATACTCCTGGGGCATCAAATGGAAAATATACTGTCACCTCATACACTGATTTCTTAAATCAGTTTATGAAACATGTAACATGTTCTAGTGGCTTCATGGCAATGACGACAGTCTCTAAACACTTCATTCTTTAATGAGGAGTGTTAGTTTGCCTCAGTCTCTTTGAAGTTAAGCCTGATGCTAAGCCATGCTCCATTTTAAAGCAATACCTTCAATTTTTTTTATTTCATCAAACAACAGGATTGCATTGCAGTGGGATAACATAACATTCACCCCATGCTTTCTACTCATAAGCCACTTGAAAAACTGTTTTGCACTTTGGTCTTGGAATGTATATTCTGCACTTGGATGGCATGGTATGGACCTCAGACCCTTTTGAAAGGTGAAACAAATCTAAGACCTAAACACCCCCACCCCCTCCCCCCAAAAAAACCCAGCACACTGAGAAACTGTCTGCTTCTCTAGAATTAAATGAGAGAATCAACACAAACAAACAATTAGATTTCCCCTGTTGATTTTTATAGCTGCATGTTACGGAAGTTGTAGCTTCCCTCTGACTTCACTCCAGTGTGGCTCAGGCATCATTCCACAGCAATCACAGGAACCAAGCCCATGGGAGACACCATTTTGGTGAACTTTGTTTTTCCTGTCTACAGCACAAACCTCATTTAATCCTTAAACACTAAAATTGGAATAATCTTTGTTTACATTTCCAATATAATTTTAGCAATTTCCCATCTCTATCATTTGAACTTGTTCAATGATATTTCCACCATGAAAACATGCTAATATTAACATTTGGCGTATGGAAGAAAACACAAATTGAGTGCCTGGATTTCTCATGACACTGCAGTTGGAGAGGGTGCTGATCTCTACTTCGGAGCAATTGTAAGACAGGCAGGTTGTCACTGGACTTAATTTCAAGACTTGATAAACTGCCGCATTTAGGAAAGAATATTTAGCTATGTCAATTATATTTTGACTTCTGAGGCTTGCAACTGTTTCATGGCAGAATGCTGAAAAAGAGACAGCTGTGTCTATGATGGAAAGCAGTCAAATACTCATACAAGCATATTGGTAAAAAAGCAAACACATTAGAGGTAACAGAATGTCCATTTTTAAGTAGAAAAATGAGATTTTTAATATCTATCAAGGATGTCAATTTTTTTTTCCAGATTTGTTGATCACTTACTTGTTTGAAAATAATGTTAACATTCTACCACAGCCTTTCTTTACAGGCAAATGGGCTGGATAACAGCTATAGGCATTTTTGCTGCATGAGGAAATTGAATAAAGACAGTCCAGGCTCCTCTCTAGAGCCAGGGATCAGCCGCAGAGCCAGCTGCACTGCCCATCAAAGTTGCAGTTACAACTGACTTAATTCAGCGGCAATTATTCCAGAATAAAACCTGACTTCTTCTTTGACGAAGTTATGCGATGCTAGGCTGTAGTTGGTGTTGTCAAGGCATGGAAGAGACCTCGGAGCTGGTGCTTGGGACCCGAGGAGTTCCCAGTACCCTCAGCATGGAGCACTCCAGGCGAAACGCAGGAGGTTTTTTAATATATTTTTTTAAACCTGGAGTTTCTGAAGCGACACATTTCAAGTCAGACCCAGCAGCAGAGTGTCTACTGTACTGACCCAAGAGTCGAGCCCTGGTAAGGGCTGGGGAAGGCTCCGAGCCCTCTCCGACAGCCCGGGGGTGCGATCTGCAACCCCGCATTTGCGGCCGGGGGCCGCTGCCCGCCGCCCACAGAGCGGGGGCACCTCCCGCCAGGCGCGGGGCTGAGGACATCCCCTTCTCCCTGTGCTTCCCGAACACCTGGGGCAGGATTAGCCAGTCTCAGGCATTCATTGTCGTTCTGCAAACTAAGTGTCGAAAGCCCCCGCAAAGCAACAAACAAAAACCTGCAAAGAGGAAAACGCTGTAATCAAGCAGCAGAGCTTTGGGGATTTGGAGACGAGCATGGAGAGAGTTCGGATCAAATGGGACTTAAATGCAAACAGCAGTCACTGCGTATGATCAATAATCACCCCGTGTGCATTCCTCTACTCATTTAACTTCAGCTAGGACAGTGCAAATATTGCAAGTGAGTACTCGACAAGGAAATTAGCTGAGCATGTATTTAAACTGTGGTTAATGATTAATATAAACAATTATTTTCAATTAATGTTTCGTTTAGTCCCTTCATACTGACTTGTCTAGAAAGCTACATGTCTAGCTTCCAAAACCATAATGTGGGTGCAGACTTATTCTGCGGAAATTGATACAATCCATACAATATCATTCGTGCAATGAATTATCATCTTTACTCTTCTTGCTTCGTTCTAACCAGCTGAGGCAACGAACAATTTTTCGTGTAAGTACTCAGGACATTTTTTAGATGTTCAAAGGAAATTTGTCAGGAAGGTCCCTCAAAGTACAGGGAAAAACCACATCTCGGTAATGATAGGAGTCTTGGAAATTTGAGTTCAAAAGGAAAAGCAGCTCATGTTTTGAAGTGTAACTTCCGAGGAAAATAAATGTGTCTAATATTTTCCTGCTTCTACTTAGAATGCCTTGTCATGTCCTAGGCGAGTGTTCTCCACCCTCTGCAGTGGGTCTGGCCACCTCATTGCACGGTCTCTCGTTCACCCTACGGAGTTTGTGCTTCTGCAGCTGCCTGCTCGCTGCGTCTGCGGTCTTTCCTTCCCCTGCCGCCTCCTCCTAAATTAAATCCCTCGGGTCCCGCTGTAGAAAACAGTCCCTGAAACCTCGGAACCTGCAAAGTCCTTCTTTTCCTTCCTTCCTTCCTTCCTTCTTTCCCTACTTCCTCCTCTTCAGATTTGGAAGAGCGAAGACAAGTTGAATGAATTAAGAGCCTTGGTTTCTCCGTACACGCGGCAATCAGACCCTTTCAATAAGCCATCATATTTGTCCTAATTTCGAATTTCCCAAGCGCTGCTCTCTTATTCCACTGTTTGAAATGTAGGAAGCTTTAGCATAATTTGGAGGTCAGATTTCTAAATAAGCCTACTTTAAATAACAAGCCCACACGGGAGATTGTCAGTATCTTTATTTTGTATACAGTTTACACACGGGCACCGCTTTTTAAAACCCTATATGTGGGTTAAAACTCAATTTTACAACCCCCATTTATATGAGATGTAGGTTTGACATCTGTTTGCCAGAGTGTTTTGCACTTAGCCTAACACCCACTATTAAATGACAAAATTGTGGCAGGCTGTCAAAGCCAGCTGACTGACAGCTGCTCTACTTTACAAAAAAGCCCCATTCAAATATTTGCAGGGTTGAAGCTTTCTGTAACGCTGTCGCCATTCTCCCCGTTATTTAGCATGTAAAATATAAGTCAAAGTTTTAAAGCTGCTTTCCAAAATGTTGCCATTTTTCCATATAAAAAGAGCGAGCGGTGGTTGCTGGCGGGGATCCAGCGCCGAACGCATTGGGTGGATATTTCGCTGGGTCTCCGCGTTCCTCCTATCTGCACAAACCCGATAAAACTGTCATTTAGCAGCGTTTCTTAATATTGCAGCTAATTAGAGCCGGCGTGTTATTGAAGTGAGAGCAAAAATCCACTTAAAAGAGAGGGGAGGGAGGGGGGTGGAAAAAGAAGGGAGGGGAATTTTCCGTGCAGGCAGAGGTACGCAACCGGGCACGGCTCACAGCGAGACCCCCCCGGGAAAAGGGACGGGCTCTGGGGAGGGGACACCGAGGGCATCCCGGCACACCCGCAGCGCCCCCCGCCCTTTTTGCCCCCCCTCCAGGGGTCCCTCTGGGCAGCTCTGGAAGAACGTGCAAGGGACGGCGCTAGCGGAGGGCGAGAGCGGGGCTTTGGCCGAGATCTCTCCCACTTCTAGCCCCACGGATGAGGATGTAACATTTAATTCAGGTCATTAATACATGCCCGTCCATTCCACTGTTCCGTCTCGGAGCATCAACACCAGTCTGTAAAGGGCAACGGTGGCTCAAACTTAAAAGCAATCTGCTTTTTATTCCAACATCTCTAGTAATTGTATGTGACTGAGCAACTCAAAATAGCTGACGGGGTAATCCCTGCATGCTAAGGAGCCTTTGCGGCAATTTCTGGGGTTTATTTGAAACTCGGGTGGTTCCTGCAGCTTTTGCGAGACAAGCAAGTCTCTGGCTGGCAAGCGAATCGAAGGTTAATGTTGGGGATGGGGGAATGTAGGTATTAATTTATTTTTTGAAGGAGAACTAGATCCACCCCCTAATAAAAGAAGGAGACAGTCCAGCCATAGAACGCGGCTGCCCGCTGTGTCAGCTCCTAGCGCTCTGGCGCCGGCACCACTGGTCCCCCCGCAGGGTAGAGCCCAGGCAGCCACAACCCTCCTGGATGCTACAGCCGGCTCCACCGGCGGGCAAAGCCATCCCTCTGTTCCACTCCTCCCTCCTCGCCGCACATCCTCGGCACAGACGGGCAGGCACACACCCGCACAGCCGGAGCAGAACGGAAAACGGGGCACTCTCAGCTTTTCCTAAGAATCTTCAGCTGATTTGTGTCCATTTTAACAGACTCTATCGACTTTCTTTCCTAGAGCGGTTGTCATATTGGCAGAAAGAGACTGGAAAAGAGTATTTCGGGGAGGGAAGAAAAAAACATGTAGGAAGAAAACTAACGGCGCTGTCTAGGAAAGGGGAGGTGATGGCAGTGAACGGTGCAGGGCGGAGGAAGAGTGGACCCTCCGCAGCGATCCTGAGCGGAGAGGGGGAGGCTGACAAAGCCCGGCTCCATCCCGAGGGAAGGCCGGGAGAGGGGGAGCGAGAGGGCGGAGGGGGGCTCTGAGCCTCCCTGTGAAATCCAAGTTTATTGTCAACAAAGAGGGTCTGGCCAGGCTCGGAGCCTCCGCGGTCCCGAGCTGTCGGAGGCAGAGTACGGCGCGGGGGCGCGGGGTCCCTGGGCGGCCGGGCACCTCCAGGGTACGGCGGGGAGGGCAGGAGCAGGGTCTCGGGGCGGCCGAGGCGGACGCGGTGAGGGACGGGAGGAGGCGCGCGGAGCCCCACGGCACCGCACAGGTGCGGGAAGCAGCACCTAGGGGTGGCTCTTCTCTTCCGGGAGGCATCTCTCCCAGAGAAAGGGGCAGGGGACAGTGGCCCAGCAGGAACGGAGAGGCAGAAATGCAAGGTTAAAGGAGAAAGTGCGTGTGAGAGAAGGAAAGGGGAAGAGAAAGAGGAGGAAGGCTCCGGGCTCCACCTCCCCGCTCGGCGAGGCGCTCCAGCTGCTCTCAAACCAACTGCTCAATTCTATTCACTGCCGCGACGGAACAAAAAAGTGGCTATTTATTAGAATACTTGTTTGGTATTGTTCGGTGCCACACAAAAGGCGTTTCATTATGTTGGGGTGGGGAGAAAAGCCCCTCTCCTTTTTTTTCCCTTTCGTTTTCTTTTTTTTTTTCTTTTCTCTCCAGATCGAAACAATAACTTGAAATTGTCTTTAAAGTCTTTTCTATCAATAATAAATTTCATTTTCTTCCCTGTCTCCCGCTCTCCCTCTCTCCCCCTCTCCTGTGCAGTGTGTATGTGTGTGCGTGTGCGTGTGTGTGTGAGGGGGAGAGAGAGAGAGCGAGTGAGCGAGAGAGCGAGAATGGTGAGTGTGCGTGTGTCGCCGGGCACTCGTGGCTCGGGCACAGCCGCCTGGGAGCTGCGGCTGGGCGAGGGGCGAGGAGGAGACCGCCGGCTCCGTGTCGCGCTGCCCTGCACCTGCGGGCACGGTCGGAAGAAGGTGTGAGCTAGGCTAGAGCAGAGGAAAAAAAACAAACCAAAAAAGTAATAATAATAAGGCTGCCCCTTCAGATGATGTGTTGGGAGGAGGCTGGAGCTGGAAGAGCAACTGTAAGTGTGCCTCTAACTTTTGAGGGGGTCTTCACCCTGTCTTGGGAATGGAGGAGGGGAAGCCGGCGAGGGGAGGGCTTCCAAGTTACTTTTGCTTCAAGGAGGGAAGAGCCGTTTGCAGTCACTGGGTTATCGTCTGTGACACGGATTTGGATGGGTGCGGGTATGGTGTGACAGCATTTTGGGCTGCCCCCCTCCGCCTTCTGGGGAAGACGCCTCACTGGGGCGCTGCCTCCCGAGCGCGCAGCGCCCGCTCCGCTTACACGTTCAAAAATTAACATGTCGGTGCGCGGGTGCCATTTAGTGAAAGGTGTCTTGGGCAAAGAATCAATTTCGCTGTGAGTGACCGGCGGGCTTGGCTGTATTAATACTGCCAAAAAAAGGGAAATCAATAGGCAGAGCAGCCCTCAGCTATTACAACTAATGCCTGCTTTATCTCTTCCCCTCGGAGAGAGCATTCACATGGGCTCCCAGTACTGCTAATGCGCCCGGGCTGAGCCCGGCTCGGTCTTCCCAGGGAACGGGGATCCCCGGATCCGGTCCTCTGTGAAAGTGGCAGCTGCCGGGACCTCTCGACAGGGCAGTTGTGCCCAGCCTCTCGAAGCCAAGCCCCAGCCCGGGGATTCGGGCTATCTGGCGTGGTCCCACCCAGGGTCTTACCCTCTCTCCCCAGCTCCAAAGTGGCCGTAGAGTTTTTCACTATTGATATAAAGTATAGGGATATTTAAAAAGGTGAAATCGATATTCCCTCTCATAATTGACGGTGGTATTTGGGGTCGATCAACAGGCAATGCAGCAAGGTTGTACATCTATCGATCAGGGAGGGGACGCGTTTTGGCTGAATCTCTTTTCAGAAACAGGTGTTTAAACATGATAGCAGCTCCAGTCAATTAACCCATTAAAACCCCGTTTTATCGCATTGATTCCGCAGGCTGCCATAAAAGGTTATGTTTTGAAAGCCTCTTTGTTAAGGGGGAGGGGGGATGGATGGATGGATGGATGGATGGATGGATGGATGGATGGATGGATGGATGGATGGACGGACGGGGATAGGGACAGTGGCTGCAAATTGTCCCCAAAAGCACGGTGTGGAGCAGGCAGTGAAATGCCGAACTACCATTTCTTCCCACCAAGCCAAGCTGCCCCAGCGTCTCAGCGCGCCCCGTCTTCGCCCGCCGCTCCTGGTCCCGGCTCCGCGGAGGGGCAGAGTGGCCACTGCGGGCCCGGGGGACTGACGCCGTCCCTTGCCCGCCTTGGGCCGCTCGGCCTCGCAGACCCAAAATTGACATATCCACCTCGAGACAGGCATCTCCCGTGAGGGCTGCACTTCCCGCCCGGGGAGGAGGGGTCCGGCCGGGGGCGGGGGCTACCGCCCTGCACCGGCTGCGGGCCGGGTCAGGCTGTGGGTGCAGCTAAACTGTAGCTCCAGCTATTTGCAAGCGCTGTTATTCCTAAAACCGGACAGTCTATGAACAACCTGCCTCCCCTCCCCCCTCCACCCCAGCACCTTTTTCAGGTTTGCCAGTCTTTGCCGTAAATTATGTATTTGCTAAAGGTGTCAGTACTGGGGTTTTTTTACTGTCCCGCTTTACGGTGACTACCAGGGAATCCGTTTAAGGAGAATGCGAAGTATCAGTCAGTGATCTGCTGAAAAACGGATAACAAACACCCCTTTTCCAAAAGGCAAATAAACAAGGAATCCCGACACCGACCAAGTAACCGGGATGTCCTGTTGGTGGGAAAGAAACCGGGTTTTTCTCTTCCCCTTCACTGGGGTTCGCTATCCTCCTTCCCATGGCCAGAATGCTGCACTGGATGGAGCAAGAGGATCATGTATTTCCTCCGGGTACCTTTATTTTCCAGACCAGCGGTCTGAGATTATTTAGATGTTTCTAGTTTTGCCCTTGTTTGCTGTTTTCCAAAGTAAGCACTGAATGCGCGACCGAAAAGGTTTGAAACCGTGTCAAAGTGATGTTTTAATCTCATTGAAAGGTGTATTAAACGAGAAGATGTAATTTGTGTGGGATGTTTCGATGAAAGGAGAGATTGGAGTGGATGATACTTTCGCTCTCCTGTGAACCTCATGTCACGTTTATATTGAAGCCTGTGTAGCTAATCTAATTTGCAATAACAGGATGGCCTGTAAGAAAGAAGCTTCTGTATTATTTAGGGATTTTTCTTTCCTCGTTTATGTTTTTACACAAATTCAATCTGACTTGCCCAGAATGATGTCTTTGCAATTTGGGGATAACTGACGAGAATGCAAACCAGAAATATTACTTTTATGGTGTTCTGAGCAACATGCCACGGATATAACCACCCAGGTTGCCCTGCTGTAAATGGGATGTCACATTTGGGCTTGTGAAGCTCTTTTTCTGTGACTGACATTTCAGCAGCGCAATTTTAAAGATTAACTGCGTAATAACTCCCCATGTCATTCTAGTCCAATGGACTCTCCATCCCCGCAGCTCTTCCTTTTTCTTTAAAAGTTTGCAGTTAAAAACTAAACTGTTAAAATATTTTTCTTTCAGTGGAAAGTAAATTGCTGGTTTGGGACCCTGGGTAGGTTTTCTTTTAGTGGGTTTTTTTTTGTTTCTTGGCAGGAGCTTTTTTTTTAGTCTAAAGGGCCACTCGATAATTCGACAGTAAAAGGTAAATGGCCTGGCTATCCTTTTAGGTAGAAACCCCAAACCGTAAAAAATAGGACAGGGCAAACCCTCATCTCTCGCGAGATGCTGTGCTTGCTGATGCAAGTGCCTTACTAACAGTAATTTTAAAAGAAATTTCAAAATCTGGGCAGATTTGAAAATTACACCTTTTGTTTAATGTAAGAAGGTGTATGCAGCCTGTTAATTACAGGGAGTTGTGTCATTTGAATATTATCAATGACTTGTTCAATTTTACTTTAATTACTAACAAAATTAGACAAGGATGGATCACAATACAAGATATTCCTCTTTCGGAACAATATTGTGCTGGAAGTCGAGCTGATGTGTAGCATAAACAAACATTTTAGAAAATGCTCCTGCTGGCAAAACTTCGTAAAGACACGATTCTGTTTTTTCTACCGACTCAGAAGTCCCACCGGGCGAAGGATCGGGGCCGTTCTAAGCCGAGGGGCACCCAGAATGTCCTGCCGGGAAGAGGAGGGGGGAAGCAAATATCTGCTTAGGCGCGATCTGACCGTCCCGCCGTCCCACCGAGGTGTGCCTCGCCTTTCCCTTGTCAGTGTCTGTCCCGGGAGCTGGGCTACGAGGGGACACCCCCAGCAAACCCGCCCGCTGGGAACCGCTGTCGCCTTGGGGCGGCCACCGGCTGCTGCGGAGATCAGACGTGCGGGGAGATCGATACTACTTCTTTTAGGCACAACGAAAATACAAAGATCATTTTCAAAGCCCGTAAAAACTAAAAAAGAAGGAGAGAAAATAGAAAGGCTGGGATAGACGAACTCTTCGGAAAGGGGCAATTTACCGGTACTGCGGAGAGGGTGGTGATGCAGAATTCCTTTGGAACATTGGCTCCAGCCGCCCTTTTATGTGACACAATAAAGACATAAATAAATGGAAGTACCTACACGGAGTAGCAGCCTGTCCTCCGGCTGCTTTGATTTTGCCCGGAGCGGGCTGGCCCAGAGCACACCCCTGTGCTCCGTGTCGAGCTCCCTGCTCATCACCCGCGTCCCGAAGGGCGCCTCGGCACAGCCTCCCGGTTGTGCAGGGCACCTGCCCGCTCTTATTAGGACTTCGGAAACCTTTCGGCCCTATCCCCTACCACCCTTGGCGTTCCCGCGCTGTGCTCCCGATTTTGCCCAGGGGCACCCCCCCAGGACAATCTCAGTGCTGGTGGCCCTGATTGCCCCCCTCCCGGCGTGCTCCCAGCGTGGCGGTGGACGACCCGTTGGTTGGGGTGGAGATAGAAGGAAAGCGGCCTGTGAGCCACTGACCCCCGCCCGAGGCGCTCCGGGGAGCCGCAGCCAGGTCCCGCCGCTCGGGTGGCGCGGGTGTAGCAGCAGTCGGGGCTGTCTGGGAGCGGCGGCCGGGAGCGGGGCGCGCCGAGGCGGCGGCAGGACAGCCCTTACTCTCCTCACGCTTCCAGTTGGTTGGCACGGCTCTCCTGGGCGAAGGGGGGAGACATTTCTCGTCAGGAAATTTTAGCCCTTTCCACCCCCCCCCCCCCCCCCTTTTCTTTTTCCCCCTTCCCTTTCATTCATAAACCTAGTGGCTATAGACGCAGCTTGAATATTGACGTCTCTTCCCCCAACTGCTCCTCCGTTAACCCAATTACAGAATTCATCAAGAACTGTGTTGAATTATCTCTTTCCATACAGTATCAGCATTAGCCTAATTAAAAGCTATAATGTCTGATATAATGATTAAATCGTTAGCTCTGCTGTAGGGAAGCAATATTTTGTTTTCCCTTCAATTAGAAGCTGATTGAGGTTTTCAGAGCAGGTCAGCTGTGAAATTTGAATTATATGTGTGAGTACCGTTCACAGGGTGAGCCCCTACTCGAAAGCTCCAGAGATTCTCCATACGCTTTTACCCAGCAAGCTGAGAAAAGACAACAAAACACAGAGAGAGCCCGTAGCTGATTTGGGACTGGGGCTGTAGGATGGCACAGAACAGTTGTTAACGCCGGAAAAGAAAGCGAGACTTTATTCAGGCGCCCCTTTTCCAACCATCCCATCTCGACTGGGTAGCAAGCAGGTCGTGTTGAAAGCTGTGATCCCCGAGTCGCCAAGTCAGCGAGGCAGGAAAATGCTTCCCCTCTCTCCTTTGCCTGCCTTTTCTGTTCCCTCCCAGTTTGCTCGCTTTGGCCCAGGTAATGGCATCCCGGTAGCCAGGGAGTGCTTTGCATTTCGTGCTGGCTAGCGGGTTTTGGAGTGAAGTGCCAGAGGAGCTGCAAGCGAGCCCACTCCCTCCCCGCCTCACGTTTCAGACAGGGCTGGCGAGGGATCAGGCAGGATCTCTCACGAGCATCTCCCCGCGCCATCGNCCCCGAGGGGCTGGCCCTCTAGGCTCAGCCGGCGCGGGGAGAGGCACCTCCCGCCGGGGCGCGTCCCACCTCGCAGAGCGGAGATGGGGGCGAGCCGTGGCCGGGGGAGGCACTTGTCACTGCGACCGGCCTGCGAGAAGCCTTCGCCGGTACCTGTCCCCTCCGCAGGCCCGAGGGAAGGCCGGGGCCGCGACCGAACATTTAGCCGTCCCCGGTCCTGCTCCCAGCGCGGGACCTCCCCTCCGCCTCCCCTCTGACTTCCCTGCAGCGTTCACCCAGCATACACCACACCCCCGGCCGCCCCCACCTATTCCTTCCACCACCCGACTCCTGGTTCTTTGCAACCCCACTTTCTGCAGAGGAAAGTCCAAGGACTTCTCATCTCTGGGCACAGCCCCATCCTGTACTACCCCAGCCACACAGCCCTGTCAAACGACACTCGCCAAAGTGCTTGACCTCGTTCCTTGTCCCGTGAATCGGGATCTGCACTACCTTTACCACGGAAGAAAAGCCCCTGTCTGTCCCCCCGAATTGGCTTTTACACCCTTCTCCCCCCGATTCAGTCGATAGGCACCCCCCGGCCGAAGGTGAGCGGGGTGCACCTGGGCCAGAGGCTAGAGGGACTCACGGTAGCAGCATATCCTCGCTCCCTGCTCTCTTTCCGCGCGCCCCCCTGGTACCGTGTTCGTGGTAGTTGGGCTGCTTCTAGGGGAGGGAAGGGGCATTCTCTGTTTATTTGCCGGAGATAAGGGGAAAGAGGTAACAAGTCCAGGAGAGGGCAGGCCCTGGGAGGGTGTGGATTAGCAGCTTCCTCAGCACCAGGGAAGGGAAAGTTCAGCCTTGGGCACAGTTTCCCTGTACGTGACGACGAGGGAAGCTGGTGTGTATTCCCAATTGCCATGGATAAGGGTATGTTCCCACGGGGTCCACCGGCTGGCAAGATGCACAGAACTCATCTATTAAAGGATGCCCCACAGCGATTCGACCCATTTATATGTCAGGAGGCTTTAGGTGCCTTTACATCAAATTTCCGGGGCAAATACCACTAGGGCCTTGGGTGGATATTGTGCAAGCCATGCCATCTTATCTCGCAGTTTTACTCCCCATATCTTCATTTGGCCATCGAAGTGGAAACGCGCCTTTCTGCAATAATCTTCTCCCCCATCTCCCTCCCCTCCTACCCCAACCAGTTATATTTTTAATACCTAATTTAGCAATCACAAGGGCCTCCCTTGTTTTGCCATGGCAGGTATGGCAATTTGAGAAACTATCAGCTGGAGAAGAGTGCATCTGTTCCTGCACTGTCTCCCGTGCCCTCTTTGCATCCTTAGGGCTGACTGAGAGAGAACAGTCTCCTCCCAAAGGCATTGGCACCAGAATTAACAGCATCACTCAGACTGAGCTCAAAGGGCCTGGAAGCAGGCTGAACCTTGGGCTGTCAGAAATGGAGAGGCACTTTCGCCTCCCCAGCAAACCCAGATTATCATGATGAGATCACTATTTCGTGACAAATCACTGGAAATGAGGGGAAAAAAGTCTAATCCTAACCCAGTGCCTAAGGCCGGTGCCTTGTGCACGGGGCATATCCCTCCTGCAGAAAACTTCTGGTGGTAATAACAGTAATTGGGGAAGTTGCAGCGTGATTCCAACCTTGGATGGCCACTAGGGTCAATAAAATTAACACGGACCATGAAAAGAGCAGGCACGCTGTGTGTCCCTTTCTCCGCCCGGCAAAAGACGATGGGGGTGGCCGTTTATACATGCGTGGGCATTTGTGTGACAGACTTGTCATTCCTATGGCTGCAATTAAAGACTGCAGCATGAATTTCCGTGTGGACCATTTTCTCCCCCCCTATCAAATAACTATAATCTCCCAGGATAGCCAGGGCACAAAGGTAGCCTTTTAATATTTTCAAAGGGAAAAAAAATCATACACCTGTACTTACTGTATACAAAGATAACACGTTTCCGTGTACCTTCTTTAGTCGCAGGTGATTTTAACTCCCCTAGGACTAAGTGAATAACGACTGCGTCCAGCCTCTGCCTCATGCCTGGGTCTGGGAGCAGTTTCAATACCTGTGAGAAACGTCTGAGAGGGCTCCAGAGAACTCTCCAGAACGAAGACCCGCGGAAAAAGCGTGTTTACGTCCCGCTCGCACGGCTGTGACAGCGGGACGGACAGCCTGGGGCGCCTCAGCCTCCCTAAATCCTGCTCGACGGTCGTCGAAGTGAGGGGCGCGCCCGGCGGGGAGGCGGCGGCCGGCGGGGAGGCGGC
>VZTN01036959.1:176732-187598 GCA_013400515.1 Erpornis zantholeuca | reverse complement strand
GCCTCTCTCTTTTTTTTTTCTTTCTTCCTTCCTTTTTGTACAGAAATGTTTTGATGTTCTTGTAATAATAATAATAAATAATAATAATAATAACGAGAGAGAAAAAAGGTAACGGTTGCTTTACTTACCTTTTTTTTTTAGGACTAGTTTATGAAACTAGTTTTAGATTGAACTTCTGTGTTTTATCGAGACTTTTTGTACAGTATTTATCATTCACCCAAGAGACATAGAGCGTTTATTTGCAAAAGAGGAGAAAGAGAAAGAAAGAAAGAAAAGAGAAAGGGGAGAAACGGCAGCAAAAAAAAAAAAAAATAAATAAACACGCAAAGTTGTAGGTGATGCCAACTTTTATACCGCGCGGAACCGCTACGATTTCAGTCACGGATCGCTTCTTGCAAAGGCTTTTTATTGACTAATTAACTCGAAGTTGATGAGGAAACAGTTCTCATTTATTACTCATGTACTAAGACAAATCCAAAAGAACACTTAAAAGTTTTTTGTAGATATTCTTGCGGGTTTGTTGGGTTGGGGTTGGGGTTTTTTTTCGTTACTTGTTTGTTTATTTATAAAACTTTTTTGTTTTGTTGTGGAAGCTCCATTTTTTTTTCGGGGTTTGTAAAATTTTATTGTATCTGGATATTTTTGTTTGTTTTCTCTTTGATTTTGTTTTCTTTTTGTATCATTTCTTGTAAATGCATTGTGAAATAATTTTTATTTAGGTGTTACAAAGGAAATCAGATTGTGTATATAGTTTACTAAAAAGCCTTTCTGCTAAACGGAAATCCTAAGGATGCGAAAAAAAAAAAAAAGAAGCTAACTGCAGAACATAGTAGTGTTTACCATGGTAAGCCTGGAAACACAGTAGGGAAACCTAGATTTTGGGGAGGAAGTTTTAAACAGCAGCGGCAAACAGAATGAAGTGCAATCTGCAGTAAATGTCGATGTTCCCTAATCTGTGAAAATCAGGAGGGATGAAGGTAGATTTATATTAATATTCGTTCCCTACTGCAAGGGAAGGCAGTTTACTGTGTTACTCTTCTAGCCGTGAGCGTTCATTTGGTGGATTTTATGTCTGGGGTGATGGTCCGGACCTTGCCCGGGCCTTAACTTTTCCCCTGGGGGGTGATCGGGCGCTGCCCGCTCCTGCTCGCCTCGGGCTCCCACTCAGCCGGGAGTTCCCGGCGGCCCGGGGGACACCTACCTCCCCGGGAAACGAGAAGACACCGTCCAGCGCGGCACTTCCCCTCTAATTAACACCATGAAAAGAGCGCTTCGTTTTGCGCGTCCCGAAAAGAAAAGCGACCTCTAAACCTCAAGCCCGAAAAGCAGTCCCATCCTTCCGGAGCATTCCGGGGAGCGGCGGGGCCACACCTTTCTCTCCCTTCCCCATCCCCCCGCCCCCCGTTTTCAGCGACTGGTGCGAAAGCTGTCGAGCAAAACGATGCGTGTCATTTCATTGCAGAATGTTGTTTAATGCTTTGAAATTTTATTTAATTTTTTTTCTAGCTGTTGAGAGATACTTTTCTATATGTTAGGATTCAAAGTTTGCTGTATACTACTGTAGCAAATGAATTTTAAAGTAGTCATAACTGCTTAAAAAAAAGGAAAAAGAATTAACTTCCAGGACTTTAATGTCGATCTCAGGAGGTTGTAGGACTGTTCATCTTTTAGCTCTGCTGAATAAGTAGTGCATCCATCCAGGAGTGGGGAAGTTTTAGTTAGCTAATGAGGAGTGGATTTGGTCCCTGTTAGAGATTGCACTTCTATAATGCTGACATGTCAATTGACATACATAACTCTTCAGAATCATGTTGATAATTTTGTATAAATCACTCATTCTGAACGCAAAATTTTCATGGAAGCCGTCTGTTGATTTCAACCCAAAATATCCCCCACTCTTTTCTTTTCTTTTCTTTTCTTTTCTTTTCTTTTCTTTTCTTTTCTTTTCTTTTCTTTTCTTTTCTTTTCTTTTCTTTTCTTTTCTTTTCTTTTCTTTTCTTTTCTTTTCTTTTCTTTTCTTTTCTTTTCTTTTCTTTTCTTTTCTTTTCTTTTCTTTTCTTTTCTTTTCTTTTCTTTTCTTTTCTTTTCTTTTCTTTTCTTTTCTTTTCTTTTCTTTTCTTTTCTTTTCTTTTCTTTTCTTTTCTTTTCTTTTCTTTTCTTTTCTTTTCTTTTCTTTTCTTTTCTTTTCTTTTCTTTTCTTTTCTTTTCTTTTCTTTTCTTTTCTTTTCTTTTCTTTTCTTTTCTTTTCTTTTCTTTTCTTTTCTTTTCTTTTCTTTTCTTTTCTTTTCTTTTCTTTTCTTTTCTTTTCTTTTCTTTTCTTTTCTTTTCTTTTCTTTTCTTTTCTTTTCTTTTCTTTTCTTTTCTTTTCTTTTCTTTTCTTTTCTTTTCTTTTCTTTTCTTTTCTTTTCTTTTCTTTTCTTTTCTTTTCTTTTCTTTTCTTTTCTTTTCTTTTCTTTTCTTTTCTTTTCTTTTCTTTTCTTTTCTTTTCTTTTCTTTTCTTTTCTTTTCTTTTCTTTTCTTTTCTTTTCTTTTCTTTTCTTTTCTTTTCTTTTCTTTTCTTTTCTTTTCTTTTCTTTTCTTTTCTTTTCTTTTCTTTTCTTTTCTTTTCTTTTCTTTTCTTTTCTTTTCTTTTCTTTTCTTTTCTTTTCTTTCCTTTCCTTTTCTTTTCCTTTTCTTTTCCTTTTCTTTTCCTTTTCTCTTCTTCTTTTCTTTTCCTTTCTCTGTTTGAGCCTTTATTAAAGTTAGGAGTGTGAGGAGTATGCGGGTTCAGACAGTCAGCAGCCGACTTTTGGAAGTGCTTAGCGACCAAACAGAGCACACAGAAAGCAGGAACCTGTGAGAAAGCTTCTGTGGCGTTGGTCACCTCCAGCCAAACACAGTCCTAGATGAAATTTAAAATATTGTTAGCCGTACCTTTAGGTATGCAGATTAAGTCGGATACCTGTTGAACTGTTTCTTGAAACGTGTTGTCCTTCATGTGCATACGTACTTGTAAATATCTGTACACATCGGAGATAGCATCACGACCGAAGAGAAGTGTGCGTGTGTACATATGCACATGCAGACACATACACGTCTGATGCACCCTTGTCATGTGCCTTTTTCTTTAAGGGTCATAGCTATTGAAAATCACATTTAGTCACAATGCGGAATAGAAAAATCCCAGCGAGACGATCGTGTATCTCTGAACACGACTGATGGAACAGGAGGATTGGAGCAGTCAAGAGAGAAAAGCAAATAAACATATGTTCATTTGCGTCCAAATAACTGAAATAATACGGGGAAGCGCTTAAAAAATAAGAAAAAAAATATTATAATTCTTTGAATGAACTCCTTTTAACGAGTTTTCTTTCCTACCCTCACAATTTAGCGGCTCAATGGCATTATGCCTAGAATAATAGGAATACCTGCACTTTCAACACAAGGGGATTAAAAAGACTAAATCTCGGCTATATTCAAATAAGCTTCGACCATCTTCAGCCGGCCTTTCAAAGTAATACAGTTCACTCTGTGAACGTCGTCTTCCCCCCTCCGCCTCCCCCAAAAAAACCAAAAAAACAAAAACAAAACAAAAAAAAAAAAGAAAAAACAAAAAAGAAAAAAACACAAAAACCCCAAAACCAAACCAAACAAAAAAACCAAAAAAACCCCAAAACCAAAAAACAACCAACCAAAAAAACCAAACAAAAAAGCAAAACACCCTACCAACCAAAAACCAAAAAAACCCCCTCATCTCCATAAAATCCCAAAACCACCCACCCATCCCACCCCACTGAGACACCATCGGGGTGTAATTTTTATCTGTTCTTGATTTATTGGTTAGTTTGGCAGTTGAGTTTAATTTGAATTAAACTTCACGTTTGGGTAATTAAACAAAACAACTTTCCTAGGCAGATAAGTTGGGGTTCGGTACAGTAACATAATTATGTCTTAGGGCTTTTTGCTGTGCGAGTTATATATAAGAGAAAAATTGAATATGCAAAACTAAGAATAGGTTTAAACGATTTATGGTTTAAGTACATTACATCTAAAATTGTATGAAATGTTCCTCCTATAGCATGATTGACAGAGCTATTAAAATCACGTATGTGGAAGAATTAAAGCAAAAAGTCATCTCGTTTTCAGTAAAAGGAAGGAAAATCCAGTGAGTAAGGCGAAGGGGAGCGGGGCAGAGATGTCTTCTCTGCGCAGTTAGGCTGCGTGTAGCGTGGGGAGCTTGGGGTCAAGGCCCCCCGTGGGCCAGACCCCACCCCCGCGGCCACCGCTCTGCCGGGGAGTCCCTGTGCCCCGGGAGGGGGACGGCGGCAGAGGAGCCAGAAGGACAGGAGGCTCAGAGAGATAACAGGTTTGATCCGCTCCAAACTTCGAGCCAAAACACAAACTTGGCCTGAACTCCACAGCTCTTTTCCCAACGGTTCTCCCTTTTTAAAAAACATTTCCCCCCCTCCTTCTCCTCCACCGTGCGCGGCTCGGTGAGCTCGTAGGAGTGGCGTTGGGCGCCGGGTGAAAAGCCGTTCCCTCCAGTTCCACTCCCCCGCGCCCTCAACCGGAGTCACACCGCAACAAGCCCCGGTGACGACTCCGAGCCTTTGGGAAAACGGAGCGGGGGAGGAGGCCACGCGAAATTGTCCATGAAGATAAAAAGGGACGATTCCAGAAATCAGACCCAACGCGCCCGTAGGGCCACAGCGGGACAAGAAGCTCCGCGAAATGCTCCTTGGCGGGGCGGGGTGGGGGGTGGGGAGGACCCTCCCTCCCAGCTGCGCCACATGCAGGCGACATCAGGCCGGGTCACCTGAACGTCTGACGCGGTTATAGTATTTTATTATCATGTGTAAACTGCCACGGAAGGAAAAGAAAAAATTCTATAAAAGAAGAAAAGAACCACAACAGCACACAGATACGCTCCCCCGCCGAAAACCAAACCAAACGGCTGATTTAAGAGGTTTTGTACAGTAAAACGGAGCTAAAAGACGCGAACCGGCAGGTGTCTGTGGGGTTTGATGGGTTATCTGGACGGGATGCTCTCCCGGGCCTGACGCCGACGCTCTCCCACGCTCGACGATATCCCCGCCTTTCCGGGGCACTCACCGACTCTCCCGAGCCCTTTTGTGCCCCTCCCTCCCCCTTTCTGCACACTTTCTGTCAGCTCCCCCAGTAATCTCCAGCTCTCCCCTTCCCTCCTACACTCAGCAACACGTGGGGAGCGCCGGGAAGGGGCAGTCCCGTGGGGGAGGACAGCGTCGGCTTGCCCGTGTGTCTGTGTGTCCGTGTCAGTGTGCAGGGGACTGATCTTGCAGGAAAGACCCTCCTTACTAAGCCAATCCCCCCGGAACCGTGGAGCAGTGGGCCTAGGGGATGCTGTTTGTGGGGTGCGAGTGTGTCTCTGCGAGCTGCCGCCCCAGGAAGCGAGGTGCCCCCGATGCCGTCAGAGGGACTGAAGATGAATGATGCAAGAGGAAAACGGGGGTGGAAGGAGGGGAGAGGGGTGAGAGAAAGGGAGGGAGGGAGGGAGAGAGCGGGGAGGAGGAGGGGGGAGGCGGTGTTTGGAGAGCGAGGGATTAGCGAGGAGAGTCCTGACCCCGAGATCAACGGCCAGTCAAACCCGTTTACAATCACCGGGCGGAAAACCGACGGCTCCCGCTGCAAGCCAGTGGCCGGCCGGGCAGCCAGCGAGACCAGACCCCCCCGTGGCCAGAGTGGGGTCTGGTGGGGGAGGGCCCGACCCCACTGCGGGGAGAAGGGAGACGCCACAGTCGGGAGGGAGTGAGAGGAGAGGTCCCAGCGGGAGGTCGGAAGGCTGCAGCGGGTGGCGGTGTGGGGAATGTTGCGGGTCGCTCCGTCCTCCGACCGCAGCCTTCGGGCCCCTCACGGATGAGTAGGGGGAGAAGGGAAGGAGGGACAGTTCCAGGCGTGAGAGGCGGGGGCGGGCTGAGATATCTGGGAAAAACGAGCGCATTGCTGTGAGCCAGGAAAGGCCGCTCTTGAACTCCACACGGGACCCTCCCGGGCTGGGCGACACCAAAGTCCGACTGCAGTCACACGTTCGCCGGCGGGCGGGCGCTCTCCCGGGCNTGCACAGGGCGGGGAGGCGACACACGCTATCTACCTTTTTTTGGTGGCGGGCTGTGGTGGGATGGTGGAAAGTGAAGCAATCGGTCCCTCCACCCCACGGCATTTTGGCTCCTCCTCTTCCAGAAAACTCAGCACCCCAAAAAGAGAGGATGCTGGGTGGTTCTGCGCTACCCCACGACCAGCACCGAGCACCTTTGTGCACATCGTCCGAACCGAAGGGGATCTGAAGCCAAACGGCCTGGCGCGGTTCGGAGACATCCCTTGTACAAGTGCAGAGTGAAGCCCCAGGCACCTGCTGCCACGCGTGGCCCCGATCTGTGAAACGCAGCGCCGTCTCGCCCGCTGCCCTTCTGTCTCCCCAGCGCCGCGGGACTCATGCAGCTCCGCAGAGCGCTGGCGCCCGGGACAGCCAGGCTGGGACCGGAGGGTACCGGTCAAGACTAAGCGACTATCCCTCGGTTCATGCTGAGGTTAGGAATGGATGCTGATTTCCGCGGGGAAACTGAAGCCTGGGGCAGGTAGTTTCACACGGCCGAGGCGGAGAGGAGTCAGACAGCCAAGCTTGGCTAAAAAGTCACTTCTGAAGAGGCAAAAGAGAGATAGAGGAGACAAAATATAAGACGTGGCAGGACACAGTCTTGCAGAGCTCAGAGCCGGGCTTCTGGTGTGAACAGAGTGGCTGCAACGAGGGGCGTGGGGGAGCGGTGGATGCCGACTCCCGCTGCCCGGGTGGTAGGAATGATAACAGATTGTGGGTGCGGAGCGGACAGGGCCTTGCCTGCCTGCTCCTCTGCCTGCCTGCCTGCTGGCTCTAGCTCCGCCGTGCCTCTGCTTAATAATGTCAGGAAAAGCTGGAACTCAAGGGCAGCTCTGAGGAGCAGAACAGCTGGCAGAGGAGCTGGGGAACCTGGTGTGCATGTACAGATGTAAAGGGAGGCTTTCATTAGAGGCTGAAGTGAAAGCCCATTGACTTTTACATGCAGTGAACTATTCTACTGTTGGACAAAACTTTGCAAAAGTAAAGATTAACAAACTAAATTTCGGAGGATCTTGAGGATCTTTGATGTAACAGCAGTGTGATATATGGAGCCCACTCCTGTGGCTTCATAACCAAAATGGTAAGGGATGCAAGCAGGAAACCTGGAAGTCCTTCCCAGTCTTTATAGGTAAAACCAGGACACGCCTGGAGATGCCTCTGTAGGAAGGCTAGAAGTTAGTAGGAGCTGACTGAGCTGAACCACACGGCTGTATGTGCCATCAAAAAGTCTGGAAGTTCCAAAGTGAAAACCCCATCCCTTGACGGAGCTTGTGTTGAGTAAGGGGCAACCCCCAAGGTAAAGGACACTGGTTCCTGGCTTTGGGGTGGAAGCAGTAGTGCCTTGTGACAAAGAACACACACCCCACCCCCAATTTACAAAGCCTTGGGGTGCACCCCTGCAGTTTCATGCCTATCTTTCCTGGATGGTGTAATTCTCTGAAGGGAGGAGCCTTCAGAAAGGTCTCATTTCAAGAAAGTCATTCAAATGCTTTAGCACGGCCTGTCAGGACGGGTTTGGGGGTAATATGCTTCATGCTCGGTAAAATCCCATTGTCCACGCTTTCAGCCCGGACACCTCTGATTGATTTGGAGAAGACGTGTGCCACGGTTAGCTGCGGCTCTCAGATAGAGGGACTATCCCTCAGAAACCTTAAAAAAAATGAAATGACAATGAATTGAAGGACAATGAAACCGAGGGGAAGCAGGAGAGCATCTGTCGATGGTCAAACAATTGGGCAAGTGCTAGAGGGTGAGCTGAGATCTGAGTGGGAAAACGCGGCTTTAGCCCGGGGCAGACCAGCATGGGCCGAGGAAGTGCGACCGACACGGGGGAGAAGGACTGGAGTCTGCAAAGTGTGCATTTAGGAAAAGAATAGCTTTCACCGGGAGGAGGTGAAATATAGTTTACCAAGGCGTAAAACTCCATAGCAACTAGGAACTAGTGGTGAACAAAGGCATCATACATCCACAAAGGGGGGTGAAGTTGCAGGGGTGCAGGGGGAGTAGGGACACGTTTATTTCCTACCCAAAAATTGTCTCGCACAGATTTCAGAAGGGTTTGAGTTTGCTAGGGTTTTTTATCTCTCCAATGCAGAAAAAGTCTATAGGAAGATTGTCTTGCTAAAACCACTGGAGAGTGGATAGTGCAATCCTAATCAGATTAGAAGAATGAATGGCTGTTCGGGTTTGGAGCTACAAACACAAGTAGCCCAAGGACAGGAAAGACCTAAAACCCCAAGCATAAAACGAAGTATCGACATGAAAACACAATTCCCACCAGTGAGGAAAGCTCTGAAACCTTCTACGGTTCATCCGAGTTAGGTACACCTCCATCATGGTCTTTCCTTCTTCCTTTGCACAGGGGGTATCTATTTTTTTGAAAAATCTTGAGTAATTCCTTGATCAACGTTCCAGATTAACGTTCCATATTACCTTTCATTTTACCTGTGGGTAGCAGAAAAGAGAAAGAGGTTTTGGTTTTGTTTAGGGTTTGTTTGGTTTTTTGGTTGTTTTTTATTTTTTTTAATCTGTGCCTTCGTGCATTATCAGTCTTACTTTCCCCTAAATTGCTTTTCACTCACAGGATGGGTGAAAGCTTCGTGGTTCGTTATCATCCCCCTCCTCCCCGATGTTAAAATGTAGGTAATAATGCAAACCCCAAGGTGCTGTGCAATCGAGTCACTGTGAACACGTGCATTTTCTACCTTGAAGGACCGTAAAAAAGAAAGCTAAGTAGGAGACGTCTTTTAAAATACACAGCTGTAGGTGAGTTCAAGCCTGCATGTTTCAGGACAGAGTACGAATGAAGGATGGAGTTTAGCCTAAAAAACTCCTCAGCAGTGTTTTGAACAGCCATAAGAATGAAGAGGAAGGATATGGGCATGCAGTGCGTTTTGCAAAGGGGGAATTTCTGTGCTCTTGTGTCACTTCATTACTTATGTCTCTTATGGAACAGTCGAGAACGAAGTAATGGGAGTAGAACACGCATTTCTCCCTCCAAACGCACATCTTCAGCACACGTTCGTCTCAGTTTCTAACTTTCAAGCAAGGCTGAGGAAGTTTTTGCTACACCTCCAACCAAAATGTCCGTTTAGCCGACTGAGTTTGGGTCACAACATAGGAACAAATAGTCTCCCAATGGTTTTGTTTTGACTAAGCAGCTGCAGAGAAAAGTTCTGCCTGATTTTCCCGAATACAGCAACATCTCAGTTTTAGGGGCCACAGACCAAAGCTGACTAGATAAGTGGGACAAGCTGATCATGATGAATGTGTCATATATCCACATATTTAAGATAATGAAAGCAACGAAATGGCATTATTGCAAAAGACATCCTTGTGTGACCAAATGAGCCCAGTTTTGTACAATTTGGTAGGAGCTTGCTATGTAGCTGTATATTTCAGTGGGTAGTTTCAGAAAGATAAATTAAATGTGTCTGCGTTTCAGACATGTTTTATATATTTCATAAAGTATAAACTATGTGTTCACGTTTTCACGGTTAAGGGTTCCTGTTTAGACGTCCGTTTTTATCGTCGGTCTTAGGGTAATATTAGATGATCAATATAAGAAAATGCGTTTGAAAGGTAAGCTTATTGCCATGAAAATGGACAAACTCAGAGTCCGTTGTTTAAAACACGGTCCCTGCTCCTCAGGATATTCTTGGTGATCTCCTTTAACAAGGAAACACATTAAAAAAAAAAGGGAATAAAAATCAGTGTGTGGATACCAACTGCTTCACAAATATATGCAATGACGTCATGTCCTTGGGAACATCCCATCATACTTTCCGGAGGTTTATGCAGAATGCTAGTCCCTCTCCATACACACATGGCTGCACACCAGGTTCGGCTACCGTCGAGATGAAGTGTCTTGTCATACCTTCTAGTTTTATTATCATATGCTCATTGCCTAACAGGAAAAGGACTCGCTACAGGCGCGAAAACTGAGTAGAAATATGGAGGCAGAAAGTCAGAGCTAAAATTCACAGAGGATCATGTTTCGCTTTTGTGGTGCAAGATATAATAATTAAAAAAAAAAAAAAAAAAGGAAAGGTATTACAGAAACTCCATTTCTATTTCTCTGAAAGAGTTGGGGAACATCTGGAACGGAGCTCTTTCCCTCACTGAGCATCATGCAGTAAGAGTAGCCACAAGACACTTGAAAGGGAAACTTCGGCATTCCCTCCGCCGGTGCGCACTCCTCCCTTAGCGAGCACACCAGGCTCAGAGGGGTTTCCAGTGTCTCTCTGGAGACGACAAACGGAACTGTGAAATGCTGATTTTAACAAAACTCTTGGAGTTTTCGGTGGAAGACGTCTGCCTTCTCCGTACGAACAGGGAGAAAAAGATCTTTCTCTGGGAAAGCAGGAGTGGAGGCAGCTGCAGCAGAGCTTCCTGCCGCTCTGCCTCCAGCCAAAGGGGCTGCTGATTCAAACCGGGCCGGGCTTGGGAGGCCGTTACTTCGAAAATCAACCTGATTAGACAAACTAGTTGCCAAAAGTCATTTACTGAAGCCCAGGACCCGTTATCCTGCGCACGCACACCACCCTCCCGACAGAGCCAAGCAGTTCCTTACAGAAGGCGGTGTGAGCGGCCCCTTCCGCCCCGCTGTGGCCCCGCCACCCGGGGGGCACCCGGCTGCTGCCCTGGCGCTTCTGCCGAGCGGGTTCAGGGCTCCCTCCAGGCCCACCCGCATTCCGCGTGGGGAGCGGGATCCTGCCCGCGGGGGGGAGGCAGCCCGCAGCGGGGGTGCGGGG
>VZTN01036959.1:91878-170124 GCA_013400515.1 Erpornis zantholeuca | reverse complement strand
GGGGGGGGGGGGGGGGGGGTGGAAAAAAAGAAAAATCCCAGCTCAAACCATGACATTTCTGTGGTGAATCTGTGCCAGCAGAGAGTTTACAACTTCTTCGGCGTCCTCCAGCCTCCCTTCGCTGCCCGTCCGGAGCCCAGGCTGAGGCCCCGCCGTCCCGCCCGGCCACCGCAGGGCTGGCTGACAGCGCTCTGTGCGCTTCGCCCTTCTAGGCGCGTTTTCCACATCAAAACTGCTTTATGAACATTAACTGAGTAATCCTGGCGTTTAGTTATGGAGCAGGCACCGAAGATTTTCAAAACTCATCTCTATGATAAGCTTTATTTAGATGCGATTTAAGATTTTTTCTCTTTTTTTTTTTTTTGTTTGTTTGGTTTTTTTGTTTTTGTTTTTTAAGCAAACTTTTATTCACTACGGTTTCCAATGGCACGACTCGTGTCTTAACCTGAGGAAGCTGAGGTCTGGGATGGAAAAGGAAAAAAACACAACCAAAAAACAAAACAGAAAAAAAAATCCCCCCAACATAACCAAACACAAACAAAACAAAATACCTTAGCGAAACACACAAACCTCCTGTAACTTTTTTGTGTGTCGTGTCAGCGTATTTCCAAATATGATCAGTTTCTTAAAACAAAACCCCAAAACTAATTATTTCACTTGAGCTAAAAGTTCCCAGGATAGCTTTTTCTTATGGCATTTGAGAATCATCCCACTTCATCTCTCACCTGAATCTTGTCATCTGTGCCATCTTGAAGTGATCTGTGAACAATGCTGGTCCCTTGGACAGCCCAAGCTGGTCAATCAGGCAGAACAGACTATGCAAATGGAATGGAAAGGCGAAGCGATGAAGAACAGTGGCCCCCATTGTCTTGGGCATTTCAAAGCGAAGCCCAGCTGCAGCAGGCGTTGCTGTCTCGGACCCTTGGTTGCTACTCTAATGTCATCATTGCAAAACATCACATTTTGAAAACTCTACAGTCTGAATGCATGATCAGCCCTCCACAAAGATTTCACTTTGCTGTGACATCTTTCGAAGTCACCAAAAAAAAAAAAAAAGAAAAAGAAAAAAACGTGTGGAGGGGAAAAAAAAGGAAAAAAAGTACCACCACAACTGGGGACTGGGATCCCAGCCACATTGCCCACTCACATCCCGCAATCCCGCTCCCTCCACTCCTAACTGCGGTGCAGCTGACGCCTTTTGCAACCTTTTGGTGAACGCCTTGCCTTTCGTGTTATTTTTAGTGTCGAATCGGTTGATGATTTAAGTTGCATTTAACTTAATTTCTGTCGAGTCTCTTTCAGGCACTCTAATGAGCTAACGCTGAGGAAACATCGCTGTGAGCAGGCAGTGAAGTATTTATTCACAATTGCTTCCAAAACTTCAGATACGAGTGGCTTTAAAAGAGCGAGGCACTGTCTTTGCGAGTGATTAAACCAGCAACTAAGCTGGGTATTTATGGGTCCGTTAGGAGTTTTTGTGAATACTCGGTTTCTTAATACACTCATGGCAGTTGTCGCTCCTGAATATTGCTGCCAGCCCTGCTCCAGTTTTGCCTCCCGGCACTGGTCCCAAAGTTGGCTCTGCCATGAGAAACGAACTTTCAGTTCAGTAAACTGGGGGATGTCAGATGATTAATGTGCATTTTCAAGAGACTAACTCATTGCCCGTGTTTCACTTATTGTTCCTTTTCATTTTCTTTTGTCTGCAGGTGACATTTGTGATCACCATGTGGTGAGCAGAGGAAATTCCCCTCTCTTCCACCCTCATGTCAGGAGCCTGTGCTCAAGGAGCAAAGGTCTGTGCCATCGATATCTAAGTGTGTTGGGGGTTGTCTTTTCCTCTTCCCAATCTCTTACCTCACAGGAATTAGTGAATCCAAAGCTGCTCCTCCAATGATAGTCTTACTCCAGTGAGCCTACAGAGATGGATACTGCCCAGCCTCTGACGCTGCCTATGGCATAAATACAGTGTCACACATGAGAGTTGTCACCCTTCAGTGCAGACTGTTTAGCGTTCATGCAGGAGCAGAGAGGAAAGTTTCAGTCAGTTTCAGTCTAAGAGAGCTGAGCTAAGAAACTCTTAAATATATTCTTTGCAGGACCAAGAATAATTCAGTGCTTCTTTCTTACCCCTTAAACTCGCTCTTTCCCTTTTGCTTGGTTAATGCATTCTGTAACAACCCCACATAAATTACAAAGGAAGCAAAGGATGGAATTATTTAAAACTAAATAATTATTCACTGTGATTTGATTGGCTTCCTAAAACTAAGGTTGCGGCTTTCAGAATGCAGTGGTGGATAAGAAGGAAAAGATGAGAGTAACAAAGAAAACCAAAGAGCAATTTAAGTGAATGGGGCAAATAAATTGATGCACAGGTACCCTTCAATTTTCTGACTGGAAGATCTTTCCCCTCGCCAAAGAGAGTTTTCTAAGGACAATTACTATGTTAAAAAAACCCTGTTTTTAACTATATCAGCACCATGGTCAAACGAGTAATGCAGGAACTCAGACATTCACTCAGAACCTGCCTCATACAAATGTTCAGTACAGATGATATGTGTTGTAAACACTCTTCTCTACCAGGTATTTTTTCACTTAGCACCTTAAACCTTTACCTCCTAGACAAATGGGTTCCCCAAAATCTATGCTGTAGGAGGTGTTGGACATGCCTAATGTCTGGGTAACTCACTTACTGACTTGAATGCAGAAACTCAGAGGAAAAAACAACATTGTGCAGCCAGTGCTTACTCAGAGGACAACAGCAATGCACAAGGAGGAACTTCACAGAGGAGCAGACTTCTTTTCACACCTCCCATGTAGGTGTTGCTGTGGGGCTATGAAGAGGTGGGAGACCACTCTGTGCCCACCACAATTCCTAGCTGATGGTGAGATGGATGATGTCCTCAGGGCCCAGAAGAAGGGTGGGGGACAGAAGCCCACAGTGTCACATCCACACTCTTGACCCAGACATGTCCCTCTCCTACAAGAGCCCTATTCTAAGCTCATGCTGCCAGCTGGACCTTACTCCTTCTCAGCATCCTGCCAGCCCCACACGCCAGGGATGAGAGCCCAAAGGTGGTTTAGCCACCTCCATTCAGGCTTTTTGTCCCTACGTGGAACCAAAGCAGTTCCCATCACCCCAGGTTAATGACCTTGGCTCTACTGGGAAGGAAATGGCCCCAAATTTGCCCTTTGGGCAGGGTGCTTGGATAAGCAGGGGCAACCTCCTTTCCCAGGGAGCCCACGTTGGGCAGGGGCAACTAATTGGAAACAAGATCAGCTCCTCCCTTGAGAAGCTAAACTTTGCTTTTCTCCCACAGTTGGAACTTCTGCTCCTTCTTTCTACCAGCCCTAGTCCTAGTACATTCATTCACAGTTATCTCTGCTTGTGCACTGACTGTATTTTTCATGTTTATTATCATCCAGCCCACTGTAGTGCCATCTGGCACATGCACACACTGAGTGAAGAAAACCATATATTCAGCAAATGGAGCATACAGGGTTTAGGTTTTGTTTTGTCTTGTTTTTCTTATTTTTCCAGTTTCTGTTTAAAACTATGTGGAAGGGATATCCAGGCAATTCTCCCTCATGAAAAATGATCAACACTCCCAGTTATGAGATTAAAAATTATTGGAGAGCGGAGATGCCAAGAAGAGACAAGAACCCCTTTCTGCTGAAGTACAGGTTCTTCTTTTCCTCCTTCTGTTTCATTTCACCTCATGCTTAGATAAGGAGGAGAATTACTTTAAAATGTTTGCATTAACCCTTATTATTCAGGATTTGTTCTGGTCTTCCAAATAATTATTTTACTGTAAGACATGTTCAAGTTATATGTAACAAATCACACTCCTCCAAAGCAGTAGAGCACTACGAGACATCCTGCAGACCTCAAAACCTTTGCTATTTTTATTGCCACAATAAAAATTGATGCAAAATACATCTTCAGAGTAGATATAAAAAACCACACATAGTATTTTCAGTGAAGCTAGCACATATTAAAATGCCACCTTAATTCAAAGACAGTTTTGTAACAGAGTTGTACAATCAAAGCATATTTCTTCCCTGATAATTCATGCACTGTAACATTATCAGTTGAGTTGCCCATGGAAAAAGTACTATACCATGTATTGTATTACTTGATTCATTTTCTTTCAAATTTTACTTTAATTTTAACTTTGGCTAATTACTGTATTGTGATCTAAGTCAGCAATCTCAAATTAACTATCAATGTAACTTTTGAAGAAACTCTACAAATGCATGATAATGATGAAATTTAAATTCCTGTCAGTTATTGTGCAATGTCTACACCATGGAAAAGCAAACCTTCAGGTATTTTAATTCCATTTGCATATATATCATTGTGTTTTTCCCACTTCATTTTTCAGAGTAGAATTCTGAACTGTAAAAATACTACTAAAAAACCTGTTTGAAGTATTTATTTATTTTCTTTTCCTAAATTGAATTATAGCTTTGATGAAAATGTGAAAGGAAATGATTTTTGGAGAGCAAATGTTCAGCTACTCAGATTTCTTTGGGAAACCAACTTGTTTTACAGGTACTGATGCAGACTGGTAGAACTGTTGTCTGATCCTGCTAAAACAGATCAATGCATTTCAGTGCAGCTGATGCAGTATCTGCATGTTGAGCTTGATTCTGGTTTCACATCTGCTTAAAATTCAAAAAATCTTTGCTCAAGCCCTGGTCCAACCCTGAGTGTTGTCACTGTATAATGACTTCTGGTGAGCTGCTGTTCTTTTACACTACTGTGCCTTTTGCCACTAGGCTGAAAAAGGTTATTTTTACTACATCTTTCTTTTCCTGTGAAACCAGGTTAACATGGAAAGAATTAGAAATGCTTGAACAGAGATGCTTAAGGTTACCTTTTCTGGTAATATTTTTAATTTTAAATATTTCTTACAAATAAATGCAATTTGATAGCAACATAAAAATTTGCATTTTCTAGTGTATTTCTGCTCACCTGTGATTTTTTTGGCGAATCTCAATTTTACATGTATGTGTTCATTGCCTTATTTCTAGCAACAGCATCAAAATTTTTATGTAAATCACAAGTGAAAAAAGAATCTATTGTAAAATACAATGTATAACGAATTCCTTGAAACAAGCAAAATAATTTGAATAATAGTTATTCAATAACTGTCAGGAAAGCAATCCCATACATTCACTGATCAAGGCTTCTGTGTAACTTGAAAGAAAGTGATGAAGGAGGACTTTTTATGCAGTAATATATGGATCTTGTTCCAATTGTTAAGCACATAAATAGAAATTCAGCAAGTCTTACTAGAGGGGGTCATAAACAACCACTACTGAAAACTCAAATCTCTCTCTGTTTTGTACTGTGCAGTGGAAAAACAAACTTTTATTTTTTTTGGTGATGACTCAGATTAGCTCCTATTAAACTTAGCTTTGACTCTGAGAGCTGCAAAGCAAAGCAACCAGGACTTTGCTGCTCAGTGTTAGAGGTTGTTTTACTTACAGACTGGTAGAGCTCCTTTTAAGTATCTCTAGCAAAAGAGGTACAAAAGAGAAATCAAAGTGGAAGAAGCAGTCAGATGCTATAAATATAATGCAGAATCCTTTTGTGTTGGTAAGCATCAATAGGGAACGAAGCAAATTTAATTCTATTCATCATTTTTCTTCATGCTGTAGGCACTGAACAGGTTAAATGCATAAAAAATATATATAATGGATAAAAAAATCTTGTCATAAATGACCTTAGTTTTCATAGTTTACAGTATTTGCAAAATATTGTGAATTTGAATATCCAGGATTAATGTAGTTTGGTTAAATGATCTATAATCTACAAAATTTTATCAGTGATCAGACAGTGGCAGAATGGTCTTTCCATGTGTTAAAACTATCTTGTGCCATTCATGTGGACTGAAATGGCTGAACAGATTTGTCTCATACTCCATCTGGGAAGATAACCTGTAGGGGAAGAAACCCCATCATATTTAAACATCCCCTCTAGTTTACCATATTAGTGTTAGGTTATCATAAATGGTGGGTAAGTGAAACAGTGTTTCTTTTCAGTGGTAAGTGCTTCTAAAATTTTACGGAATTTAAATGCTTGGAAATGTTTTCCAGCTCATCTACTTTCAACATCAAATTTATCCCTTGATATCCTTATTTATTCCTCTAACTCTCCTGAAGTGGCCTTCAAAATACATAAGCGTGGATTTATCGTAAACTTCACTATTGCAGCTCCACTGTGGTTGTTCTGATCATTTCAGGACAAATGCGACACTTTAAACTAATGACTGAACATCTATTGTGTTAGTGCTGTTTCCTGGTTATCTGGTTATTATTTATTTGCTGCTTGTTCTATTGTTTCTTGCCTCACGAAGACTCCTGTTTGCTCTGATAAAATTCCTTATAACATGGCAGCAACACCAAGGGTTGGGTAAAAGGGCTCCTCTGAATGATAACACAAAGAGCATATAAAGAATCCATCACAGCAGTCAGTAGTATAATGTAATTTATTTTCAGTAGACATCCTCTTCACTACTGGATTAGTCACTTTGCTAATGAGCAAATGACCCATAACTCACAGGAGTGGGAACTTTATGTGCAGGTCTTGCCTTTACCAGTGCAGATGAGCTGCAGCATCCTCACCATTATACAATCACTTAATATATATGGCTCCTTCCAATCTTTCTTGGGTATTCCATACATTGAGGGAGTTTCAGGTGGGTGAAAAATGCAGGACCCAGTGGAAAAACAGACTTATATGGGATTTTTATTTTTATTGTACTAGAAAGCAGTAATAAAAGATGCCTCTTGCATCTAGAACTCATTAAGATCCCATAAGCAGGCAATTAACCAGTTTTAAAAAGCAAGCTTTGTACATTCAAGATGCTATTTTCTTCTGCTATATACTAGACATTTTTGGAATTTATTGTCTAAATCTCACTTTAGCATGACATTAAAGAGAATTTATCAGGTCATTCTCTGTATGAATGCAGTTTGTCTCACTGTGCTAGTCGAAGCTGACACTGTGAAATCTAAAAAATTCAGAGTCTGTCAGTAAAAGGAGAGTTTACAGTTTCTGCAGAATCTAAGAACTTGTGACATCTTGCTTTTAAATATATTTTCCCCCTTTTCTTTCATTTCACATATAGAAAATAAAGGTTTACAGAGCCCTGTGACATCCCACCTCAAAAGAGAAGGGAGGACCCAAGATTCGTAGATACCCATGGTCAAAAACAAAAGTCACAGGGTCTGCAAAAACCTACCAAGTTTTATTAGTAAATTATAAACACGGCATGGAAAGAGATATGTAAATCCCTTATCCTGCCACATAAACACACGGTGGTGCATTGTGAATAATGGGTAGTGTCAAAGAGAAGAGAGAGGGATTAAACAGAGGGGGAGAGAGAGAAAGAAGGGAAGAAAGGAAAAAAAGAAAGATCACAAGTCCTGGCTCCAGCATAGATCCGGCTGATGGTTTGCCCAGGGTCCTAGGGGGATGCTACCTGGGCTTAACAGGGCTACCTTTTTACAGAAAAGTTTTCCCAACCTGGAGCTAAGCTTCTTACTTTCTATGCAAATTAATTATCCTGTGCAGTTCGTTCCGCTAGACATTTCTGGAAATGGGTAAGAGGTCTTTGGAGTCTTTCATGGTCTTGATCCGCCCCTACTGGGTTGGTTTTGGTCTACAGTCTGTGCCTGCTTCTTAACCTTATTCTTGCAATTGCTTGTTGTGCTTATCTCCAGGAGTATTTTTCCAAGAAAAGCACTGCCCTACATCCATATAGTTCATTTTTCCACAGAGAAACAGCCACATCCTGTTCTTTCTCACAGACTGTTCTTACAAACAATCCTTGTTTGCCTCCACAGCTGTTTGGCTATTAGTGTTTGAGACATACACATTGGCCCCTTATCTTCTGGGCATTTACAGGCCCAGAAAATAGAGTCCATGACTCTATTAAAAACTCAGATTTCAGAAAAAAATTCCATCAGAAGTGTATAACATTCAAAATTTTAAGTTGGTGGGTTACCCTATGTGATCAGGGAAGCAGAAATGGAAGCCGGAGTACATTCTCTATCTCATTTGGTAAAAAAAAAAATTACAAGATTTCCGCAACCAGCATTATTTTTGACATATAAAAGTGAATTCTAGGACCCATTTTGTACACTTTTCTTACACTTAAACTAAATAATTTAGCTTTGATGGTAGGGCTGAATCTCTTCTTCTGAAATACCCAAGTTTATCCCTAACTTTATACCTGAGAGAACACAGAAAATTTATCTGCCTGACACAATAAACCCCATGGTAATTAGAAGGATTCTAAGCCTTTATAAATATTCTAAACCTTTACCCACTTACACGTGAGGCCAGAAAAAATGGTTTCTGTTTTCTCAAATCCTCAGTAAGACCTTGGACCAACTCCCACTGAAGTCAACTACACTCTTTTCTGTAGATCTGAAATCAGGATGTACCTGAAATTCCCTTCTGTTGCTCTGCATCAGTGGCAGTTTTGTGCAAACCTTGGACAAAATGTTGCCAACAGCTCTCAGGATAGAATTTAACTGAAATGAAAACTGATTGGCCCACTAAGCTAAACTAAACTAAACTAAACTAAACTAAACTAAACTAAACTAAACTAAACTAAACTTAACTAAACTAAACTAAACTGAACTAAAATTGAATGATTGGCCCACTGCTATGTGGCCAATTACATTTTTACTGATGTAGCAAATATTATAGGTGTTAAGTCTATGAATACCTCTGGTCTTTCCTGAATTAATTCTGCTTTCAAATCAAAAGCCTGTGGTTAAAAGAAAGTATACTTTGGAAAGACGTTTTATTTGGAGAATTTTCAAGGATGAAACATTCACCACAACTTTCAGTTGCCAATTTCAGTGGTTAATTGCCATCAGCATTGACCATTTTGACCATTTTTTAAAGTAAAAATTTGTCTAGCCAGAATTTCCAGGTGCAGTGTGACATGAATACGTTTTCCTGACAGGCTGAAGAGGCCTCTACAGCCATCCTTTTGCCCCCATACAGATACTACATGGTCAAGTCATCCTTTAACATGGGCTTTAATATGATTTATCTAGGCTGAGTACCTTCCCTTTCTTCTACGTACTCTGCCAATAATGCTTTCCAATCTTTTAACCATGGTACTTGCTCTCCTCTGAAATCTTCCAGACGTCCCCTAGGTTCATAGCCAGATGTTCTCAAGCAGCTGTGCAGAATTAAGACCACTTTAAACCTGGAGTAGTGGCTTATGTTAAGTTCTTATTAGAACTGTATTAGTCATAAAGGCATTAGAAATAACTAGCAACAACTGTAAAAAACCAAGCAGTGACATATCAGCTGTTGCCTCAGGGTTAGATCTTTAGGTACTGGGCCTTAATGGGAAAATAAAAGGTGTTTGTGCCTTCAGCACTTACAGACATCCACATCTTTATTGGGGATTTCTAAATATAGAAGTAGTAGCCTGAAAAGAGGTGCTGTTTCAAAATCTAGAAACCTTCTGTTTTTGTTTATTTGCAAGAGTGCTTTAATATCCTGAATTTTTCCATCTTGCTTTGGCTGAGGGCACTGTTCTTCATCTTTCTCTTGGAAGGTTGCCTAGTGTTTATGTCCAATGTTAAGATCACTGCAGCAGCATGGTTGGGGGACTGAAGTTGTGCAAAGAAATGATACACAAAAATTTGTAAAGCACTTTTCTTGGGGGTAAAAGTAACACATTAAAATTAATTGAATTTACATTTTCTTTGGATAATTATACTGTTATAATTCATACATGCTGTAAAATCTCCACTGGAACTGTTTCAGGAAAATGTTGCAGTAACATGTAAAGAGACTTATCAAATTTTCTTTAGGTATTTCAGCCTGTGGTTGACAGTTGGTAGACTGGTTGATGGCACAGATATTTCATGCACTGAATGAGGGATTGGCATTTCTCATCCAATCATGCTTGTGTTTCATGAAGTTACTTAAAGAAAAAAAAAATTGGATGAATGACATATTCTGTTTTGCTGAAATACAGATTACTTTTAAAACAAGCAATAATACCCTGTAAAACTGTATATCTGTTAAAACAGGCAAGCAAGCAAAGAAAGAAACAAAGTAGTGCAGTGTGTTATTTAATCAAAAATGCTCAGTAGATCAGTATTTCCCATGGACAAGGTTTTTTTTAACCTTTTCTGTCAGACTTTTTACTTCTGTTGATTTTATGCATGCTTTCAGTCTGTTCCTGTTTCTTACACTCCTCCTGTTTTTCTCTCTGCTCTATTTCCTTCTGCCTTACCAAGTCCATGCAGGTTGAGCAGAAACAGACTCCTCTGACCACCCCAGTTTTCAAATGTTGGAGTTTTGGGTTCTAAACAGAGGTGAGATACAGAATGTTGATATCAGGGGTAGGTTGCCCAGAGAATTAAAAAAAAGATTACAGGGAGAAAGAGGGCAGGACTGAAAAATAAATCTCAGCAGAGGGGGTTTAAGAAAACCCTCTCTGTTGTGAAACTCTACAGTCAGTTTCTGAGGGAGGACTATATATCTGACCAGTCCTACTAAGCCCTGGTTCCACCAGGGCAATTTCTCCCATTTTATAACTTCAACACCACATTAAAATTGTCATTGTGTTCAGTGCACAGCCATTTCACTTTCTCTCATCCCCCCTCACTCCTGCAAGATGAGTCTAAGGTGCAGCGACAGCCATGAGTCAATCAAGGATGGTTCTGATTGTAAATGCCTGCAATGGTGTAAATGACGGTGCCGAAGGAGATTATATTCAGAGCCACATACATGCTGCAGAGGTCCCACCTCGAGATTAGCCTAAAATACCACCCAGATCTCCAGGTCCCTCCCAATTAGCGCAGCCAGGCAATCTTCCTGGCACTACAGAGGCAGAGACGTATTTTTAGCTCAGTGCTGTGCTCTCTCCCCTGAACTCCTGGAGCCCCGCTGAGCCGATGGAGTCCCAATCAGTGGGCTAGCTCTGATGCTGCCCCTTCACAAAATTGCCTGTAAAGCCAGTTCAGTGAAGGGATCTGTAATGAGCTCAGCAGCTTGGGGCTCTCAGTAAACTGCAGTGGTGAAGTGAGTTCATGGCTGAAATGCCAGCCCTTTTATTCATCAGTAGCACATCAATTAGTAGTTTAACAGGCAGAGGAAAGATACAGTGAGTGTTCGTTTAATATTAGGCTGATTGTAGTCTGCATTTGTGCTAATTCTGGCAAATTTTCCACATTTCAGTACTTGAGGAGAGCTATTTTCTTTTTTTTTTCACCATTACCCGTGCTACAAAGAACATGCTGGCTCAGTTCAGTTGTAAGGTATAGAATCAAAACATAAAGATTATAAATAAGTTAAAGAAACTATTCTTACCGACTGAACAATTAATGAAGAAAGAAAAAAGATCCTGTAGGCTTCATATATGGTTTGTGATATTGTTGTTATGTTTACAGTTCTGTTTATTACTTTTAGAGACCATTAAACATTAATGATTTGCATTATAGAGGAAACACTTGTGAATTAATCAGTGCCTCATATTCTTCAGTGGTTCTATCCTTTCTTTCCTCCTGTCTTACAAAGAGCTGATTTTACTACTTAATTAGTTCCTCTGGTCAAGGACTATGGACCCAAGTGTTGTCAAAGTTAGCAGAAAGAAACATCTGTCCACTCAGCCAGAGCAGGAGGGATGGACAAACAGCTGATGGCAAACAGTATGTTCACTAAATGATGGGCTATTATCGTTTAACAAACCTATTGGAACAGTTTGGGGGGTTTTGTATTTTGTTGTTACTTATAAGTATTCAAGAAATACTTGTTAGGAATATATTTCAGCCAATTTCAGCCCACTGCATGTTGGATCTGTGCCTTCACTATTCATGCTTAATGCTCTCCCACAGTAACCAATCCCCCAAGTCACAGAGGTTTGTTTCTTGTCCATTAATGGTGAGTGGAACTAATAAAGAGGAGGTTGGAATTATGAATTAATTTCTGCTTTCCCACTGGGAAATAGAATCTCCTTTTCTTTGTAGGCAAGGAAAAGCCTACCTAGTTCAAGCTTCAAGATTCCTTGGCCCTCAATTCTATCTGAAATATAGAAGAGTTTTTTGAAAGTCAGTGGTAATAACAAATATTTTTTCTGATATGCTGTTCCTAAGAGTCCATGATGTGAAGTCACAAGCTTAGGACAAATTTAATGCTCATTTTCATTCACTAGCATTACAAAAATGTGAATTCTCAAACGCTTCTATGCTCTGTTCTCAAGTAGAAAAAGAACAAAATGGTTCCAAACTTTCTGCTACCCCTGCTCTTTAATATACCTGCATAATCACTGCTTTTTCTGTTATCCTAAAATGTATTCTGGGGATCAACTGCAGTTCTTTTGACATCTGCTGCATGACAGAATGCTGACACCTTTTTCTGCTAAGTACCCCTCGCTCCCCAGCAGTCTCTATTATAGTCCATCAGTCAGTTTCACTGGGCTGTACAAGCATCTCTGTCTCTGCCACAAGCTGAGGCTCCCTAGAAATGTGGCTTTATCTCTTCACCTGATTTACCTTTTAATGGCTCAGATTCTCAACAATCACTGCTGTATTCCTTACGGTCCCGTTTATATGTGTTTTCTGAGAAGCAATTAGTCCTTTCCAACAAGGTTCCAACAAGGTTCCAACAATATTATATTCCATACTATGATGCTTTCCTTTTATTTATTACATCTCTGTTACCCAGATAGTCATGTATTTTCTGTTTTCTGAAACTCCCCTCTCACAGTTGTTTCACCGATCTGACCCATTCTTCAGTTCACATGTCTTGACCCACGCCTGTCACCTCTGAATTAAAAGTTTTTCTCTCTGTCTTGAGCACCAGCATCACTTGGCTGTCACCTCCCTGATAAGGGTGGCCAGAATGAACATCAATGTTTATTTCCTCAAAATATGCTCCTTTTTCTTTCCTTTATTGAAGATGGCTTAGTTACTGCCAGTGAGAACAAAACTGAATGTTGTAATATTGGAAACTGTCAAAATACAAATCTGTTGCCAATCACCATGTCTTCTTCCACCTGTTTTCTCAGTTGGCGCCTTCCTTTTCTGCTCTCCAGTGGACATCAGATCTAATAATCATTATATTTTTCTTCTTCATAAGCACTTATACCCAGACTCCGAGATGAGACTTTATATCAGGAATATTATTTACCAGAATTTCTAAGTATTTGGGTTTTTTTCCTAATTCCCTTCCATTTGTAGACGAACAAGTAAGGAGGGACAGCTGAGAAAGTTGTCAATGTCTCATTGATGGGATCCATTATATGATTTTCTTCTTAGATCCATGGTCCCAATGCTCCTTTTTTACCTTCAATTCAGTCTTCATGCTATTCTGGGAAAGGAACATATTGTGATTTCTCTGGGCTTTTTCTGGCACATCTCTCACTTTTTTGAGTCATTAAATTATAAATAAATGTTATAAATTATATAATGAAAAGTATAAAATGTAATTATATAAACACATGCCAATGGCATTGACTAATGCAAGCAATTGCACAATTCATGTAAATTCTCCTTCTGAATGGCATGACCAGACCTTTGTTTGCTCCTCAGGCCTTTTGGGAGAGGTTCTGAGGGAATTCATAGTTATGAAAAAGATATCCACACAGTTTTGTCACTTTTGCATAAATGCAGAGCTACCAAGTCTTTGTTTGGTGTTCTGTAGGGTCTTTGCTCAGTGGTGCTGTTCCTCACTGCACTCCCTCACAAACTAAAACTATGTAGTAATCTAAAACCATGTAGTAATATGTACACAAACAGAGCTACATTTGGTCCAGTCTCCAATTTAAGGACAGGAAATAGGAACAAATGCATGGAATACCAGACCAAGGAAGGTAAAACATGCTGAGGTGACCACAGAAAATTCACCCTATTTCATAAGGATCTGCCTTGCACCCTCAGGAGGCTGATGCTGGCTGCACTCTTGAGATTGCCACAAACATTTGTCACACACTGTGGATCCCTTTGCATTTTTTGATATAGGAAGGACACAGCTAGGTGCCTGCAAGAGCCTTCCCATCACAGTTCCAGCTGAGACCATGGGGCTCTTCTGCTCTGGTACTGACAAGTGAACAAGGAGCAGGCGCAAATTCAGAAAGACATGAGGTGAGGTGCATGGTCCTCTTGCAGGTACTGCTGGTACAGCTTTATCTGCCTCTGCTGCCCAGAGGTGAAGGCTTTAGATGAGTTGTTTGAGGGAGGCAATGGTCAGAAAGAGGTGGAAGTTTCTTTAAGTAAATAAGACACTGTAGGATTTGTAGAGCAATTAGAGAAATTAGTAGAGACAAGTTCAACTTAACAGGAGAGAAGTCATTCATGTGTAGAAAACACCTCTAATGTGTCTCTTTCTGAGGGAGAACACCATTAGTAGGAGATATATATCTAGGAAAACTTCTTATTACCATTATAACACATATATAAAATTATCTACACTTTTGAAATTATGATACCACTTACTTTGACCTTGATATGGGGTGCAACTATGTTTCCTTTTTATTTTTCTAAATTTGTCAGCACTTTGTCTGGAATAGAAATGTAATCCATCTTTAGTTCATCTCTTTAGTTCATCTTTTTTAGGATCCACAGCAGGAGCTTGCCCCTTGAACCTACAGGACAATGTGTGAGTTTTCTTTGGTGATGTTTTATTGTCCTTCTTCTCCCTCCAGTAATATTTATTGCCTATTAGAAAAATAGTATAAAATAAAATGCACAGACACAGAGCCTATATTTTACACTATATCCACACCTTCTGGGGAGTGCTCTGGACCTTGGGACCCTTGTCAAATGTGGGGCTGGCTGGTGACTCCCCTGCCCTAGGGTAATGCTGTCTGTCCTAGCTTAATCCAGGTGTCTTCTGGTACCCTGTGGCTTTGAGACACCACTCTTCACAGAATTTTATGGACTTTTGGCATAAAGTGACTTTTCAGTATAAAGCAGGTCCAAGGCTACAGCAGAGAGGTTCTCTAGCATAATGCTGACAATGTGTGACATGGGAGGGTGCAAAATTGCACGTGGATGCCAGGGTGTGCAAGGATTTGAGGGAGAGTTTACAGGATTGCCCAATGCAGAATTAGCCATGGCCAGGTGGCTTTTTTGTCATGTGTCCTTCAGAAAGCTGTCCTATTGACTGCACAAAGATTTCCCTCCATAGAAAACAAGTAACTTACTGGAGAAGAGATTCATGAATGTGAACTGGCATGGATACGGCAAAGATGTCAGTGTGACCATGTTATGGGAGTAAAACTAGACTAATAGTGTCTGGTGTCACAGCCTTCATTGCAGACAAACACAGCTCCTACACTCTTAATATCCAACTCATCTATCCCAACAAGCTCTCATCTGAGTTCAATGATGGTTTCAAGCCAGGCTGACAACTCTACCACAGTGTTTGGGTAGCAGCACTAAGCAATACCTTCCCTTCAGCTGATGCTTCTCCAGGTCTGCACTTAGACACGATGACAGGGAATACCATCCTCTGGGTCTTGATGTTCTTCTAAGATTTCATCACAACTGTCCCCTGGGCTGCAGAAAACCAATGTGTTATCCCAGCATTCAGCAGAAAAAAGTCACAGTCAAACTTATCAGAACTGAATGGGCTAAGGGATGGCAAAGGCAACAGAAGGACTCCTGTAAGTACACAGGCAACAAAAGGAAGGCTAACCAAAAATGGGGGCCCACAATGTTGCAACATACACCATTTATTGCAAATGCAACAGGGACTATTCTCAGGGGTTTACTATCACATTCTTCCTATGGGGCACCATTTAATGATGGCCAAAAAACTCACATAGAAGACAGTGGCAAGCATTAGCAGAAGTCAGCCCTTTACTCAGGCATCCACATGCTTCAGCTTACATTGGCTCTCGGCAGCAGTATGCATCTGCTCTCTTCTTACCCAGCAGACATCCACCCTCTATTACCTCCCAGCACCACCTTTTATACATTATCTATATCCCTCACATGCTTCTTGTTAGACTGAAATCAACACACACCTGCATTCCAAGTTGTTTTTCTTTCTTACCAGGGATACAGCTGCAGCTTACCAAAGTTAGGGCTGCCTACTCTCCATTCCTGCATCCCCACACCACTGCTGAAGGAAATTGGGGACCTGGTTATGCAGGACATGAGGTACTTTATGTTTTCTTTGCTGCAATCTTTACTGGCAAGAACGGCCTCTAAGAATCCCAGGTCAAAGAGACCAGAGGAAAGGTTGGCGCAAGAAAAATGTACTATTGGTGGAAGAGGATCAGGTCTTGGGGCACTTAGACAAACCAGGCATTGCATAAGTCCAAGGAGCCTGGTGAGATAAACCCTCAAATTCTGAGGAAGGTGATGGAACCATCCTGAAAATAATTTCCTGGCACCTGAAGGACAAAAAAGTTGTCAAGGAGTAGTCAGCATGAATTCATCAAAGGGAAGTCATATTTGACCAACTTGTTAACCTTCTGTGCTGAAGTAACTGTCAGGATATATGAGAAGAGAGCAGGGTGTATTTCCTACCTGGACTTCAGTAAGGCTTTTGGCACTGTTGAATTATGGGTTGGATGAGCAAACAGTGAGGTGGCTTCAAAACTGGCTGAAATGGCTTGGCCCAGAGGGTGGTGGTCAGTCTCATGAAGTCTAGTTGGAGGCTCCTCACTAGCAGTGTACCTCAGAGATCCAATCCTATTTAACATCTTCACTAATAATCTGGATGACAGGGCAGAGTGCACCCATAGCAAATTTGATGACACAAAACTGGGAAGATTGACTGATATGTCAGGGTCGTGCTGCCATCCAGAGGGACCTTGACAGGCCAAAGAAATGAGCTGCCAAAATCCTCATGAAGTTCAACAAGAGGGAGTGAAAAGTTCTGCACCTGGGGAGAAAAATACCCCAGGTACTAGTGCATGCTGGGGGTTGCCCAAGTGGAGAATAAGTACTGGTTTTGAGCAGGTTAAGAGAGGTGATCATTCTCCTCAGCACTTGCGGCACTGTCCTCAGCACAAGGGGATTTCTGTGAGCAGCTCTGGGCTCTCCAGTACAAGAGGACACAGACATTTTGGAGGAATTCCAAAGAATGTCCATGAAGATTGTTAAGGGACCAGAGCACCTCTCATGTGAGGACAGGCTGAGAGAACTGGGACTGTCCAGCCTGGAGAAGAGAAGGCTCAGGGGAATCTTATCAATGTATGAAAATATCTGAATGGAAGGTGCAAAGAGGACAGGGACAGGCTCTTTTCAGTGGTGACAAGACAATGGGCACAACCCAAAACTCAGGAGGCTGCTTATATATATAAAAAAATACTTTACTGTGAGATGATCAAGCACATGCACAGGTTGTCCAGAGCGTTTGTGGAGTCTCTGTCCTTGGAAACATGTCAGTTGTCCAGGTGTGGCCCTGGGCAACTGGCTCTAGGTGTGCCTTCTTGAGCAGGAGTGTTGGACCAGCTTCTGGAGGTCCCTTAGGAACATAAACTCTTTGTGATTCTGTGAAGTTTATGCACCTAAAAGAACCACATTCCCCCGTAAATCCTAATGGTTTGAGGAGCCCCAAGCCAGTGAAGATGATATGTCACAAGTGCAGCAGAGTTATGCACACGCTGGGTCAGATCATCAGCCACACCAGTTGGAAAGGGGAACCTGTAAGAGAGCCTTGGACCTTCAAATGAGGGTAAACCTCACAGCCAAGGCAGGTTGACATTTGCCACAGCAAAGATAAAAAGCAATGTTTCTGTTTCTGCTAACATTAGCAGAGTTAATGTTTACAGTAGCATGCCTTTTCATAAGGAAAGGGGTCAAATTAAGAGCATGGGCCACTGTATTTTCTTTGTTCAGCAGCTGGGAATCAAAACATGCTCTTACCATGTAAATGAGGGGTGAAATAACAGAGCTTTTTACACTCTTTTTTGAACAGACAGGATTACAGCACAGATTGTGTTGTGAAACAAAGAACGGCTCCACAGGAGCCATGATTCCTTCTATGAGTCATTCTGTGCCCTCTCTCCCCTTCCCATATATCTGTTTTTTCTGTCATTTTCTTACAGGTAAATATCTTCTAGATGGGAATGCCATGTTAACTGAATGGCTAGACTTAAAAATGGCTAAACTTGGCCATTTAATAGCTACAATTTTATTTAATAAGTAACGACTGAAAATGGTTATTTGCCTTCCTACTTGGAGACAGAAAATACCCTTTAACCATAAACATATGCATTTTCAAAATTATAAACATATCCTTCCCCTAAAATGGCAAATAGAAAAAAAAGTCATAGTACACCGCCAGTATCAGGAGAGAAATTAGGGTGGATGGCCTGGAGAGATGGGGTATATGTTTTTCTGCATAATGTTATGTCAACAACAGCTTTGTGTGAAGAGAAATTATATATGGAGCCATGGTGAAATTTACAGGAAGTGTTATGGAGAACCTGAAATGCACAACGGAACAGATGCAAGATTTTGAGTTTAAAGGTTACATCACACTTAGAAATCAAAGAAAACTAGTGAGTGCAGTTAATTCATGCTAATAGTGGCAGAGAAAGGATTACAGGTGTATCTAAGGACTGCTTGGAGGGCATTGATGGACATTGTTTCCCTCTAACTTTCAATGGGCAGTTTGTCAAATACTCCCTGGCATGCTTTGGAGTGAGTGCTTCTTCTCGTGCATCTCAGGTGCTCTGTTCATATTCCCAAGAGACAATTTTGCTCCTTGGATCAAAGCAGGTGCAGTTATGAGCCTGCCCTGACTGGAGTAGCTTTTTTGGTCTTAGCCTAACATCCAGTAATTTACAAAATCATGTTTTTCCTGACCTTCTCTCCTGGGAATAGGCACACAGCAGTCAGACAGCATAGAAAGATAACTTCAAGAAAGCAAAATGCTATCTAGCTGCTGTAGCCTGCTCCTTCTCTCCTGAAATGCTCAGTGGCTGGCCACAATCTGGCCAAAAGCACATTCACTTGCAGTAAGACTGACAGATATTATGTGTCACATATTACTTTGCAGTAATTTCCTGCAATTATTTCACTAACGTTTTGTTTCAAGTCTTAAAAAATGCCTAAGCGAACAAATTCAATTTTTAATGCATACAAGTCGTTTTAGGAAGCTGTGGCACTTTTGTACAGAAGATGATGCTTTGGGAACTTTTTGCAGGGTGAATACCTGTTACAAATATTATTTCTATGTTTGGGCTTATTAAAATGTGAAATGCTAGCACTTGAATGCATAGATAAATACCAAGTATTTTTCTGGGAATTATTTTTTCAAATTATTCTTCCTGTCTTGGTGAATCACAGAATCGTTTAGGTTGGAAGAGATATTCAAGATCATCAAGTCCAACTGTTAACCCAGAACTGCCAAGTCCACCATTAAACCATGTCCCCAAGTGCCACATTTACACACCTCCTCAATACCTCCAGGGATGGGGACTCCACCACTTCCCTGGACAGCCTGTTCCAGTGCCTGATCAACCTTTCAGTGAAGGTGATTTTCATAATATCCAATCTAAACTTCCACTGGCACCACTCGAGGCTGTTTCCTCTTGTCCTCTTGCTTGTTTCTTGGGAGAAGATAGCAACACCCAGCTCACTGCTGCTTCCTTTCAGGTACTTGTAGAGAGTGATAAGGTTCCCCCCGAACCTCCTTTTCTCCAGGCTAAACACTCCCAGCTCCCTCAGCCACTCCTCACAGCATTTGTGCTGCAGACCCTCCACCGTCTCCATTGTCCTTCTCTGGACACGCTCCAGCACCTCAATGTCTTTGAGATGCTGTTGACTCACAGATCAGCAATAAACAAGGGCAGAATCTTATGAATAAGGAAAATGATAAAGGGAAAAGGGAAAGAAGGAAGGAGAGGAGAGGTGAGGAGAAGAAAAAGAGAAGGAAATGAGATCTAACACACTGATCAGTGAATGCAAGCCTTAAAAGAACCTGAGGACTGGTCACAGGAAAAACACAAAGCAGGTACAGCTTTCTGTAGGAGATCCAGTCACAAACAAGACACTCAACTCATCAAAAGACATTTCTACATTTCTATGAGTGTACATTTCTGAAGTACCATCTCCAGAAGAAAACAAGGTTTTCCTTTTAGTAAGTACACAGCACATCAAGGCTGAACAATTTGTTAATGTGAACATTTGAGAGAAGAGCGATTACAGCAATAAAGGTTCTGACACATCAATTAGAGTAGTTGGGTTAGACAAAAAGAATATTGTAAAACACCTATGTGCCCAACTTTGTAGACAAAATCCATATGACTGGGGGGGCGAGGGGGTGGCTTTGTGATCACATAATCAAGGGCTGTGAGGGTGGGAGCACAGCTGGGTTAGCATGGATTTTGTTGCTGGTTTTGTGAATGCAGGTTTAACTGCACCCGCAGCCCCAGGAAGCCCATGTTCCTGGGGAGACTGGGGACAGAAGCTTTGCTCTTGTGCAGGTATTAACAGTTTTGCTAAGAAAATCTAGTGAGGGTTTTTGGACAGGAAAATTGCAGGATTTAGCTGGAATGTGAGGAATCTTTGGGTCCCTAGTTAATTATGATCTGCTTTGTTACAGTAACAGAAATAGTGCTAGAGAAAAGAAGGCAGTTGTTGTCTTGAATAGTATGTGCTGCTATTATTTTTTTATTTGTATTCTTCCTCCTTAAATGTAGTTTCTGTTTACAAAGTATTCACAGTAAATCCAAACAGTGGGATGGAGACCAAGATTGACTAAGTGAAACCTGCCCTAAGTGTGCACCCAAGAGATCAACTGAAATCAATTTGTCCTGCAGAGGTAGGTGGTTATACATCAAAGCTGAGAAAAATCATACTGGAAGCCACAGGAACACTTTCTAGTGGGAAAACTGGGGGTTGCCTTCAGCATATGCCCTTATTACTGAAGAGTGTGTGTATGTGTGTGCTTGCCTGTGAGTCATGGAGAGACAGAGAGTGGAGGAGAGAGAACAAGAGAAAGGGGGAATGAAAAAAGGAGGAAAAAAATCACTAGAGACACGCAGATGCAAAAGCACAGTGGTTGTATAAAATTATTTTGAGCTTTTCGTACAACTTACATAATTCTCAAGTAGAGGAAAATAAAGCTGTAATTTATGCAGTTCTCCCTAGCAAGTAAAAAAAAAAAAGTTATTTTTACAACTCCCTATATTGATTTTATTTTTAGAACACTTTCTAAAACAAGTGGAGAATTCAATCCTACTCTCTGAGGCATGTCAATTTGTGCCCACATAGTCGATGGAAAGATTGAACCCTAAGTGCAGATCATGACATTCTGCTGTGATAAAAGCTGTTTCTGTTTGCTTTAACTCTCATGCATAGTGGCAAATGCCACCTGTGACACATTGGTATAAGTACAACTATCGCTACTGCATCCAATGATTGCAATACACTGGAAGTTGTTTCTTAAAATTACCTGACTCTCTCTACCCGGAAAAATGAATTTTCTCTAAGTATTTTAATACAGGAGAAGGCAGTCAAGTTATAGACACAAATAAATTTCACTTGCCAGGGTTTTTTTCAGAATATGATACCAATTAACAGAAAATAATATATATCAAGAGAAAAGCAGTCTATGATCTGCTTTGGAATGTGTTTCTTTATAACCCTGTTCCGGAAAAGCCTTGAATTTTTTGCTTAGATCCTCCTTAATTGTGCCTGTAGGCATTGCTTAATCAGTGCTATGGTAAACAGCCATTCTGCCAGTCACTGTACTCTATGTTTTTGTGCATTTAAGGACATGTATATTAATAATCAAGGCTTGGGCAGAAAAGTGTCCTTCAGTCTACTCTTTTCATTGCCTCCCAAACACCAGCATCTTCTTGAACTGCCAAACAAACTTGTTCCCACTATTACTTAAGTCACTGTGGCTATGAAAGCAGAACCAGAAATTGCCAGAACTATCTAAATTGATGAAAATCTATTACTTGATAAACCTGAATACGTCTTACTACATTATCTTTCCAGAGATAAGGGTTATAAGATTGTCACACTGCCAGTGGTGTATTTCTTTTTGCATGGTGTGAGAGCCCAGAGCGGGCAGCAGGGCAGCAGGCTCCCTTACCATGAAAACTCGAGCAACGATTCCAACTGCCTCTTCATCTTCCAGATGCCTCCTGCTTCATGAAGCTCTTCACAGCCTTGGACTTCCCAAGGAAGCCTGCATACCTGTTTTTTATTGACTTTGGTTGCTACCATAGCTATTAATTATTAGCCAGCTTTTTGGATGAGGAACCAGCTGTGTTGTTTATCTGGCTGAGGTTCTGGTCTCCATGCCTGCTGATCCTCGACATGGTGGCAGTCCATGTGTTGAGAATTACATGGCAGGAACAAATTCTCTTCTTCTCTAGCCACGTTGGCTGTCCGGGTCCCTGTCTACTGTAAGGATGAAGAACTGTTAGGATCCAGATCCAAAAATCCTTCCTGCTCCCTCCTCTGAGCTACAGCCCACGCTGGCCTAGTTTTGAATCCTGCTGGAAAATGGATATAAGCAGCTAAAATTTCCTTCCTGTGTAAGGTAATATGCTCTTTCTAATACTAATATTGAGAGGATCCCCAGATCTTTAGCAATTTAATAAATCCAGATGAATGCTAAAAAATAGCAAGGATTGACAGGCCCTCTAATAATTATGATGAAAAATAAGGGAAAATGTCAGTTAAAATTTCACCAAGAAACTATTTTTGTCCTCAGGCAACATTTTGTTACTCTGCTTACATGCCTCAGTGTGTTTCCTTCCAAGCTGGCTATATAGTTCTATACATACAACAATACGTTTGCATGTAAGCATTATCTATATCTCTCTTGTTTGCCAAACCTGAAGTAATTTATGTAATTATACACATAATGTATTTTATCCAAATACACAAAGAATATTTTTTTTCTAAATGCCACTTAGTATCTAGATTTAACTTAAACCACTACTTAGTCTATCTTCCTTAATAGGATACTAAAAAGGAATTTTATGACAACATTATCAGTAGCATTTTGCTGATAATTAGAATAACAATAATAATACTGAGATATTTTTTCAGTAATAATGGTGTTATTAATGAGATTTTTATGAAAGACAGACTTCTTTAGTATAATTATGAAAATTGATCTTTTTCATTTTACTTATTCACTGAAATCAGATAAGTGGCTTAACTACATGTATTATTTCTAATAAATATTCAAAAGAATGCATTTAAACAAAGCACCTCATTCTATTCTTGCTCATATTCCTTGCATTTAAATAAAAGTGTAATTGCTCTGCTTTTTTAAACTGCTAGTTTGGATTAGCTGTCTAACCTGTACAGTGTAGCTGTTTTCTGTTTGCATTTTTAATAGCTTTATTACCATTTGGTGAAGCCTTAATTTCTCACTCCCTTGAAGAGTCCTGCCTTTAAGTCAGCTCTACAATTTAACCAGCAATAATCTGTCAAGATAAGATAAAGACCTGCACCAGATGAAATGCAGTATTTTTGTGTAGCATTCTGTCATTGTTAAAGGAAAGATCTGAGTATGTCAAAATGTAACACCTGAAAGTTTAATAAACTTTGTAGCATAATTTTACAGTTCACATTTTAAAATAAATTGTTCTAGAATACATTAGCTTGTTCACTAGTGAAATCAGTTAAATATCTATATAAATATGTTTGGGTGAAGGGAGCCAGCAGTTTCTCAACAAGGATAAAAGTTCTTTCAGTTTTCAAGCCTCAGATTAAGTCACTTCTGAAAATCCCAGCTTCAATTCAATTCTATTAACTCTGCAGTTTCCCTGTAGTTCCTTCATAATATTTGGCCTTAACATCACTGCAGAGGTTCATTCAATATTACAAACATTCTTTTTTTTCAGAGTTGCTAATACTGAGGCAATTGAAGTGAAGCATACTTAACTCCTCGCTTTCAGGACTTGTGCTGGTCCTCAAGTATTCCTGTTTCTTTTCACATTCCTGTTTCACTTATTCATGCAAGTAATTTTTTTTGTTAATATATGAAGATGAGGTCCTAAACCTATGTTAGTGTTAAATAGTAACCGAACCGTGTCAAGCATGTATGAACTAATATACTTATGGGACAGAAGAGTGAAGAATGAGTTTCTCAGTTCTCCCTTAGCCAAACTTGCTATTCCACATGCAAATGGGCATTAATGCATTTCATCTTACCAGGCATATTCAATGCAAATAGCAGAAGCATGGGGTCTGTGAGCTGCTCCTGAGTCCCTGAGAGTAGATTCAGGATTGGGTACACGGCTGGGGAGGGAAGACCAGAGTACTGTGCATGGAACTTTTTGGGCAGCCTTCTGTTCAAATCCTGCACCCCTCTGCTCTCTGGACAGCTGGGACTGTGCTGTGATCTTTCTCTGCTCAACCCAGCAAGGGAGGTCCCCCAGGAAGGGGCTGTTTTGTATTGCTCACATGAGAAAGGCTCAGACAATGTGGCCTTTCCAGGAAGCCTTAGGATTTTACAACCAATATTTTAGATATATATCTATTTTTAGTAACTGAACTCTTATGAATACTTTTTCCATTTTCTTTCCCCTTTAAATAAAATCTGCAGTAAACTAAAAAGCCAGTACTAGTATCTGTTTGCAGGCATTGAGCTCAGCTCACTTCTTGGCCTCAAGCTGTTGTCTCTTTCCGCACGACCAGTCCTCCCCTCTGTGGTTAGGTTAAACTTTCTCAGGGCAGCTTTGCTAAAACACAGACTTCCATGAAAAGGTTCCATTTTGATGAATCATCATTTTGAAGTGAAAATATCTGATTTGATGCCAAATTCACCAGTCTGTTGAACTGCAGTGTTCCATCTCCCTGAGCTAGCGCTTGGAGGGCTCTGAAGGTTTGGCACCATAGACCCTGTATTAATTGCAAATACCATAGTACAGTGTATTTTCATTTCTCACAGACAGTGATTTAGGTACTGCAGAGGCATCATTGAATAGACTTTGATTTATGAGAACCAGGCCCGAGACTGCAAAGGTTGTTCATAATTTAGCTCAGCTTTGACACAAAGCTGGTGATTCTGAGGGCCTTGCTTATTAGTTACGAGACAAAGAATCCGATTTTCAGAGAAAACAGGGAAGATAGTTCTGTAATAAAAACATCTACTGTGTGATTCATGAAACACTGCTGCCAGAAATTCTGTTCAGTTTTAAGGTTAAGGCCATAGGACTGTTCTGTATTTATCCCATGGAAAGGGCCCATATAATGTAGTCTTTCCAGAAAAAGCACTGAGATACAAACCTCACATTTAAGAAATAGGACAACTGAAAGTTAGGCTCTGGAGTCCGTTGTAAAGGTCTTAAAAATATTTGTCACTTAAGAAGTATTTAGCGGTGGTTGATAATTCATGGCAAGCATGGAAGGTAGCTCAGTGATAATCATTATCCCTATTCAACAAGCAGTAGTTCTTTTTCTGCATGGATATTTGGGAGTTGAAAATGGGAATAAAGGCAGCCCATGAGCAATGTCACAAGCCAATAGCCTCTCATGGGAGAGCCTGCAGTGAGCACAGCCCTTAACACATGCTGAATGTATGTCTGAAACACACTTGCTCCAAGCACAGATCTCCAATAAGCAAAGCGTGTACTCATATTCCTAGGTCCATACTTGTGCTTAGGGCCTGATCTATGTCTGAAGGACTTTTTGGAGCTGCAAACTAACATTCCTGTGCTCTGACTCCTTCTGGAAGATACAGTTTAGAGCAGGGGAAAAGGTTCTTTGGCAACTCAATTAGATCAGCTCACAAGACTACAAAACACATGGGCAAAAGAGCTTGTCTGCCAGCATCAGGGGCCAGAAGATCATGGTCTTGCATGGAGGCTTGAGGCTGTGTAAGATGTCCCCTCTTACTGCCATGCTAAGTGACAGCAGTACTGTGCAGGGGTGCTGATCCCTGACCATGGTGGGAGGTTACTGCTCCAGCAGCTCTGGCTGTGTGAACAATCCTGCAAAGCACTTTGGCAGAAAGCAGCCAGGTTAATGCCAGCTGCCCAGCTCATCCAGGCTAACCCAGGCAGCTTTGCCCATGCAACAGCAACAACAGTGACCTCCAGGAACAGGCTGGTAATGCCTTTCTCTGACACAGCTCTTTCCACAGTAATTAATGACTTTTCCAGAGCTTATCTTTTCACAGTCTGAAGTGAGTCACGGATGCGAACATCTCTTCCTACTAGCAGCCCAAGCCTACAGTGACCTGGAAAAGCATTTATATGAGCATGAATCGAGACAGAATGAAGAGCAGGTAGAGGCTCCCTCTGAGAAGGAGAAATGGTGCATCTGACAGAGCTGAAACCAACTAGACTCCAAACGTGCCTAAAGCCTTTCTGAACTACAGCCTTACAGCTGACATCTCAAATTGGTCTCAAAACAAGATCTCACATCCCATGTTTGTGACAACTCTCACACCAAAACAACCTCAGTGTAAGACTACTCCATGCTGGAAACAGATGTACCTTTGAGGTTAATGTAATGTACTCTGTGTTTATGCCTCTGATGTAGTTTTTTATTTTCAAAAAAGTAGAAGCACTACACCACTTGTGGGTGTCAATGAAAGGCATAAAAAATTATTCCAGAAAGAACTGACTGTAATAACAATGGAGAAGCCAAGGGGCTTGTGGTTCTATAACAAGTTCATTCAGAAAATCAAAAGGCAGTGTGACAGCTGGAGTGAGGAAAGACTTGTGGCAATATTTTTTTAAGAATTGCATGATGAAAAATAATAATAAACATTAACAATGTTTTTTGGTTGTTTTTTTTTTCTTTTTTCTTTCCCATGACATAAACAATGGTAGCCTGGTCATAAGCCAAAACCTGACAAAGGTCCAAGGTTGAAAAGGGTTTCTTTGAGGCTGTCTTCCTGGTATAATTATTGTAGGTTCAGAGGAACCAGATCTGGAGTGTTGTAAAACTCAACACAATGAACTTGACAGACAGCCAGATTTCTGTTTTCAGCCAGTTTAGGGTTACTATAATCTCATTATTATGCTTGAAAGACGACAAGTAATAGAATCTCAGGTAGCTGTTCTGTCTTTACTCAGCCGCATCTTCTCTTTTATGCCAATTTCCCTTGATTACCTGAACTAGTGAGGCTCGGTTTCAACCACTTATCTTCCAGCAATAATCATCTGATCAGCCTTACAAGGTTCTCACTGCACTCAATGGTTTTAATGGGTCAAGCGTTAAATTAACCCTTTAACCATACCCCCAGAGAATACAAAACTTATTAAAAAACAATTTACTATTCAGTCATTGTTAACTTTGCAGAGGAGAAGGAGTTCTTTAAACAGATTTTCTTGTTGTTCCATCCACTCGTACCTTGTTTAGCTGTATCTTTACCCTTACTAACACATGAAATTTTTTTAAAGCTTGTCTTAAGAAAACTTTTTTCTGGTTTCTTACTTCCACAGAAACATAAAATGAAGCCACAGGAAAAGCTGTGTGTATCTTATGTTCTATTTAACACAACTTCTCACAAAGGTTAAATTAATTTTCCCATGTATGGAAAAACATCTGCAAAAACATGAGTCATGTCAGCCAATGTTGCATCTTGGGCAGAATTGTAAGGGTGGTGAAATTCTTATGGACCCATCTATGTGATGGGAAGGGTTTGTAACTCTGGAATGGGAGAGTATTTATACCAGCTACTGCAGGGAAAGAGCCAAGCAAGAAGTCACTTACTCATGTCGACCTGTGTTGGTGTATAGGGCAGTCAGATGCTGTGATGCCACTTCCAGCTTCCCCAGAAAACTATGGAGTCCCCTCTGCGAGGAGGCTGGAGGCAGGAGCCTAACAATGTTCTCTGGCTTTATACTTCCCAAGGAGAGTGCACAGCCAACAGAAATAGGTCTTCTGCCTTAAGTCACCCCAAAATTGGGGAAACCAAAGGATGTGTGAGAGGATGTGGCTCTGAAGAAGCAGGCTTGCCAAAGCTGCTCCTCAGAGTAGGTCTACAGGTCAGGGAATTGCACCATCAGGAGGGGCTTGAACAAGCAGCAAGTGGCAGCAGTGGCTTTACTGGACCTCAGTTTTCTCACAGAACTAGGGATCCCTGCACACAAGAATGGCTTTAGCAGAGCAGGCTATCCATTCCACAGTAGGGCAAACTCTGCCTTTCTGCAAAGATCCAACAGCAAAAAATAGATAAGAGTAGAAATATTTCATGTAGACCAAGGCAAGAATTTACTGGTTGTTATGAATTAAGGGTGTGGTACATCCCAGTGCTACTTCTTACAAAAATACACAGTAGAGATGCCCAGGGTGTAGATATATCTTTGCTATCTTCAACCAATTCTTACTCACACAGAATTCTCACTGCCGTTCACAGAGGTATTGCCAGGAAATGACTTGAACGAAAGATGGAATTTTCTACAGAGACATCTCATACAACAATTTCATCACCTTTAGTTTGTACAATCCCATTTGGTCTTTGATGACAATTGGAACTGCTTAAGGGGCTTTACTAGCTTGGGTTAGTAGTCATCAAAGGAATATTAGGACTATAAAATCTACTCTGTGTGTTAGTCATTACATGTCTGTATAAAAATAATGTGGTGATTTCTATCTGTTTATGATATATTGGTCCTTTACAGTGGATGAATGGAAAAAAGCAGACACAGTGCTTAAACATTAGATGATGTGATGATTTTGGGTACATGGGCTTTCAAAAGGAGTCTAAGATGAACCCCCAGGCCCTTACACAGAAGAGGGATGGGCCAGTGGTGAGGACATTGAGCACAGCCATCCTGCTGGGCAGGGCACTGCCAAGACGCAGCCGAGAGAAACACTAGAAAGAGAAACACATCTTGGGGCTCAGCCATCTGCAGAACTTCAGGACCTTACTGTGGTCTGCAGTGAAGGTGACCTGTCTTTAAAGAACTCCTATAGTATGGCATATTTCTTTTGAAAGGGTTATTCTATTCTACTCATCACTTCTCCTTTTCAAAACACAGACATTAGAATAAACATGGTTGTGGCTTTTGCACATCATTCCTACTGGGCAGCATCCTCCCCCAGGACAAGAAGTGTTAGGGTTTAGTGAATCCTTCAGCCTGCAAATGTTTAGTCTCAGATCTCCTTTCCACAAATTTCTGAATCACAAATTTCAGTCCACAAACAAATATTTTTCAAGCAGAAACATTCTGTCAAGAGATACTTTCCCCCAGTAATTACTAAAAGAATGTGTACCTCTGGTACTTTGCATGTAAGCGGTGTTTTGGAATTGCATCTTTAGTCACTTTCTGTGCAATCTCTACTGACAACTGCCTGAGACCAACCAATATTGTATATACATCAAAGATGGGATTTCCCTGAAGTAAAACAACAATGGAAATATAAAATCAAATAGGTTTTTTTTTAAATAAAAGAAGGCACAATGACAAATAACCACAAATGAAACTGAAAAAAAAAGCAATATTCACTTTCCAAATACAGGTACACAATGTCACTTGAAGGCATTTTCCCCAGTCTTTGGTCAACCATTTTAGAGGCCAGTGGCCAATGCTGGCAGACATGTTAGAAAGCCTCTGAGTTACCTATGGTGGAGCAGATGGAGGCAACTAAATAGGTACCCTGCATGCCTAAAATAACTCTAAACATATGTGTACAGGCAACTGAATCCCGCACCTTGATTGTTTTGCCTTTGATATCAGATATGTATTTTAAAAATATATTAAGTTAATACCGTTTTCTTTTCCCATCAGTTTCCATTTGAGAGAACAAACCATCATCCTCTGCATTCAGTTGTATTTCTGCAGATCCTCCTACAAAAAAACGACCACGTTCCTATAAGATCAGCAGGGAGTAGATGTTTTTATGGAGTCCACATCTGCATATGAAAAAAAAAAAAGGAAAAGAGTAATGTGAAATTCAAACTAGTTCTGAAGAAAAATAGAATTTGTTTAAATTTGAAAGGGAAACCAGATAATTTCCATTTATGGAAATGGACATATGAATTATTAATAAAGAGAAAGGGCAGATTTGGGACAAAATAAAGTAAAAAGAAAATGCTGCAGTTTACAGACCTTAATCAATTGTGTTTAGCCCTGGGGAAGATGGAGTGAGATTAGCCCTGGGCAGAAGGGCTCGGGGGTGTTCATGGAAGGGAGGCTCAATATGACTTGGCAGTGCACACTCACAAGATCCAACTGCATCCTGGGCTGCATTGAAGAGACATGGCCAGTAGGGAGAGGGAGGAGATTCAGCCCCTCTGCTCTGCTCCTGTGAAACCCCACCTGGAGTGATGCATCCACCTCTGAAGGCCCCAGCACAAGATCTTGACCTGTTGGCCAAGGTCACTTAGATGATCAAAGGTCCAGAGCATCTCTCCTATGAAGACAGGCTGAGAGACTTGGGATTGTTCAGTCTGGAGAAGTGAAGACCCCAGGGAGATGTGATAGCAGCCTCCAGTAAAACCCTAAAGAGAGCTTACAAGAAGGATGGAGAGAGACTTTTTACAAGGGCATGCAGGGATAGGAAAAGAGGGAATGGCTTTAAACTGAAGAAGGGTAGGTCTACATCTTACAAAGAAATTTTTTACTATAAGGGTGGTGAGACACTGGAGCAGGTTGTCCAGGGTAGATGTGGATGCCCCATCCCTTGATGTGTATAGGGCCAGGTTGGATGAGGCTCCAGACAACCTGGTCTAGTGGAATATTCCCTGTCCACAGCAGGGGGGTTGGAACTATGTGATATTTAAGGTCCCTTACAACCCAAATCACTCTATGATTCTATGTATCTGAAGAGACACACTTCAATACAACAGGGTGATAGACAAAAATCGTATGTGATTTCTCAATGGGCTAATGCTCTTCCAAGCTTTCTGGAAGACTCTTGGGAGCATCTTATCCAATGTGTATGCCCTGAATTCATTTGACCCGAAGACTCCCTTTGTAGACAATGGGAAAAGACATATCTAGGGACTATTTTCTCTGAATAATTTAAACACATATTTCCAAGATGTACTTTTGAGATAACCTCAGCTCATGAAGGTTGTGGAAAAGGGAGAAAGTCACAAAATATTTGTGGGTCCTCGGTCATGTCAAACTGCATCATTAGCAATATGTCAACTCCATTCAGGACGCCCTTTCAATCATGGAATCAAAGAATGGTTTTAATTGGAAGGGACCTCTATGATCCAATTCCCTGCAATGAAAAGGAACACCTTCAACTTGATCAGGTTACTCAGAGCCCCATCCAACCTGACCTTGGATGTTTCCAGAGATAGGGCATCCCTCTAGGCAACCTCTATCCATGTTTTCCATCCTCAATGTCAGAGTCTGTTTTTCAATAAAATTTCTAAGTAGACCTAATGCTCTCTTGGAAGCCCATTGAGTCCATTCAGTTCCCCAAAAGGCATAAAGTGCCTGAGTCTTGTCAAACACAAGATTCTTCTCCAAAGAATACCACAGTATAGCTCTGCACCAACTTGAGGTTAAAGGGCAGCATCTTATTTCCTTTAGCTTAAACAAAGTTCCCTGTAATTTAAGGGAAATTTTCTGTAGTTAAACGATAAAAAAAAATGGCACTAAACAGTCCCCAAAAACTATACTAAAAAAGTGCTCCTGAAGAAGCAGTGATTTTCTAGTATACAGAGTGGCTACATTATAATACCTAACATGGATTCAGTGCACAATCTTAGCAATTTTAAAGTGTTATCAAAATAAAAATACATTACAGTAGAAAGTCTGCAACTTGGGCATTGTATTTCTGCTTTTTAAAACTAATTGTCTGCTTTATACACACACAGAACTTTACCAAACTGAAAAGGTCTTCTACAAGTCAACAGTGTTTCTTATGTTTTTAAATGGGGTACAAGCACTTACCTACATAAATATATTGTAATTCACCTTGAAAAGCAAAAATGAATTTAAGAAAGTTTTTTTCAATTTTACTAAATCCTTCCATTGTTAAGACAAAGCTTTTAGGGATGAATAACCTGAAAACAAACTAAACATAAACAGACAAATCTTTTTTTGAGTGAGGTTGATGACAAATTCCATTCCAATTACTGGGATCCCACAAAGTTCAAGTCTTCAAAAAATTGCATGAATTTTGAGTGAGAAGGCAGATTTTAATCTATTGTATGCAGTGTTTGTATGCTGAACATAGAGATATTGTATAAACAGGCAAAACCACACAGCGAAACCTAGCCCTACTGAAGACAGAGCATTTTTTCCAAAGCATAACTTCTCATATCAAATGTAAACTCTCTGAAAGTTGGCTTTCCAAACTAAATTACTTGGCCAAGATATTTCTATTACAAAAGGACCTTCAAGGGCAATTCAACTCTTCCCTAGATTGGTGTCTAAAACAGATAGCCCTGTTTCTCTCCATTGGTTCTATCAGAGACATAGACATCTAGCTTAGGTTTTCCATCTAGATGGCTGAAGACAGATGAGACAAAGCCTGCTGCCCATGAGGGTACCATTTACTATCAAGATAATGTGAGTAAGCAACAATTCCAAAAGCTTGCAGTGGAAGCTGGTCCTTCTCTGAATTATGCTGGATTCTTTCTGTGTATTTTGTCATTTATCACAAACTTTAATGAATCAAAGAAAACTCTACACAACCTTCCCATATTCTGCCAGACACAAATACTCAACGAGTCTGCTCACAGAGAGGTGGCAGTGGAGAAAATAGATGGAGTTTTGCCTAGACTTTAAATATGCTACTCCTTAGTAACACCCTACCAGGCAGTGAACTCAGGAGATGAATCATGGTTGTGGGACACAGGGATATCTGCTCCACTCTTGTTTCTCCTGCTGACTTCCTGTGTGGCCTTGGGCAAAGTGCTCCACCATCTGTTTCTCCACCCTTTCTCTGTGCAGGGGATGGCTACAGGCCATTTTGCAGTCAGATGGGAACCAGCTGTCTCTGTGCCTTGACCCAAAATGGCATGACCAAGATTATGTGGTGCCAAGACTGAGGTAACATACCTAGGACCTCAGAAACACTCTCCAGCTCCAATTTTGTGCTTTTTTAGACACTGTGAAACTGCTTCTGCTCAGCTTGTGGCACCAGCAGAGCACAAGACCAGGTAGACATATCCATAGACTGAAAGCACCTGCTCACTTGTCTCTTTTCTTCTGTAAGTGTAGAACAGGCAGCACAAAGGGAGCTATAAACTCTGCCCTAGAGATTTATAGCACTGACTACACACGTATCTGTCAGTCTGGCCAGTTACCCAGTTAATGCATCCACAGGGTGAAGAGCTGGGATGTGGCATTTCTAACTAATGCTTCACTTCCACAGAGAGCAAAAGAAGGTTTCAAACAACTATAGAGATCAAATTTAAATTAATAACATGAATGGCAAATTTGTGTGTGTGTGTGTATATCTGTGTATGTATCTGCGTGCATCTACACAATGTATTTAACCCCATATCCTGAAGTGATAAAACAGGAAATATTCTTGCCCCGTCTTGCCCTTCACCACTGCTTTCACTTATAGATTTTGGTTCAGTCAAGGAATACAGCCATTTTGTCTTTGAAATTAGTGAGGTACGTACTTATTGGCCCGAATGAAAATGTCACAGAGGTACTAGAGTCTGAAGCACTGTTACAAACAGATACTTCATATACAGGAATGCTGTGCTTCTCAGCTCTTTTTTCAACTAGCTGGAAATGTTCTTAGAAATGAAGAACCAGTTTAACCTAAAACCCACTAATCATAGAAGAGTAGCCAACCATTTTACTGCAACAACCATCCACTCTCATGCCACACTCCAGGCTTTCAGCCCTTCAATGTATTTTCAAACATTTAGAAGAGTGTGAAAAGAATTCTGCTGGGGAAGATTCATAGCATAAACTAGTCCTTAAACCTTAACAAAACTTCCTGTGGGGTAGATGCTCTATATCTCTTTCCATCAGAGCATGATGCATTACCCTGTACCACCACGAAGATGCCCTCAGGTGTGACCTCCCAACAACAGGTTTCTCTTTGAGGCATGAGGAAGATTTTAGGTAGGAAAGCTGGTCCAGCTCTCTGAGTAGAGAAAAGCTCATTGGTCTCCTTTATCAGCCTGCCCAAAGCTACTGCTTCTGGTGGTTCACACAGCTGGAGCATGGATGATATAAAAGCCAACATGCGTTCTTCTTGTGTAAGGTACTCCAGAGTGATTGTTGGTGTGGCAGGCTTAGAGCTGAGAGGAGAGTTTGTGGAGAAAAGGACAAGAATTTCTTCAGCTTGAAATACGGGGTGAAGGTTTGAAAATCCATCCCTTCTCCAAAACCATGCTTGTTTAATAACTGGGCTTAAATCTATGGCCTGTAAAAGAAAGTACATGCCACAGCTTGATCTGAGGCTCCATGCTGACAGACATAACAAGTGCACATAATTTATGTTGCTCTCATTGGTCAAAATACCAAATTCTAACATTGCTCATTCTGTCCCTCGAAAATATCTGCAAGGAATGAATCACTCTTTCCCACAGTACCATTTCTATCGCATTTGTCCAAGATAATCCAGAAAATGTGTGGAGTTTGGCTTCTTTTCCTTTCAAAGTCTCAGCCCTCTCTTTCTCCCTGCACAACCGAAAGGCTATGTCTGTACCTCAGCTCTGGGGTCCAGGAATGTGTGCTGGACAAACCTTGGAAGTCAAGGACACCTTGATATAAGGCTCTCCCTTTGGAGGGTGAGATGTTTTCCTCCAGCATGGCGGAGGGCATCAGAGGGTATATATGACAACTTAGCACAGCCACAGACTTCCCGAGGCTTTGAGCTGTGACCTTGGCAGTGCTAGGCCATTTCCAGGGAACTCCCACCACACGTGCCATCATCTTCCCATGACAAATAGCTGAGTTTACCCTAGCTGCATATGCACCCAATGTATGTGCATCCCAGAAGGTTTCTCTGCAGAACAGGGAAGCAGTGTCTCCACCAACCCAAAAACCACAAATGGATGAACTGAAGAATAAAAAGGAACAGCAGAGACGTATCGTGTCTCACACACGTCTCTGCATTTCATCCCATGAACTCAGCCAGCCAGATCAGTCAGGCAAGTGTTGACTATATGGCACAGAGGGAGAAGAGACACTACAAGGCAGGTAAGGGAGAAAAACTGTAACTCTGTCTGCCCTGAGGTCTGGAGGAGTCGGAGAACACAGACAAGCAAGCTGTAATCCAGCTTCAAAGGGAAGCAGAGACTCAGCAGCATGAACACAGTGATATTATGACATCACCACCACCACGAACTACAAGATTAAAGCAGAGTCCATCAATGTAAGAAGCCTGGGCACGATCCAGACATTCCTCTGGCATGAGCCCCACACAGAGAAAAACACTTTGCAGAGATTAGGTTGGGTGGTAAGGCAAGTACTCCTCTTGCCTACTCCCCTGCATCACTTCTAGGAAGGGAGTTTTGTTCCAGGAACAAGTCAATGCTCCCAGGTAGTAAATAGGGCTACAAGATCCACCCCATTTTGGAGCAGATCCTCCTTTCTTTTCAAGGGGCTGCAAAGGATTTGCAAGAGGAAAAAGCCCAGGGAACAAGTATCCTCTGATCAAAATAGTTCTCTGATCAGCTGTGGCCTCCTCATCAACTGGGCACCTCATCCAGCTGACCAGAGGGAGTTTTGCCTTTACATGTCACTGATGGAGTGCTCTGCAGGACTTCATACGGCAACTGTGGTGACACCTGAGGCTATCAAAATTTGAGGAGATAAATCATTCAGCTAGCCAACCTTCCCACCATAAGCAAGATTTGTCTTCCTTTGCAGCTGCTCTTGTAGATTCTAGTTGTTAGGAAATGAAAGACATGAGGAAAGTCTGCTGAGCTAAACAGTTTTGTCCTTGCTCCCCTTCCTTAAACTTAAGTTGCTGTGGTGACATAAATAGTTGCCCTTAGTTGGATAGGCCAGCACTAAAAGAAACCTACAGTCCTGTAAGAGTTAGACTTACAAGTTATAACCCTTCAATATAAAATCATGCATGTCACTTTTGTAGGGGTGCTCACACTTTCCCTGTCAGGAAAATAAAGGCTTTGCAAAGTTTACTCACCACCTCCTCCATTTCCTATCAAAACTTTGTTCTGGTAAAAATGTGGGTTGTCATCCCTACAGGCTTACCGTTGCAAAATTTACTCTTCAGAAATCAAATTTCATACAAAAAAACTCCAAACTCCAAAACTAAAAAACCACCACCAACAACAAAAAAGAGTATTATTGAGCTTTCCAATAGAGATCTGAGATTTTACAGCTTTCAGAGCAACCTTTCCACACAGCATAAATTTATTCAGAAAATAAATCCACCTTTTTTTGAAATAATTAATTACCTTGGTGGAAAAAACAAATGAAATAAAAGATTTATGGATCCTTCTTTCTCATAGCGAAGGAGAAAGTGATCTGTTTGCAGGAGTTATATTTTCAGGCACTTTGCTGAGACACCCCAACCCCCCTCGGTTGCTGACTGTAAAATAAGAAAACTATTACCCAGCTGGGGTAACAATAGGCTCCCACAGTGCTTTTCTGCTCAGCCCGCAGCTGCCAGTGAAAGTGGAAACTACAGCAGCAGGATAACATTCTTTTCTTACAGCCTGTTTCTATGGGCAAGGAGCCCTCCCACTGCTTCAATGTATTTTCTATGCAAAACTGTAGAAGAAGTGACATTTTAAAAGTTTTGACCTTCGGGTTTTTTTTTCCCCCCCCCCCCCCCTTTTTTTTTTTCCATGAACCAAGGCATAAATTTTTTAAGCCTTCTGAGAGGGTATGTGTTAGGAACAGCAATAGCCACTAATATAATAACAAAATGTTTCAAAATTTTAAAATTCTATATTGTGTGTAGCATTCTGGTAACCTTTCTGGAGAAAAAAATAGTGAGGAGAGATACAGAACTTGTCTGGTTATTGTCACAAGCAAACAGATGATTGTGGCAGATCTCACACACCTTTGCAAAACAGTGTCATTGAATGACACCTTTTCATTTAATAATTTCATATTTTAAGGTTAAAATTTCAAAGGATTTTGCAGGCAAGGATTTTTTCCCCATCCCTCTTCAAGGAAAAAAATTAACCATTTTTATTAAAATTGCCTTTTAAAAAGTGTTTACAAGAGAAAAATAGTGGACTGAATAATGCTAGTGAGTAGTAGTAGATTAATTACATACACATATAATCAAATTATAGGGATCTAATTTGATAAGAAATTGTCATCATTTCCAATTAGATTACAAATATAACAAAAAAAATACCCTAATGGTTAAAACATAAAATAACATACTAAATAAGAGGAAATTATAAAGGACATTAGAGATGTAAAACATATTTTCCCAAACACAAGCAAAATACATTAAAACTATTCAAGTGAGATGTGGAGGGGGAAGGGATGCCCACTGAAGTGAATGCAGAACAGATTCTAAAAATCAAGCCGGGCAGGTTAAGCCATGTGAGAGTCTCCCATTTTCCACCCATTCCCTCTGCTAACTACCACTGCTCCTACCAGCTCACCCTAGTGCTCACCAGGAGCACCACTGGCCCTGCTGCTGGTCCATCCACATCTCTCTCTCCGGGTCTGACCCCGCATTCTTTTCATACCCAGCACTCTTCCCATCCCACATTGAAACCAGCAGAAATTTGACCAATGCAAATGATGTCAAACATGCCTATAGGACAGCAGTGTTCTGAAATAACCAGTTTTAAAAGCTGTTTTAAAATTCATTAAGATTTGGAGGAGAAAGTAGAAAAATCCCACATTTTAAACTGGTGGCTCCACTGGTGGATTGATAAAGAGCTATAGAGACTTCTTGGTAACCTGAGTCCTCCATCAGAACAAGATAACATCATCTCTCACTCTACAACACACACACACTGTAACCAAATCCATCATTAGCAAACTACATCATTCATCATTAGGCAAGAAACTACTATAAATTACAATGGGTCCATTAAAAGATTGGGAAGCCTAACGAAAAAAAAAAAGCGAAAAAAGCGCAAAAGCAAAGAAGAAAAAAGCTCTCCCAGGAGGGTCTGTGTCAAAACAGAAAATTCTTTCAAGTCCCCTTGATCTATGCCTGAGAGATTATAAACTCCTAGGACACCCCTTGAATTTCACATCCTATACAAGCCATCTCCAGGTAAACAGGGCAAAGAAGGTCCTAATTCCTACCCAATCTGTATGGCTTTTTGTCTCCCTGGGCAGACCATGCCCAGTAGATTTTCATTAGTGAAGTTGCTCTTTCTGGTGTGTGAATCAACAGCTTAAAAAAAATATTCAGAAACGTTTCCATGGCAAGCCTGCCACAAGGGAGCCGGAGACCAGTGATAGTTCTAGAGAAGTCAGCAGGGTGCCTGCACCTTTTCTGAGGGCTCCTCAAGGGTTGGGGCACAGAGCTCTGGAGTAGCTCCCAGACCCTGCACTCAGGGAAGGTGGTCTCCTTGCTTTGGTAGAGGTGCAACCAAGTCAAACCAAGGTATCATTTTGAAAGAGAGTGTCTCGTTATCTGCTGTATTAATAGTTATTTGCATGTTTCCTGGGTCCTTTGCTGCAATATGTGGGTGCAGGCAGAAGAATTCTAAAGGATTTTTAGGTTGATAGTGCCTCCATTATTCAGGACAATGTGCTATCCAAGGCAGGCAGCTATTTGGGATAAATAGCCTATCCCCATTTGTCCAAAATAGCCAAATGTCTGGCATGAGTCATGCCAAACAGGCAGCTGCTCGGCAGGAGTGTGGTACTGGCATACTAAAAAGCAGAAGATATTGAAGGGGCAGAGAGAGCTAAAGGTGGCACCAGCGTATAGTGACAGAAGGTTTGTGGGGTCAGTAACACACAGCGATCACACTCACTAAAACTGTCAGACAACACCTTCATAAACAGCAGTGTTTTTCTGCAGTTTGTGCACAACAGTTTCCAAGACACCACTCATCTCTTTAACACTATCAACAGACAATAAACAAATATCTCAGAAGCCACCACATGAGGGGTGCTGAGAGGTACTAACTCTAGGGCATACACATTGCACATGTGATATCACTGTCAGCGTGGACAGGGGAGTTTTGGGAAACAGTTCCTTTAGTAATTGTGCTGCTCTGTGATTTGCATAGCGCAGGGCATTTCCTCAGCTGTCTGAGATGGATTCCTAAGAAGCAGTGGCTTTCACAAGGAGCAGCACAGATATCACGGGGAGATACATTAATAAGTTTACAGATGAGTGAAGGTATCTGTGTCCTTAGCTGGCACCCAGGTAAAGTCTTGTACATGCAGACTTAAGAGCACTGTACACACCCCTGCCATGTTCAGGTTCCCTCCTGTCCTTTCCAGTCTGTGAAGTCCCTTCCTCCCTTAGCATCGCCTAAGTACTGATAATTTATGCAGCAGATACTCCTGTGAAGTAGGTAATGAAATTCATTTCACAGAGAAAGAAACTGAAGCTGTAAAATTTGTGCCATACCCAACATGGCAAAGAAAGCACAGGACAAAGTCCTGAATGAAAATGGTTACTGAGAAAATCTTCTGTGACAAGAATATCCTTTGTGACAGTCACCACGATGCAAGCTCAGCAGGTGTCATTTCAAATTCAGTATCTTGGCCATCTACTCGTCTTTTAAAATAAGTGAAAACAGTCCCTGGCATGTAGTAAACTTCTTGCCAGACTTTGGAATTCTCTAGCTTACATTATCTTTAGCACATTTAAGTGCCAAAAAAAAAAAAAAAAAAGAAAAAGAAACTGGGTAAATGTGTAGTTAGTCATGCTTGTAAAAATGTCAACGCTGTCAAAAATATTTGTGTGAAAATCATAAACAAAATCTGCTGCCATGAGAAGCTTTTTGGTTCTTAATTACGGGACAAAATGACTTCTTTTTCATGAAGATGTAAAAAAAAGAGAGCTAACAATGTGATGGAAATATTGGCACAATCTTGACTCAGCTGCTTCCCTGGGGTAATAAAGTTGCTCCCAGAAAGAAGAGGATTATGATCTTCACATAGTACCTTAAAAATCCAGCTAGTATGCCAGGCTAGCTTAGCAGGTTCCTAATAGGATGTGCAATCTTGCACCTCTAAGCATGTTTGGAAGGTTTCAGGTGCTTAAAGGCAAGAGAGGATTGGTTATCAGTCCTTCACTTGGCATTTTCAAGTGGATTTCTAGAACTGCAACTCTCAGATTTGCACACTTGCTTAAAGAGGCTGGATAAGCATATTTTATAACCTAAAAAAATAAACAAAAGCAGTAGGTCACCAGACCAAATCATGTAGGTCAGTGGAGAGGAATACCTATAGCTGTCGCGAGGTTTGTGTTCACTGACCTGTGGGAACAGTTGGTGGTCCCACTCCATTTCTGAAGAACAGATGTTCTCACCCGCACACTACCACAGGTGGCAATTCTGGGGTCAGCAGACCCCATGGGCACATCCCAGGAATGAACACCCACAGAGAGGGTTCACTGGGGCCAGGTGTCCTGACAGGTCCTTTGGAAAACTTTCTTCCCCCTCTCTTCTTTGCAACTTTGTAAAAGCGGACTCACACTCTTACAACTTGTGGTTAATTGCTAAATATTCACTGATAGCAAAGTCACAAGGAGTGGAAGTGAGCATTCGATGGCTTGGTCATTTGGGGACTTAATTTTCAAACCATGCAGTGAGTTCAGGCCTTGCTGTCTTCTCAGAACAGGATCATGTATGTTTGTGCAAGGTTTTAAAGTGTAAGACTAGCAAACCAGCATTGAAACAGCCAGCCAGCCAAACCACTTAAGATTTTTTTATGATTGGGGTGGTGAACACAGGAACAGGATGCTCAGAGAGGTAGAAGAAGCCCCAGCCCTGGAAATATTCAAGGCCAGATTGGATGGGGCTCTAACTAACCTGATTGAAGATGTCCCTGCATATTTCAAGGAAGTGGGAACTAGATGACTTTTAAAGGCTCCTTCCAACCCAAATTATTCTATGATTTCTCTTGTCCTGAGCTGCAAATATATCTTGTTAAAATATTTGTCCAACTGTACTGGTATGGAGCAAAGGTCTGTCACAAACATGGCATGGAACAAGTTACTGGAGAGAAGCAAATGCCAAAAAGGCCTGCAGCAATTAATGAAAGCTTTCCTGCTGAGCTTTATGCTTCCAAGACCTTTTACAGGAATGGTTTCCCATCCCTTAAGATCCCTCTGAGTCCAGTACCAATGTGCAAATGTAAAAGATTTCTTGAAACAAAACAAAAATTCATATCATTCATCTTGTATTACTCCATTCCATGTCAGTTATCTTCTCACCTCACAGAATTTTACACTGCTGCTTGAAAAAGCAAGGGAAAACAATATTACAGTAATAGTCGCTAGATTTTTTTCATGGTAGTTTACAGTAGCCTATTTTAATTGAAAATATCTGCATGGAGTCAAGATACAATCAAAATTCAAGTACCATTTTACATATCAAAAAAGGAATAAAAAACAAAGCAGAAAAACATGACATTAGATGAGCAAAGGCCATGTTGGTTCATTTCAGTCATGTCTACCTTCTTTCCTCCAAAGATCTCCTGAGAGAGTCCTGGTACCTCTTCCTTGCTATCCCCATAAAAAAAAAGTTTTTGCTGGAAGAACAAAAAAGGTGGGACTCTCTTGTGCACCATCTTTAAGGCTTACTCTTAATCACATAGAGGAATTTCTAAAATATTCCACACTTCCTGAATAAAAGGTATAAAACAAGAACTGGGTAAGTTTTTTCAACCCATTTTTTGGTTTGTCTTGAGAAAAAATTCCATTGTTTTAACAAGAAATAAGAGCAGATTTGCTACAGTCTTCAGTGAGCATGAGGACTACGGGAAAAGCAGATCAGGAATAAATGGATTAAAGGAAAGACAGTCTTCTAAGCAGAAGGAAAAAGTATTGCCTGGAGAATATATTGATATGTTAAGTAAAACAAGCAATAGTCTGTGACCTGCCATGCACAAAGGGCAGCAGGGAAATGAAAAGTACTCTCTACCTCTGGCTGTCCTTGCTCAGGGAGAGTGAAGCCTTGAAAGCACTGTCTTCTTGTCAGGACTTCCACCAGTGGCTCTTCCCATCCTCTGTACTCCAGAGAGTCAGCAGGAAGAGGCATTGTCATCAGGCCAGCACAGGACAAGCCACTTATGAAATAAGACAGCAAGACCGTCATGCTAAAAATGCTGCCTGCTTTCTGGAGTGTTCCTAAAACTGTACAAAAACCACAGTGCCAATGGCTCGCACAAGGGACCCTCAACAGGCAGCAAAAATTTTGTGTCTCTTGGGAAATGGGCTATTCCAAGGCCATCTATTTCTAAGGTTCCTAGAGCATAAAGACAAGCATATTGGGATCTTTTACATGAAAAGTAGTGAGAAGTTTGCCTCAGCCTCGTTGAGAGCATCAACAAAGTTCAACCTAAATCTGATAATCTGTCAAGCTTTGTTTTCTATGTACAGGCTCTCAGCTCATTCTTCTCAGGTTGTTGGGAGGCAGAAGAGTGAAGCAAATACCCTTGGCTCTCTGAGACATCACTAAAATAATTCTATAAAACCTTGCCCCTTCCATTAGATTTTCTGGAATCCTGAACATATTGGATCTTCCTTTCTTTGCTGCTGACATTTAGAAGTTGGGTCCCCTCTACTGGGCCTGGGCACAATACAGTATCACAGATGTTACTAATCCACACTGATGCAAAGGATGAGCAGAGAAAATGTGTGAGACAGGACAATGTGGAAACCTTTCCTGATAGGAAGGGTCAAAGTCATCTCACTAGTCCATCCAATTTCCTGGTGAGCCCATGAATGAGGCTGTTGCACTTATCTTTCCCATTCTTCCATTGCTATCTCACATCCAGCCAGGATATGAGAATAGGTGCCTGGAGATACAGTCAGTTTCTTTGATGGATCTGAGTCCTACTAATGCAGCTCTTCCAGTACAACTGTGCTACTGTTAAGTGTAGTTGTCTGCCTTTATCCTGCCCACAGCTCTGAGGAGCTGCTGGTGGAGGCTGTGAGACAGCAGACTATGGGATTGGATGAGATCTACCCAAAGGTATGGAGGCAGATGGTTCTAAGAGCTCACCAGGCAACTTTTCAAAGTTTACCAGCAGTCCTGGCTAACTGGGGAGGTCCTGTTTGACTGGATATTGACCAATGTGACGCCCATCCACACACACCTCACATCCTGCTTTCAGTTCTGGGCCCCCACTACATGAAAATTGCTGCAGTGCTGGATTGTATCCTGAGAAGGGCAAAAGAGCTGGTGAAATGTCTGGAGCACAAGTCTAATGAGGAGTGGCTAAGGAAGCTGAGGGTGTTTATCCCGGAGAAAAGGAAGCTGAGGAGGGACCCTATCACTTTATACCCCTACTTGAATGGAGGCTGTGTTGAGAAGAAGGCTGGTCTCTGTTCCCAAGTAACAAGCAATAGGACAAGAGGAAATGGCCTCAAGTTGTGCCAGGGGAGGTTTAGATTGGATATTAGGAAAAAATTCTTCAGGATTGTCAAGCACTGGAAGAGGCTGCCCAAGGAACTGGTGGAGCCACCAACCCTGGGGGTATTTAAGATATGTAGACAGGGTGCTTAGGGGAGTGGTTTAGTGGTAGACTTGTCAGCACTAGATTAACAGTTAGATCTGATGATCTTAAAAGTCCTTTTCAACCAAAGCAATTCCATGATCCTATTCTAACAGTCTGAAACTTTTCTCGGCTGTGTTACTGTTAGAGAAGATACAGAAAAATGCCTGTACCTAATGCTAAGATTAAATAAACTCTCAGAAGAAGAATTAAAATCTAAAATTAAAATGGTATCATTTTGTGATGATGTTGTAACCTGCCTCTTTGGAAATTTCTGAATCTCTACTCTATTCACCAGAGAGTTTACTACCATTAATTTATGTAACCATAACAATAGACACCAACAAAATTTAGACATCTGCACCAAAGCTGTTTTGCTCCCCCTTTTCTTTATTGTAAGCCATGTGACCTATGGTGGCTGTCTAATTCAGGTTGAGCCAAATTACTGCTAGGAAGTGTTGTGGCAGGTGAGGTGGTGTGTACGACAGCCTTCTGAAAGTGTGTCTGTGAAGAGCTGCTCAGTGGTGCCACACACACACTCACACACTCACATTCACACCAGATAGCTCCCAAGGTGGTTGATGGCAAAGAGCCAGAAAGGACCTTTGTACAGGGTTCCATAGAGAGGTTTATTGCACCCCTGCACATGAAGGGGCCCAGGAAGGAAGAGCCCAGAACAATGGAGGGTCCAGGTTTAAGTATGGGCTTGGTAAGAGCAGAGAGAGCATCAGGGACCAATGGATTGGGGGCGCGGGGGGGGATACAGGGGATGCTGGGGTATGGGGGCCAGTGGGGAAATAGAGAGGCAGTGGCTGAGGAACAAGGGTCAGTGGGGGAGCAGGGGGGAGAACATTCTGGAGCAGGGACAGTTGGGGTGTAAATGATCAGCTGGGGAAGCAGAACTGGGGTACATTAACATAATGCAACAAAGGTCCCTGGGAGAAGCCTCTTTCTGCCACCCTAACCTGGGGGATGCCTCTTGGGGTCTTCCCTCCAGAGGGCTCCCATGGTCCCTTGGTTAATAGGCCCACAGGCCACCACAAGGAAGTGCTTACATCTTTCCATTGACTCTAACAGGGCAAAAGAAGAGGTGGCCTAATTCACATATATGCACTGTACATGTCTTGCTTTCAGTCAACCATATATAAGTTTAGTTACTTAGCCCACCTTAATTTATGTAATGCAGTTTAAGGGATTCCATTAAAACTGCATCTTTACATATGGGGCAAACAACAAAGGTAAGGTGGTGAGTGAGTGAGTGGTGTGAAAATTTTCCAGGAACAGGTTCAAGCTCACTTCAGTAAATAGTTTAGGATGGAAATCAGCCTCAGAACAAAATGTAGAGATTGCTTGTTTGGCATAGCTTTCCCACAGTAAATAATAGATACAAAATTAGCTAGTGAGGGAGGAAGGGAAAAAATATAAATCATTTGCTTTCACTTGCAAAGCCTTTAAAGCATTCAGAACAATATAAATCCTGAGACAGACAGAGACTGTCCTCTACAGATGGGCACTGGGCATCTGCAACAAAACACAATCTTGACCCTACATATAAGTTTCTGTGAAGGGCCATTAGATGGGAGACAGCTCATTGTGTGCACATGTGCTTGGATGAGAAAAATGAGTCACTCCCAACTCTGGATCAAGCAGGTGATGTAAAGGATTGGCAGGGAGAATGATGCAGACAAAGGCTCTGCTTTCTGAAAAGCACTGAGTCACATCCTAGGAAAAAGCATTAAAAAAGGAAAGCAAAACTGGATGCTGCAATATCAGTTGAGAGTTAGGAGCAAGGATGAACACACCTACTTCTCCTATACAGCATGCACACCTATACCAACCTAGAAGCCCATACTATGCTTTGCAGTGTCTTCTGCAAGGCCTTAGGATTGAAACTTTCTGTCTGTTCAGCCACAGCTCCATTAGGAGCAGGTTCTTTTATAATTTTGCATGTCAACATGATGTATAATTTTCTGGAATGACAAATTCTTCAGTAGTCACAGGGCTGGTAAGAAGTAGGCTGCTGCTAATGAGAGTCAGGTTCACCATTTTTCCAAAGTTTTGCTGTCCTTCTTAGCAGTATTTCTAACTTGGTATCAGTGAAAGGGTAACCAGGAGCTGTGCCATTATGTGTGTAATTTAAGAGATGGACTGTTATGAGCATTCTAGGATCAAAAAAAGCTATTTACACAGTGAACTCTTAATTCCCCTGCTATGTTTTACCTAGATTTTAGAGCAACAGGAAGGCGAGCAGAGTTTTTTAGCCCTAGGCTGTGGGCCAGCCATAGTGGATCTGACCTGCCTTTGCATTGAGATGCTCAGATATCCTGTTCTCCTCCCAAGTACTTTCATTATCATTACATCACAGAACCCCTGTACTGACTATGGATAGGGGACATCAGTACTGTTAATTTAACTGACTTAAAGGAATTCAGCTCACATTGTGACACTTTTTGTTGATTTTACTGACCCCTGGCCATTCACAAGATTGAAACAAAAAACTGAAGACATCTAAACTAGAGCAAGGGGACAGCCCCTAGTTCTATCATCACCTTGGATGTGACAGGGCAGAAAACTCCAGTTAGCCCTTCAGTGGACTTGCTTTTTATATGAATAACAGATTCAGAAACCTGATTTCTGAGCTTGGGACCCTCAAAGGAGGCAGCAGGCATTTACCCTTTAAGGCACAGCCAGGGTAATTCTGCAGGACAGCTTCTCTATTGCTTTACAAGCCTCTCTCCCTATGCACACGTAACAATTGATACAGCAGATGCTCTGAGAGGTAAAGTCACCAGGAAAATGAATACAAATTGGGTTAAAGATTAAGTTGAGAAGTGATGCTCTGGCAGCATAAATTGACTTAGCTATATTTTAAATTTTTTTGCGCATCCAAATCCCATTTCCTCAAATCTCAACTCAGATTTCATTAAACTGAGTTACCATCATTTCATGATGCCCTCAGAAGACCTTGTTGCTTTGCATCTGCTCTGGCTTTGTTTCTGTGAAAGTAATTTTTGTGTATGCTGGTGAACAGATGTGAGTAAGAGATAGATCTGGGTAGATTTGGGGATTGTCATTCTCTTGACACTCTTCTGCAAGTTCAAAGAGGTACTTGTCACTCAACCCCAGCTTTTGGGAAGAAACATTGGCCAGTTTTGGGACACCACACATTTTCACTGGGCTCTGACAGCTGATCTTTGAAACCTTCTGGAGGGACCAGGCTGAAGCCTGAGACCAGAGTGACACATGAGACAATTAACACATTAGACCTCCCCATCCCCCAGTGAACTTTTGTCGGCCTGTCCTCTTCCTGAAAGGAAAGGGGAAAAACATCCTTTCTGTAGTAGCTGCTCATTATATAAAGCAAATTGAGAGTGAAGGGAGGGAGCAAAGAGATGGCACAGAGCCCAATAAGTGCACCCTTAAATCTATAATTAAAACCAAAGGCAAGTTCCCAATATAGCCAATCCAGTTATATAAGATCTTACAAAAGCTTCACACTGTTTGCTGGGTTTTGCTTTATTACTGTTCCCTCTCCTCAGAGTTCACTTCAGGTCAGTAGCAGATGAGGTATTACAGTCAGAGTTTATGGCAGGGTAGAAATCTAACAGTGCCCTATTTGTAAAGATATGCAAGTGTGCACCCAGAGGGAAAAAATAGTCACTGGCTCTACTTGAAAGAGAAGAAGTTAATGGTCACATTGGAGCTCAGTTTAGACCACCACTAGCTCCGGAAGCGAATTGCTAGTTACTAAGAAATTACTTGAAATGATGTCCTGAGAGTCTGTGAAAGGCTGCTCCTTGTCAACTGGTCGAAGAATTATGGTAAAACTACATATAAGACAGGAAATCAGGCTGCATATGGCCTGCTAGCCAGCCAGACTGAGGAATCAGGATACAGAAGTTTTCTCAGAAAGTCCATGACAAATCTCTACCACATTTTTCCATGCCAACTAAAAGCATCCTGCAGGAAAACACAAGATCAGTTGGCATATTTTAAGTGTAGGCAGCTCACTGCAACAGTACTGGGAGTAGCTACTTCCATGTGGGAGTCGGAACATGTATCAGAATCACTACACTAAATAGTATGCAAGCTAGATTTCAGAAATATAAATAAAAAGCATTTTTGATAAAAGCCACCACTGCTGCATCCTTTTCTTGCATTCTTCACAACAGCAGTAAGCAGTAGCATTCCTAAAAGCAGTGGTTTCCTAGGGCCATGCTGAAACTAAGGTCTTCCTCCATGTAAAACACCCCAAAACACAAACAATTAGGAATACCACTTTGAAACACAGTACAACCACTCATCAGTAATCACACACTGCACAGACATCCATGTATTTCTGAGGTACAGGCTTCCAAAGGTAAGGAGAACATGGGAGCCATGGGAAGAAGGAAGAACTACGTTCTCCACTTTCGGGTTAAGTAACAAAATTCAGGCACATGAAACATTCATTAGTTAATACAATTTGCTGAAGTCCCAGGGTGGTAAATGTCCTAAGAAGAACTTACCTGGAAGAAGCTGATAATTTCTGAGCATAGCACTAACATTCACATATCAAAACACCTTCATGTTGTAAGTCCCAACTATATTTAATTTGTCCCCCAAAAATAGAAGTATGGGAAAAGAGAACACTTTCCAAAAAATTCCTAAAATACTACTCTTTCTTCCCAGTGACAACCAGAAACGCTACTATTTTTTACCATCATCATAGGTATCAGAAAAATTGGAAGAATTATTTGTATGAATGTTTGCGAAATCCATGACCATGTTTTCTTTGCAACATGAAACCTCAACGAAACATACTTTTCAAAAATTAAGTTTTAAATGGTATGTTAATTGCTTGAACTCTGAGCTGTGACAGTTCCCACCTTGCAAATGTTTTGTGGAAAATCACCATGGTCAAAACTGCATTGCTGAGGCAGTATAATTAAAATATGATGTCTGAGTGGGTTCAGTTCCAGTTCCTTTAGCATTGCTCCATCAGAGGATTTTGATAATTAATAACTGACAATTTCAGGTGCTAAAATGGTTATCCAAAAAGTATTTTGTAAAATTGCACTGGTTTGAAAGCAGAGGCTCAGCTCTGCAAAGACCTGTGTGGGAGAGCTGTGGGAAGGAGAGGCTCAGGGATCTTACTTTCCTCATGTACCCACCAGCCCTCATGGCAATGTGGGTGTTGGCAGAGCTCCAGTCTCACAGTGACAGTAGCACAAGGCTCTTCAAAGACAGATTGATCTTTCCAGGGCAGTGGTTCTACAACTGCCACACAAAGGGTCAGATCTGGTGGTAGGCAGAAAGAATGACTGCTTACCCTTTCAAAAGCTTACACATGATGCAGAGACACTCTGGATCCCTGAGTACATTTACCCACAACATAAATACAACGTTTTCACCAAGTTCTGTGAAGCCATATCAGATGTATGGGGCTCATTTATGAGAAATGGGCTCATTAAGTTTCACTGGGATGTACTATCAGCCCAGATCATACCTGCTGACACCAGTCGAACTCACAACCACCACCAAGTAGCTGTCTGCAAGAAGGTTGACATCTCTATATTAAAAGGGAGGATTGACACTAAAATTAAGGATCACATGGTTACTATTTTCATCATAAGACTGTGACATGAGCTGTTGTTTTCTGAGCAAAGACAATGATCAGCTTTTGTGATGTTACCACAGAATCACAGGTTGGATTGGACCTCCAGGGATTATCTCGTCCAACCCCCTTGTTCAGGCATGGACACCTAGAGCAGGACCATGTCCAGACAGTTTTTATATATCTTCCTATATATAATTTCTACTATTTCCTTATCTCTATATCCTCATAGTCTTCCAGCTGTATAGTCAATAAGACAACTTGCACCAGTAAGCAGGAATTATCTATTTACCAGGTAGCATTCTCAGACAAAATGTAATTTTTATGCAGGGAAATAAGAAAAATGGATACAACATAGGCTCCCCACACTAGGCTATGGCATGTCTTTCTGTTTTCAGAAAGAAACAGGAACATCTGTAAGCAGCTTATGTCTAAATGCACCATCAGCAGTTCCATGCACACCAGCTCTTCTCTTGTGTTTGTCTAGAATGCTTAAACCATTTCCCTCAGTATACCACCATCTTTCACATGTTCTTACAGATAGAAGCTCAAGGAAAAAAGTGCACCTAACGACTTTTTCACAGACAAAAGGCAGTAAAGAAGTCCTGTGCAGATCTTAGGGAGAAGAATCAGTGTCTGTGTCAGTTTTATGTTGCTTTTTCATGTGACATCCACTCTGAGACCACAGGGGGGAAAAAAATCATTTGATGGTTCTAAGTGTCTGTTAATTTTGTGGTGGTTTTTACCTGATGAAATCAAGGTAATCAAGCTTGATCTCTATAGGCTAATCAGGTTCCGGATGGGATTGACTTGACTACAGGATTTTATTTCCTTGAACATATTTGATAATCATTACAGTCTATGAGCTTGGTTAAATAACCTCATTGTGTCAATGTTGGAACCAATTGAATGACTTTCCAGGGCTCTGATTGTTTAATACGTATTTCATTGTTGATATTTGTTTCAAAACTAATTTACACTGCCTCTTAGATTTTCAGCTTCAGGTGCCACGTCTTGTCCTCCTATAAAATGCTGAAAAATTAGTTTCAGTGCTATTCTGACATCTCATTCTCTTCTTGTTGCCTTTTTTATGTTTTACATCATGAAACAGGACGAATTATTTCAAGGGACCATTCAAATAAGGTTCACAACATGTATATGACAGATCATATGTGCTGTGACAAAGGATAAATGTTATAAAACATCCTCTGTTTTCTCAGTACAGTAACAGCCTCTTTCTCATTAGTCATCTGCTAATATATCCTTTTTTTTTTCTGTTTTGATTTCTCCATGTTTTCCACTGTTTCTTTTATTTTTGCCTCTGAGGTTTCCACTTTAAATAGACCAACTGATAAAGGAAATACCAAGTTGGGATACACTTTCTATTAAGGCTATTTTTTTTCCTTAATGTTAACAAGAAATGCTACATTTATTGTTAAACACCCCCCTCAGAATGTATATGTTCAGAATTATGCTTAGTAAAAATAGAGATCACTATGGCAAAGGTAAAGTCCAAAGCCTTTTTTAGTTTTTGCTGTTCTTTTTCAGATATGTAATCACAGAAAAACTGCCCATGATTTTCAAGACATTTCTTGTTTCTGAAGATTTCAAATTCTTCTCATGTGCCCTTTTTTTTTCCAAAAATGCATTGTGGTAAAGTGCCTGGACATAAATTGGTCACCAGGATAAGGAGGAAGCAAACCTCTTCTCTTAAATATTATCATGCCAGTGCTGTGCACTCTTTTAGAACTGAATTTTAATTTCTATACACTTGTGAAGAACACTGTGAACAAATGATTTAGCAGTGCTCCTGCGCTTAACATACCTTCGAAAGTATCTTGGGCTCAAGAGAATAGCTACTCATGTTCTCAGGCCGCTAAGATATGACAAGAAAGAAAAAGAAAACTCAGTTCAATCTTTGAAACAAACAAAACCCATGGAAAAAAATAAAATATGTGATCCTCTTCTTGTCTTCTTCCCAGGGAAACCATGACAGATGAGACCCATGAAGGTAGAAAAGATTTTTCTCAGTGCTTCAGAATTATTTGTTCTTCCTGCTTGTGGAGATAAAACAGACAATACAATGATGGGTCCTAGTCAGATCTGCACTTAGGCATGGAAATTGCTTCTCTCCAGTGACTGTACAAAGAACCAGGGTTTGTCAGTAGCAGTCTGAATCACTGAAGATTTTGGATGCAATAGTAGTCAGAAAGCCTAAATCAGGCACCCTAGGTAGTCAGCTGAAGTCTAAAAATGGGAAATAGAAGGGAGACAGAGCACCATAAATTTAGAGGGCAGATATTTTTCTATTCTAAGTCTTCAAATCTGCCATAAATCTATGCTATGATTGTAGCACATTGGTTCCTTCTGCTGTGGGTAATGAGATACCTACTGAAATCTCTTGCTAATTTACACAACATCTGAATGCAGAATGGTATTATAGCACCTCTCTGCTGTTTTAGCATTTCATTTGCAGGCAGCAAATGCTCTTATCTACTCTCATGCTGTCAAAAATGTGCGCATCTTTTGTGTCCACCGAAGTTGTGTGATGAGAGGAGGTTCCTCCCTAGAATCCATCCCTTATCCTGCAGGTGTTTGCACCTTTCCTTTCCGTGTGGCTGGTAGCAGGCAGACATACATTATTGGTAGTGCCAGCAACAGTTCCCTTGTCTTAGCTCAATGTGGAAACAATTGCTCAGGGGTCCTGTAAATAATAGTTGTTTGGAATTGTCTGGGAAAAAAAAAAAAAGCAGCCCTTTGGTACACTGTAAGCTGGCAGTAATTTTCACATTACTCCAGACAGTATCCCATTCATTGCTTGACAGATCTGTTTTTAATTCCAGTTTCTCCTTCTCCTTTAGCTCTCCTGTTGCAGGTAGACAATAGAATTTAACTGTTTGTGTCCATCACCCATGGCTTTATTTACTGCAAAACTGTTTACGGTTTCAGGAGAATATATAGCAAAATGCACAGACTAGTACTGAGGCTGTCTGTCCGACAAAGAGCACAGAAATTTGGGGGGAAAAAGAAAGCTAAGAAGACCTGACAGTAGCTCATGTGAAGCCCACTGCAAATGCAGGAAAATGATCTTTAAAAATATATCTGCCTTATATACTCTTAAATGACCTCTCTGTATGATCTCCCTGAACAGATCAGCGACACAAATAATGAGATTGGAGAGGAAGAAATACAGTTCTGAGACAAACTGCGCTCCAGCCTAGTGCATTTAAAAAATGTTCCCAGAGTGATTTTAAGTAATGCAAATTATGCCAGAGAACAAAAAGTGCTCATACCTTAATCTGCAGTTCTGTTAGCTGCACAGAATCTGTTGCCTGAAACCTGTCTGGCAAGCCCTTGGTCCACTTGCACATGTAACAAGATGCTTGTGCCCTGGAGGCATAGAGGCAGAGAGGCAGACATAGAACACAAACAAGTTTTGAGAGGCACTATTAGTGCTACAATCCCTGTGTGGTACAGAAGCAGTTTCTCTGAGGACTGATGAGTGGTTTGTATGCAGGGAAGCTGCTGGCAAATCAAAGGCAATATTAGAGCTCTGCCAATTAGAACAAACCCCTCTTTCCAGCTGCCATAAGATCAACATATTCCCGTTACTCTTGCCTTGATCATTGTGATGTAATAAACTTTTAGGAGAAAGAGTGACCAAGTGTTGCGTGAAGGTAGCAATTGTGCCTGGCTGAATTATTCTCTCTAGATACAAAGGCTAGTCATAGGTTCCTGAGCTTTTTTTCCACAGCAACGGAGATGCAGGTGTTCTTCTCAGAAAAATTCCTGCCTAGGATATCTGCAGTGTGCAGTAGTGTCTGTGCAGAAACAGATGATCCTTGTGCTTGTGTCAGCAGACCTGTGTGGCTGGGCAAAATTAGTTTTCAGAGCCACAATTCTGAGGTGCCATCTGCAAAGCACAAGAATGCATCATACCATGAGAGTACAAAATATATGCATCTTCATCCAAGATGCTGGCCTATCTCCCCCTGCCATATGCTCCAACTGCTAAGCTAAGTTGCCATTCCTGAGTATGTGCCAAACAGTAAAAAACAGCATAACCCCTTGAGTTATATCCAGTAGTGCAGGGCTACTGGATCTTCCACTGATCATGATTCAGCAGCTGAAAATTCAAATGAAGGCGTAATATTCAAGGCTGATTGTGCAAAGTGAATTAAAAAGTAGGAAGGAGAAGGAAGTTACCCAAGACACACTTAATTTTTACTTAAATTTTTTTTTTGGTGTTAGAATCCTGTGTCTCATACAGGGGGAAGGAACTCATAAAGGAATTGAAAATATTAATTAAGGGGTAAGTAAAGGTTGTTGAATATAATTATGATCCAATTCCCTGTTGATTCCTTACTGCAAAATTCAGAATTTAGAAATTAGATTGATAGCAACTAAGAGAAATTCAGATAATTTTTATAGAATTCATTAAAGAAATTGATGTCCCATGAATTTTTAAGCCAATATAAAGAATCTAGTGGAGAATCACTGCCCCATTTGCATACTCCACTACCTTTGAAACTTTTCACTCTATTCAGAGTGACCCAGTCTGAATTCTGTGATTTCAAACCAGAAATAATCAAAGTAAGCCAAGAATACATACTCCAAAGAATAGTGAGGAACTAATGTTGATTCTCAATCACATTTTATCCAAATTCAGTAGTGTGGGGTTACCCTTTCACTGGAATGAAGGTTTAACAAGCACAAGAAAGAACCTTGGAGCAATAATTATATAATTACAGAAATACCATCCCTTTAAGTACCACCGAACTGCTCCCACAGGGGATTCACAGGAAGACCCTAGTACAAAATGAGTGGAAATACAGCACCAGTGCTGAGAGATTTTGGCCCCAGTTCTACAAACACAGATATAAATTACCTCACACAACAGCAGTCCAGGCTGTGCTGTTACACACCTGTGTTCACATAGGAAGTGCACACAGGAAATGCTTGTCTTTGCTGGAAAATTCCTGCCCTGGTTGCTGTTCTTACGAATGCCTCATTTGCAAAGGAAAAAAAAGGTGCCCTGCTTCACTGGGAAAGTGGGCAGCAGGTTTCAGCAAGGGTAGGAATTTAGGAGGTTAGGGCCACTGGATGACAGGAATATCAGCTCCACTGAGCCCCCTTCCTCTTAACAGCAGGTGCAAAGAGAGCTGTGAGGTCATGGGGAGGACAAAGTAGAGAAGGGACAAATTCATAAACAGTTGGAGCCTTGCAGTGCCTTCCTCTGGCTTTGGCTTCAGCCAAAGTGGTGGCTGCTCACTGGTGTTCACTGCTGCTCACTGCTGACCTCCAGCAGCAGTGAGCAGGCTTCTGGCCAGCCCCGTTCATTTGTCCAGTGCCCAACACATGACTATTCCACGGGATCCTGAGTGGGATAATAGCTTGTCCCTTGTACATCTGTGATATCCAAATATTAAAGAAAACATTGTGTATTATGCAGTACAGCTTCTGTAATCATTTAGCTTTGATGAATTTTTTAGGAAGAATGCAAGGACATAAGCAGGGAAAATCAGAGGCACACTTTTCAGCATAAGTAAACCCACAAATTGTATCACATGTCACCAGCAGAAGTCAGTTTTAGTCTAATAACTGGCTTTATACTTCTTCCGTTTTTAATATGTATTTGACATCTGACATAAAAAAATGTAAATTTTTTTGAACATAAATCAAGAAATGTTTTTCAGACTAGGCATGGACAAGGATTTAATTTTCTCTCAAAGCGTCCTAGGACCAAAAGACCTCTTGGTTTCGCCATCCTTACCTCAGTGCATCATCAATGTCTATGTACAGGCCTAATTCAGGCATAATTCCCTGAGTCACACATGTTCCTGGGGCCACATGTCAGGACTTACAGCAGCAAAACAAGGTGCTGTAACGTTTATGTCATTCTCACAGTGACTATTTGTAAAACAGGGGAAATAGAGGTAAAATCTCTGACAGACAAAAAATGGTCAATGAAGAGAAAAGCAAGCATACAGGAGTCAGTTGTATGTGTACAACACAAACACGTCATTAGAATCTGGGACAGGTTTTATATAGCTACATCTACTATTCCTCATCTTCTTTAGTATAATTAAGGCAATTAATTAAGGCTCTAGTTACTGTGCAGAAACTGCTGTCTTTTTTTCTGCAAAGAGTGCAGGAGTAGACATTTCCCCCTATCTCTTAAGAAAAAAGTGCTGGGTTTTGCATGAGTTTAGCTGTCATTCCTATGACTCCAGAGCAATATTTGTACAGAGCTGCCTTCTTCAGCACCAGCCCCCTAAAAGTGGAGGGCTGCCTGGCACTTCATTCCTGGACTGGCATGCCTGGAGGCAACCAGACCTTTAGCAGCATCTTCTTTAGTGATGCAAAGTCAGGTTTAGGGAGGAGGCTATGACTCAGTGCAGCACTCAAGCACCTTCTTGGACCTAAACATGTGTGTGCACTCCTGTGCTTATTCAGCAACTGCTCCAGGCCAAGCCTACATTACAGCATGTGCTTAAATTACATGACAGCCTGTTGGACTCCAGCACATATTTTAGGTCTTTGTGAAAATAGGATCCACAGTGATTATGAACCCAGAAAACATCCTGAATATAACCACATTCTGGCAATTATATTATATTTGGACAAAATTTTCTTGGGTACAAAACAGTAGCAAGTGAATTTGAACATAAACCTATCCACAATGCTTCTTTGTTTTGAATTTTCTGAGGACATGTACCCTGCATCTGTGCATTTTTCCCTTGAAATAAACGTTTCTAATGAGTGGTAAAAAGATGCTAACCTTCAAACTTAAGGCAAGAGGCCACTGTACCCAGAGACGTTCATTAACTTTGAACAGTTTTTAGAGGGATTGATGCACTGGTGCAGAAAATGGCAGATCACTCATATTTTACAGCAGAATCCTGCCCCAGGCTCCACTCCACCACAGGCACAGCCTTTGAAGTCAATTAAGAGATCTGTAAAGAAGAAATCCAGCTAAAGGCTGGATTCCCTTCCAGCATATTCAGATGGGCCAAGGGTTGAATGTATTTGGCTTTGTTGCACTATGGAATTTCCTGGGAGGAAATCACTGCTCATGAGCAGCTCAGCCAGAAGGCTTGTTCTCAGCCTGCTTCTAAGATGTCTTAAAAGACCTCACAATTTTACTGGGTTTTTTTGCTTATTTTTGAAACAGCCTAGCTTAAGTACCTTACAAAATATCTACCTGAGCATGTTCCTGTTACTGTAGAAACTGTTCAAACAGATAAATGGCTTTCCTCAGAAAAATATATAAAGCAAACTCATATGGAAAGAAATGCTCCTATTCTATGTAAGTATATCATACATGCATGAGCATTCCCAAAAACACATTTGCACAGGCCAGGCTGTAATATATTGGCTGGTCTGACTTTAAGCTCTCATCCTCAGTATTCACACAGGACCCATGGCTAGGAAGAACTGTCCTTACAAAGGCACTATTGAAAATGCTTACCTGATTAGACAAAAACGACAGTAAATGTACCTAGTGTTCCCCCTACACACACCTTTTAAAATCAGATTTAAGAGATGGGTGAATGGTGAAGGGTCAGTCCTGCATGAGACAGACAGCAGAAAGGTCTAGAGTTTTGTTTCAGAATAGTGTTGGTTTTGACATAGATGTTGTTTTAAAACATGTCCCCCTGCAGGCATTTTTCACAGACACACAGAGACACACAAACACACTGCCCTCCACAAAATGGTACATCTGCAGGACTCAATTCAGATGTGCAAGAGGTCAATTTTGTGCAATTTATTCAGAGCTATTACATGTGGTAATGAAGCATCTTTCTTCTCTCCCACACCCACTCTTACCATTAAGATTAGAAAGTGAGTATTTCCCATGGAAGGAATATTGATGATGGTGCACTTCACTTGGCTGCCACACTGTCACATCCTGTATGTGAGGGAGAAGGTTTAAAAGGTCTTCTTATTCTTCATTTCTCTAGGACTTCCAGCAGCTGTAAGAAATAAATGCAGTGTGATACATTATTTTGGCCCATGAAGTAAATTAACCATAACATATTGGTGATTTAGAGATTAATTCACATTTTTTCATGTGAAAAAAATATGCTGTGGCAATGATACAAAAAAATCCACCTCTCCCCCAAAACTCATTCAAATCTTAGAAAGGCAACAATTTACCCAGGGTTATTTTTGGTAAATCTTCATAATTCCTGTCTCAATTTCTATATTTCAAGGTTGTCTCTCTTCTCAAACATGCACAAATCCCAGTTTTCCCTGGCATCTCTTAAATAACTGCTACATATCTTTTCCTTCACCCCTCCTCCCCCTTGCCTTTCTTCTGGGTTCTCTTGTCTTTTTTTTTCCTTCCCCCTCTTGTTCTCCTGCCTCCAGGACCTCATAGTTACTACTTCATGCCCAATCGCTCCTATTCAGCCCTGTCTCCTTTTCTCTCTCTCCACTGGTAAGGAAAACTTACCAGAATGTGTATTCTCCAAGCACTCTTTTCATTTAAATGTGAAGAGTCATTTGAGCCTCTCTCCTAGCAAAGAATTGGTCATTTGTCAGTTAAAAAAGTTTCTTATCTTTACGTACTTCTGAATAACTTGAGATTTTGTTGTCTACGTTTTGGTTCTAAAAATAAGCATTTTACAGGAAACCCCTTTGAAATAGTATTTTTCTAACACCTTGACCAAATCTTTGAGTGCTCAATCCCTCCCAGCTATGCTTTTGACCACAAATTGCTACCTAGTGACTAGTATATCAGAGGAAACAGAAAATGATGTTTCCCCAAATGGGGAGAGGGGCTGCCCCCAAACTCTGCCCTGCTTAACTTTCAGACACACTTTCCCTCGTGCTGCACACCAAGTCCCTCCCGCCCTGCTTCCATGCATATTCAATGGACCATATGCTTGATCTCAAATATCTCTGCGCATTATGGATCCTATTCATCAAGAAGTGGCTTCTACACTCGTGAGCAGAGGGAAAAAAAAACAACAACAAAAAAAAGACCTTTTGAAAGAGAATTCAAGAGTTTTCTGAGAAAAAAATCCTAGCACACAGTGACCTGTATGCACCAGGCCGTGGTCCACTTTAAACTAAATACACGTATTTCTTCTGAACACACACACATTGGCATTAAGAAATTCTCATTATTTTGCCATAAAGGAGGCCTGTATAAAGATCTCATGAGGGATTTAAGCAGAAGCCTATTGACAAAGACAAACCTAGTGATTCCTTGGAATCCAAAATAGTTTGTGGGGTGACAAGGCAGTCCCATCACCAATCCCTGGTACACGACAAAAGCAGAGGCAGCTCCAAAGCTGACACACCAACTGCCTTGGGATCTGCCACGCAGCCAGATGCCGTGTTGGGAATTTTTCCCTGACACCATAGCATATGGGCTTTGCATTGCCATTTGAAGAGCATGAGACAGACAGAAACAATCTGGAGGGGGTGGGAAGTGGATGGCATGTCAGCCTGGTGCTTGTATTTGGTCTTTGGTTATTAGGTGATGCTTAAATATCTCTTTGGCCTTCAGGCAAAGGAAAATATTGACCCAAAGGAAGCCCTGATGTAACTGTATTAGTTGTAATGCAGTTAGCATGGGGATCAACTCGTCAATTTGTTTGCTTTTTTCTGCTAAATATTTTGCTAAAATATTTTTTTTACCCCTGCATGTTTTCAGAGAAATGCAGGAGCAATTAAGAGTTATATTTAAATAGATATCAGGCTACTGTGTAATCACACTTGTTTCTCAAAGCTGTGGTACTCCATTTGCTGTCTTGTCAATTTTGGGTAAACCAGTTTCTACAGCCCAGTTACCTACTGCAACCAGTCCCAGCAAGAGCTAAGAGGATTCCAATGTGAGTGACTTGCAGGGTCATGGAGTTGTCAGATCCATCCCTTCCTTCCTCATCGAGGTTGTTTGGCGTTGCACTTCTGCATTGCTTTTTCTAGAGCATGAAGAAAGAACTGTACAAGCACTTCACAACAAAAACTGCGGGTCTGGAATTGCCAGTGGGAGAAGGCAACGAGGCAGGAGGTCCAGAGGAGGAAAGAACCACATGCCAAGGAAACATGCACCAAAGGAAAAACACCAGAGAGCAGAGGAACATATGTACTGCAGGAAGGGGATAGAGAAGATCAGGAACATAAACAGCACTGCAGAATGTTTGAGAAAAGGATATAAATTTTCCTGAGTAAGGAGCAGCGATGGGGTACAGCACTGCTGAAGGGAACCCCTGAAGGTACTGATACCTGGAAACAGAGATTAGACAGGAATAAAGGAATAAAGGAGGTATTTCTTTGAAAGGCTTTTAGAGGTACCCTCTGGGGTCCAAAGGGACATGCGTCAGTGGATCCCAAAATGGATAACACATCACGAGATTTTCCCACTTTCGTATCAGCATAAATTCACCAATTAGAACTTCAGCTAATTATGAAATTTCCTCAAGATTTCCCCCCTCCACAAGATGATGGTTTACAGTTCTTGGGCCTAGGATGGTCTGGGTGTCCTTGGAGAGCAAGCCAGAGAAGTTTTGTTATGTCTATCTTAGCATAAGAGAACAGCAGCTTACAAGCCACAAGAAATTTCAGTCTCACCAGCAGTACAGGATTTGAAAAAATAGAGAAGTTAGAACCTAAGACATCAGTACCATGTATGGGAGTTTCAATGTGCCAGGTTAGCTTTCTTTTATCCTTTCTGAGAGAGCTTGGTCTGATGGTTGTAAAAGTACCTCAAGTTGTATTAGACTAAACAACCCCTGAGATGAAAATTTCTTCCATTTTCCTCAACAGCCCTTCGCCTACACATGGGCACACCTGCCCTCTGCCCCCACATAGCCTCAGTAGGAGTGTTGGCACACAAGGCACCTGTGAGCCACCCACAGGCAGAGAACACTCTGCTCCAGGTACTCTGAAAACTCTGGAGCTTGGAGAATCATGATCACCACACATGCACTGCCCCAGCTCACTTGCACAGCCAGTGAGTATTCTCCCATCCACCCATTTCTGACTGCACCAGCACTCTGTGAAAGGAAGGACTGGAGATCATGTTTCTGCATCAAATGTTCCAACATCATTTGCACAAAATGTATCTCTCTTTTATTGCAGTGCATTCTCCTGAAGGCAGTCACAAAAGTGGTGCTTTGTCCTATCATTATGGTCCCATGTACTATTTGCATCTCATACTTGGGCTTTTCCACTATAAGCAAGGCTCCCTTCAGTGGTGTTCAGGAGCTGGAAAAAAAGAAATATGGAGACAAAAAAAATGTGAAGAGAAGGAATTTCATTTTTCACCTGCACTGCTTGAACTGCAACATTTGTACTTATGAATCCTGAATAAGTGCTTGACCTTTTCATTGTTTCTTCATCTATTGTTCCTCTTCCCACTCTCTGTGTTACTGTATGTATTTAGGTAGCTTCTCTTCAGCCTGTTTCTTCTTGCTTTGTTGAATTCTGACTCTGCAATCAGATGTTTGTGCAAAAGCTCTTACTCCCAGCAGGATGCTGACACAGATTTGGGTGTATGAATGTCCTGTGTCTTCATTAGGGTGCTTGACTTTACTGTAAAAAAGAAAAAGCCTTAGGATAACAATGCCTTTTTAATTAAACCATGCAGAACTCCCTTAGCAAGCACAAGGAAAGTAGTAGGCTATCTCCACAGCAGTGCTGCATAAAAACAGAGAGCATCTTTTCATACCTGTGTCTTTAAGGGCACGTGTCATGAGACAAATACAATACCATTTAAAAACTGCACTTATACTTTCACCCTGTGAGTGGCTCCTTGTTATGGGGCTTACAATGGATTAGTTTCATCTTAAAAAAGGAGATAGAAAGGTAAGTCCTTGAGCACACTGTGAGATGTGTGAGCTTGTTGTGATAAGGACCTGGTATTAGTAGATCGGCATCAAAGATCATGGATGTGTTTATAGCACACCAAGCATGATGACAACATGGATGCAGGTTGTCAAAAGAAGTCGGCCCCAGAGAAAGCTAAATATTTAAGGCCCACATTTTTGGATATATTTGAGCTGAGAGCCTGCCTATGGGCTTGGATCAGATCTAGCACAGCAAGAGGCAGAGGTTTTCAGAGTTGTTTTGCATGAACTGCAAGCTCTTATTCTACCAAGTGCAGGCATGTGGTAACAGGGAGGACTCATAATTAATTGGTAACCTGGATGACCTTCATTCCCTCATCTTTTACTTCCAGGACAAGTTGTTGCCATCCAGTTCAGCAGTGCAGCCCTAACCCAGCCAATACACACAGAAGCTCCTTTCTTGGCTCCTTCTGGAAACCTGCCTACAGGTGCATTGCAGAAGATGCACAAAACTTTTAAGAAAAAAATATCTGAGAAGGATTTTATTCATTCTATAATTTTCTGAGAAGTGTGGAGGAGACAGTAATTTTTCAGTTTTAAAAGATGTTTTTTTACTTTTATACCTGGGCATTGCATTATAACATTTGCTCATGGGAAACACTTTAATCAAAAATTCCAGAAAGAAAGAACAAATACAAGTTCTGTGCCTAAAACAAAGCATCCATATGGGAACATCCTTATGATTTTTACCATATTAATTTACTGCATGATGACACTTTGTAACCAAGGTAATATATGAAGCTGCCATTCCAATCTATACTTCTTGCACTCTTAGGAATGGGAAAAATAATTTCAGTTGACTGATCGGAAACCAGAAGGACTAAGCTTACAAAGAGATGATGAAACCCATTTTGCAAAGGAACTCTAACTTCTTGTTAAGACAGTCCCACTGATTGCATTCGACTTAAGCAGAGTAGTTAATGCATTCCACTAAATTAGAAGTAGTCAGATTACCAGGTAAAAATGTGTATTTTCTTATTATTTCCTGAAACCTTTTAAAATTTTATTTTTCTTTAACAATTTTGTTTTGTTTTGTTTTCAGACACTTACAAATTAAACAGGAGGTTTGTGTTTGGCAGCCTAGGTCCTTGCTGTTCCTCGCCCCAGCTTTGCAGTGTGGTTTTGTCCAACCAGTAGCCAATGCAGTCTGTGTGCTGAACAACTCATGCTGAAGGAGAAGCAGCTGCTCACTGACACCGCACTCTACAGCACACAAATCTTGCACTTTTGCAGAAAGAGAACAAATACTTGCAGAAAATACACATGGAGTTTGATGCTCAAGGGGTGTAAGATTAGGTCCAGTGTATTGACTAGGGAAATAGCCTGCAGGCCTTAGGCCAGCAAGGCTGCGTGCCAGTGACTTCATTAGGGCTTTTGCCTATGAAAGGGCTGCCTGTTTGGATCCTGGAAACTTGCATCAATACGTCATTTTGTGTGACTAAAGTAAGCAGAATATGTCCAAAGCACTGGCCAGTTACGGACCTCAATCTGCCTCCATTTGCAGGCAATGTCACTCTTAGGAAAACAGGTTTTGATTTGATCAGAGGCTTTTTCAATAGGACTTCATCACTGACTTTAACTGACAGTGGCTCATGCAAAAGGTCCCTGTTCTCATATCTTCCCACAACAGACACCAGAAGCTGATCTCCTTCATAGACTTTGTCCATAAATCCCAGAAACCCAAAAATCTTTGTAAATTTCTGTGCATCCCCATGATAAACTTCCCCACTCTCCACCCTCACCTCATGGCAGTCAGGCAACCGTGATGCCAATAACTCCCAAAGTTCATCTGCTGGCAGGGGAAAAAGGAAGGAACAGGGTGTTATAGCAGATGCAAAAGCTCTGCACTTGAGGCAATACAAATCTACACACTTAGGATGCAAAATGTTATGAGATGCAGCTCCAGCAGTTCAAGGGAAAAGACAGGGAGAATCCAGCAAACAATCTCATTCTTGAGCTTCAATGCTCTCTGATACAATCAGGACAGCAGGAGTGATAGACTAATTTGGCAGTCTTAGTAAAACTGCTTTGGGAATTAAAGGGTTTTGTCAAAGACCATCAGTTTAAGGAAGCAAAAAGGACCAATACCCTAACTCCCTGAACTAGCACTACATCCAGCTACCTACACATACCTCACTGACAAAGGTACAAAACCAGGAAATGCAAGAGTGTTGAAGTCTTTGCTATATGCTAGAAAATAATTCTTTTCACAAATTATCATCCCTCTGGTTTGTTTTATTTTCAGAGACTCCACTTTTTTCTTTCCAATTTGCTTACTTTCTGAAGTTCACTGAGAATATGCATTTTAGTTGCCTTGAAGTAACGGCATAAAAATCTTCATTAAAGGACAAAATGAACGTGATTATGCTGCTAATGAAAATAGCGGAATTACTTCTGGAGACTTCATCTATAGCTCACAGCACAGCAGTCTAATGATTTCTGAAAATTCATCAAGTATTTGTGTCATTATAAACATTCTGTAAGTGCCACACACATACAGTTATTACTGCTGAATCAATGTTGATTTGATCAGCTTACCTTTGACATCAGCATTTCATAAATTTCTTAGTCATTTCCTCATGATGACCTCACCAAACATGCTCTAAAGCGGCACTAAGATATTTGAATGCTTCCCATCCTTTCCACCGTGCAACCCTGATCCTAAAATCTTACTCTTTTTTTTTCCCGGTCTCCCCTCTCCTTCCCATTTCTTTTTGCTCTGACTCTGTGCACTAAAATTCTGATTTAGCTGCAGTTACCAGCTTTCCTCTTAAAATAGATATTGTCATTGTGAAGGGAAAGGACAAACAAACCCCACAAAATATATTTTTAGCAGATGGTCCCAATTGTACAAACTTTAGCAGGGGTTATTTCTCTTTCNTCTTTTTAACCTATAATGGATCAGTGAGATTAAAGGTGAAGTCATGAATTAGTAGCAGTGACAGCCCAGCACGATGGCCCCGGCAGCAGGGGGTCTCTCTTTGTGCTCGTCCACTCTGACCCCCCGTGCCACTCTCCGCCTGTGGGAACCGGACAAGAAGAATGTCGGGGTGGGGCCGGGGGCCGCCAGCCCCAGCCCCAGCCCGGCCAGCGCCCCCCAACACATTCTTTCCCTGGAAATATTCTGACATCACCCCGTCATACCTCCTTGCCGGCTCCTTCGTTAACTCCTTTATGCCTTGCCGCCGGCAGACAATGGGTCCTGCTGCAGGGTGGAGGAGGAGGAGGGGAGGGAGATATCTTTCCCAGGACAATTTTTTCATAGGCTGTGGACCTAAGGCAAGCGTGGGTTTTAAGACTGGGAGGTGGGCGAATATTATAGGAGATGGGCTGTGGGGCTTGAGATGCCACTCTCGGTGACAAAAAACCCAAAGTGAAACGTGTCAGTTGGGCAGAAAGATTTCTTTGGGGTTTTAAACCTGAATTTCTAGAACAAAATCATCTGCAAACACAGCTTACTGAGTGGCTACATTTTGCCTTGGGAAGTTCATCAAAACTGCTCATTAGACCCTTTGCAAAAGTATGATGCATTTCCAGTCTCCTCCATGAAAAATTGCGGTAGGGAAATATTGGAGACAAATAACAGGAGCTTCCTCATGAGAATTGCACTTTTGGGGAATACCTGAGAGCAGAGTGACTTTCTGCAAATGTGAGACAGACTGGTCTTCCCGTTCGTGTCCTCTGGGATATATTTTGTCCTTACTGAAATGTAAATTTAGTGTTGGCTTCAGCCTATCTTCCAGGATAAGTAACTAGACTTTTCCTATCCTTCACAATTAATCCACGAATTAATTAATTATAGCTGGATTCATTATCCTGACTGATTTACCCTCTTAGTGGAGAAAGTTCACACTTCTGAATGTACTTTTCTAATGCTTTTAAAGTTCTCCTATTGGACCTGCACCAGAGCTATCCCATCTCATATAACTTCTCTGAGGGATATAACATGTGCAGGACCCATCCAGAAGTGATGGTTCCAGAAGACTTACAGAGGATCTTCCCAACACCAATAGGAGGATCACCAAAAACCATTTCACTGGGTGTACAATTTCAATTTCATTCTTGTGATATTATAAAGTCTGGTGAGAATTCACTATCTCTGTGCCTTGGAGTTCTCCTCAAGTGGGTCCTAGACATACACCAACAGAGTCAGGTGGGATTTAGGCCCCTGAAACAGCATAAAGGCATTTTAAGATGTCTAAATTCATAATTGCATTTCCTGCTTGGAGGTCGTCTAGCCCCAAGGAAACATTAGTGTTTGCAGGAATCTCCCATTTTCCTCTATAAGATGCCAGACCACTTGTTTTTATGTTCCAAGTGGAATGGTCTGGAAAACAACCTCTCTTTTAACTTACTTCACAGATACTCGTGGGATTCACATGAGGAAATTCTTGATACAGTCTTGGACAAGAGGGTAAGGGAAGGAAAGTATGAGTTACAGCCAGATCTCTTCTCTTATAGGACCTCGTTTTGCCTTTTCTATGGCTCACTAGACAAAGAACCTGTTAGAGATGCAGGGATATCTCCTGTAAAATTAGCACAAGTAAAAGAATTAATGGCGCAGGGAATGGATGGGGTGGACACCATGAGCCTCTTGATCTCTTGAGGAACACATACTCACTCAACCTGCATCTGACTGGAAAGCTCACCCCAGCTTGACATCAGCCTGTTTAGCCCCAGCCAGCCCCAGCCCACACCACAGGACTACGCAGGAAGTCATTGGCAAGGGAGAGGACCAGCTCTGAGGGCTGGAGCCCTGTCCTGTCTCCAGCCCTGATCAGCAGCAGGCACCGGCTGGGAGCAGCCAGTGGAGTGTGCAGATGGCACAGTCTCAAACAGGTTTCTGACTAGATGAGCTGCCAGCATTTCCACATCAGTTCATGTCAGCTGTGTAGTATCCAGTTACACTTTCTGCAGGTCTGCTGGACCTGTTTCACAGAACAGGCTCATCCCTGCCTGGCATCTACAAGGCTGCAATCCGTAATGCTACATTTTGAGGACAAAGAGGAGAGCACTTTGGAGTTGTACCTAACTGGCGAAGGAAGGCTGCAGGATGCACATTGCAAAGTGTCGCTTGGCAACATGGCACAGTGGGGCCTGGGCCAAATGGGACGCTCACAAGTTACCAGTTGCATCCCCTTCCAGATAACACCCTTCAAACCCAGGGAGGAAGAGTTCAGACTGCATGCAGCAAAGGTCTTAGCAAGCTGAGCAAGTTGCCTACCTGATGTGCCAGACCAGGATCCCTGCAAAATGTTGCATGAGTGTCTGTCCAGTATCCACAAAGCCCTTCTATTTCCTTAGGAAATTACAGATTTAGGTTCAATCTTTTCTCTGTCTGAGAGAAATCAAACTCAGTTCTAAGGCTACAGGGTCATGTTCTTTCTCTTTGTCATACCACCGAAAACAAATGACTGGGTGTTCTGTGGCAATGCTCCAGCAAGCAAGCTCCTAGCCAGGCAGCAAGCACACCCTGGGAATGGGAAAATACATCTTTCCCCAAAGGGGTGGGACCAGAGCCTCATAATCCCCAGGCAAATGCAGTGGACAGTAGGTGTCTGTAAAAGATTATATAAAGCACTGGCCATGTCCTACAATTAAAATTGTGTGTTCTTATTTTTTTTAGAAGAGGTGTTTTAGCCTCCCATGATAAGGGGGGTGAGCAAAGGATTGTGCACAGGTTGACAGGGCTGACTCCAGGGTCGTCAGGAAAGGGCACTTCACTCTGACCGTTTCTCTCTCCTTGCTGGTTATGGCACATGTTTTGGGCTCTTCAAGGGTCTCCCATACAATTTGTGGGGACATGGAGGCAAGGAATAAGGCTCAGGACCCTACTGTGAGGAAGAGTGGCAGATGGAAAGGAGTATTTGCCCTTAAAGGCTTCAAAGAGCTTTCCTGGAATTTGTTCCTTGCCTCACCAAAACAGGAGGAAGAACAGCATTAAACTTATGGAGCAGTGGTATTGTCACAATTTCACAATTGTCATGACTTCACCAAGTATATTGTATTTCTTCTTAAAATTTGGGTTTTTGTACTCTCTCCATGTTAAGAAAACAAGAAAATATGTGTCCTTGGGGTCTGGAGAATAGCTTGAAAACAGTCACCTTTCTAATATTAACATTAGATAGCAAACAATTAACAAGTCTGTGTTGAAATGTACTTACAAGTACTGTTGTTTAAAAAGCATTATAAGGAATTCATTCTGGTTTTGTTTGAGATTTTAGATCCCATTTCAGGTTTAGTGGCTCTTGAGTAGTATCTTTTGAATAATGGAGACTGAGCATCCTCTGATTTCACCACAGCCAGGAACATTTCGTAAGTCTCCCCTTTGGAGCAGAGGGAGACCCCCTTCAGGGCTGGGGAAGCTGGGAGCAGGACAGGAAGTCTTCAACCAGGAGCTATGGAGGGGGATTAAGAGGGAAATCACTTCCCAGAGTCATGGACGCATCAGACATCAGTGTATTTTCCCCTAACAGTTGTCCCCTGTACCATCTGACCCCATATCCAGCCCAAGAGTTCTGTTCATTCCTCCACAACCCAAACCCAGGACCCAAGCAGTCCTGGGAACAACTCAATTCTCCTTGGTGGCTCATTAGCAGCTGAAGAGGAGACCCAGTGGGAAGCAATCCAGTACCAAGAGACAATAATCTCCAACTCCATTTCTATGTGAATTTCCCGGAGGGCTGCAGCCCCCTATTCACTCTCCCAGTTCCACAAGGGTGCACTGGTTGGAGTTAGCACAGAGATTTGGTTCCTTGTTGTGCCTCCTGCCTGCAGCCTCCTCATGCAGCCCTTAATCCACAGTGGGGATCTCCGCGTGTGCCAGAGGACAGCTTCCTGCGTCCCTGCTCTTCTCTCACTGGAGACCTTGTCTGTGAGCACACCAAAGACCCTGCCTTGCTTCTTTGCTTGGGCTGGGGCAATTTATAACATCTAGTGAGCACTGAGGACACACGCTTTGGCTGAGCACTGCCTGGAAATAAGAACATACTCCCTGTCATGTAATTTTCTCTGCTCCTGGACATGCAACCCAGCAGCAGCTCCTCCTCTGAGCTCTCTCTGGGGTTATTCCTGCTACCTGCCCTCTCCTGCCAGTGTGAGGGTGAGCTGTGCTGCCTGCTGGGAGGCATCAGCAGGGTCAGTGCTCTACCGTGTCCCCTGCAGGCAGTCACCCCCATGTTGCACAAGGAGGTGTGCACATGCAGATATTTGTGCACACACACGTGTTCCTGTGTGCGTATGCAAGCAGAGTCTGGGACATTGCTACTCTCTCTTTGCACAGAGTGGGTCCGGGTAGGTGGGCATTATTTAGTCCTTCCCCAACACACTGCCATGGGAGGGAGAGAGGTGTTATCTATGCTGGACATGGGGCTAACATGGACTATGCTAATCTCCATTTCTGCCCTTTCCTGTTCCCTGGAAAAAAAGGGAAAGTAAAGCCAATCCTGAACCACTGTGGGCTGTATCTTGCCTTACAGCAAAGCCATGGTTTAATAGCAGCCCTTTATTGAGTTACTCAGGTAGTTTCTTTCTGGAGGAAGGATGGGATTAAGAGTAGATTAAAATGATCAATGCTTCTCCAGTATTTCACTATCAGTCCAGTCCTTGATCTTCAGAAAGAATCTAGCTCTGAAAAAAATATTTGCCAAAAATATAGAAAGCCAAAATTTTAATTATTATATCTCTGCCTGTTTCTCATATTGCTCGCTTAGAAAACAACACAATTAAATGTTTCATTACCCCTTACTAGCTGCTGAGAAAATTCTGGAGTTATATTGAAAAATCAAGCTTTCAGATGACTGCAACTTCTATCAAATAGAAGTTGTCTAAAGACAACTAAAAATGTCTCCATTAGAAATACAAAAACATTTTGTGACCAATACTCTCCTAGGAAAGTTTATTAAAGTTCTAAAGTCAATTCCAGCTCTGGTTTTGGTTTTTTTCAGATATCTACTAAAGTGTATTGTGAGAAAAGTATAAAGAATTTTTTTTCCATTAGATTTTTATTTTAATCACCTAAAAATCATTCTTATGGAAATGAGAAAGACAAAAAGATTCCCCAGGGACTGAGAAACTTCACTGATTTGCATCATTAACACTGAAAAGAGCTTGCCTGGAAATGGCCCCTTCACGTTTTCTTTTATTTACATTTCCAGACAAATACAAAATTAATTTCAACAAGAAGGTTCCTTGTAGATTCATATTCCATTTTGATTAGTCTAGCCATTAAAGCATGAATATAGCTTGCTGTGCTTTGATGGATCGATTTAGTCTTTGTTATACTGGAATTTTTTTTTTTTTTTTTTAGTTTTTACTTCATTTATAAAGGGTTTGCAATATGGGGGCTCTGAGTGATCATTGACTGTACTAACATTCATAATTAACACCAGTAATTATTAAGACGCTTTTGGAACAATTACCATTCGTGGCATGGAATGAGAGAAAAGTGACATTCATTTAACAAAACTCTGCGGTTTCCGTTTAATGAGTCTGTCCAAGCATAAGCAAAAATGAAAAAAAAAAAACAGAGCACACTAAATATATATTTAAATGCAGACAAATTTCTATGACAAAGTAGTTCTTTCAAGGCTTGAATCAAAATTTTAAATAGTTTACCTTCTTTGTGTCTTCTGAAGAGTTTTACGTAACAAACTTTCAGTGTCATTACTAATAGCAGTTCATGCCAAGGATTACTTTCTTAAAACTGCTACTCAAGCCCGGTGATTTGCAGTACACTTCTTATTACAGGATACATTATGCAGAAACCCTCTGCTATGTGATGGGACATGGCAACCCTGCTGTGAGAATGCCTATCAGCGCTTCTTTTAAGGCCCTTTCTCAATTGTCAGCAAAGTATTTTTTAAGGTTAAAAGGTGTAAAATTATTCTGAAACGCTTTTCTGACCTGTCGCCTATCACTGCAAAAAGCTATAGTTCATTTTTTTTCTAAAATTGTATTTTTAAAATGTGATAATATTATAAGAATAAAGCTAGTAAGAAAAATATAGGTTTTTATGCTTTTCATTATATTTTTCATAATTTTTCCAGTACTGATACACGTTAACATTGTGAGTGCCTTTTTGTTTCTGATTTTCTTCATTATGATGCTTACCTTCCTGTAAGTCAGTTATGATGTGCAATTAATGAGGAATCAGTAATTAAAAAATATATTTTAATTTATATTTTTGTGGATTTTTCAAATGAATTCCAGAATCATATTCTCTAATGTAAGAGTCAAATGCAAGAGGGTCATGAAGCATAATCTCATTTTACCGGTATATAAAGTTCACAAGATCTGTCATTCTTCAAGTACTACCTGTACTTTGATTGAAACAACATTGAATATCAGCAGGAAAACTAGAAGAAGGCTTCTATTCTTCAGGCTGGTGGCTGGATTTTACGGCTTTGCAAGCTGCTTAACTCTAGATTTCCCAGGCTACATGCACGATTCAAGGTCAATGATCCTATAGTTTTAAATCCCGTGCACAAGAGGTTACCATCTCCCATTGTCCGTAGCTTAAGGTTTCCAATGGCAGCTAACTATTGATGTGCTGGTAAAATGCTGGAAGGTATCTGAAATCACTTTACACTGTGTTTCATGGACTGTTCTATAGCACAATCTTATCAGACGTTGCTGGAGAGCTCAGCCTTGCTGTAAAGAAGCATCAGACATGAAGAGCCTGATTTTCCCATCCGATATGTGATACATGCACACAACAATGGGAGTTGCAGCCGGAGCCAAGAAGAGAAGTACAAGTAGGTGGTGGAGTGGAAAACAGATGCTGTGCCGGGTTTATGCGTTGAGTTTTGTGGCCTGTAGCAGAGCACCCAAGTGATTACACCCAAGATTTCTTATGGCATAGCTGCAAGAAGTGACAAAAGCAGTAAGAAAGCATCATCATGTTGCACTGAGGTACCTATGAGGATTGTATCAGTCCTTTCCAAAATGGACTCATCCACCTTTCCTGACACCCACCTAAGCAGACTGAGCCTCTAGAAAGGTTTTCTTCCTGTGTCCTTCAGTGCTGTCAGCAGTGAGGTGTGAAAGCTGAGCAATTACTGTGTGCTGTGCAGGCATTACCAAAAGACAGAGTGCACATTCTGCTTCACATTGATTTTACCACATCCTCTTTATTAATTGACTGTATGTCATTAGCATAAAGTCTCATCTTAGCCTGCTTATCAGTATCTTGATAACCAAAGAGGAGAAGGTTGCCATTCATACACACACAGAGGACGGCATCTCATGATTTTTGGACCACACAAGTATAAACAACATGTTCCCCAGCAAGAAATACTTCAGAAGTCTGTTCTTCAAGAGGCATGACCTGGAGCACATCCCTGGGGCCACTTCACTCCTGTGTCTGTGCAGGGTAAGAGAAGGGCTTACCTTCATCCAGGTGCTGGGTGCAGGAGCAAGTGTTTAGGTCTCGGACATGAGAACAGAAAGGGAGTTTTCACACCACAGCACAAAGCACAAGGCAGGGGAGCACAGGTGCTCCAAGGATGACTATCCAGCCAGCAGTGCCTAAAGGGGCTCGCAACATCCAGCCTGTAGAGCCCTAAGACTCCTCCCATGGATGACTGCAGCTATGACAACAAACCAGAAAATTTCTAAAACCATACCCAAGGATTTAAAATTCTATACTTAGAATTTGCTAAAAATTACAAAGTGCAAAAAAGATCATTGTTGTCTAGAACTAATCATAAAAATTCTAATACTGCACAATTCCAGATGAGATTTTTACAGGTGCCACAGGATGATCTTTTAAGTTGGACTCTAAAAGATAGGGTCACTGTGTTTCAATATATATATATGTATACATAAAGTAAAATAAATCTCTCAAACTGAACAGCTACTCTTCATTCCCTGTCAGTCTTCCTGCAACCATTCTGAATGCACAACAGCTTTCTCTTACTCCTTAAAACCCCGCTTCTTCCACATGGAGAAATTCAAGGAAGTTGTGAAGTGAAACACATTTTTGACTCTCTCTAGACACTTTGTCCTTGGAGAAGGTAATTTCATGTTCATCCTGTGAATTTCTAGGAATGGCCAGAATCCCAGGCACATCGCAGACATGAAGGTATGGAATGGTCAATGTCAGGCTAGCCAGTTCTTTGGGACCAGACTAAGACACTTTTCAAAATCACTTGAAACTTGCCAGATCATCTTCACAGGGGTCTTGGATGCAGTAGAATTAATCTGGTTTAACATTTAAAATGAATCTGCCTTTTATTATATTGAAAGGAAATGTGCATATCCAGAAGTACTTCACCTCACCCTAAAGTAGATATCTATGACTGGGATCTTATTCCTGTTGAGAATAAACAATACATAGACCTACAAAACTAAGATTTGGGAAGAGTTTACAAGAAGCTGCTATTGTTCTGAAGTTCCACATTCAACTTCTTGTCCATTCAAATTCCAACTTGAACTCCAGATAAGTGAGGAATAATAGGAAAGATTATTGTCTTGATGTCATTTTAACATTATCTTAAACCTCTTTCTATGTAATCGTTTCCATGACATTTACCACAGCAGAGATGACAGGGCAGAAGAAACCTAGAGAGTGCAATCCGCAGGACAATGAGAATTTTGTTTCTATAATATTTCAGGGACACTAGCCAAATATCTGCCAAAGGAGGTCCCCATGCAAAATAGGAACCATCCCAAAAATTATTCTATTCTAAGCACCCACTGAAACCAATGGTTGGGTTTTGCAGGAAATCTGGATTGCGGGCATCTGTGGGAAGTGATGCTCCATACTGTGGAATGATTAGGAGGACCTATGTTCACCCATTAAACCCAGAACATAGCTATGGCCGTAATCCCAAATATACAGAAATCCTGCTGCTAATTGCAGGGTCACAGGCTATGGCATTTAATCATTTTCAGTTAATGCTAAGGATGTAATTTGGCCTCTGAGTCAGGATGATGACCTAGTCAGGTATGCGTTCAGAGCCCTTAGTGCAAGGCTGTTCTTCAAACGTACTGCTGGAGACCATAAACCTGCTGTGCCAGCTTCCCTCATGGATGGTCATGAATACCATGGCCTTCCTGTCCCAGTATCTGCCAGCAGTGCTGGGCAAAGCTTGCAGGTTCAGCAGGATCCTTTGCTTGCACAGCTTTCACTGCTTTCTGTGCCCAGTCCAGCTGTGATATTGAGTACCTGAGCTCTTTCTTGCCCAAAGAGAGAGAGGCTACAGACCCAGGTAGCATTTTCCAAAGCAGGGTTTCAGTAGGGAAGAAGTGTGATTTGTCTCTAAGAGTTAGCAAGTGCAGGCAGATGTGAAGAAAAGAAAGAAAGTCAGTCACATTCACCAGCAGTGTGTCCAAGACAGATATATGCAAATATTGTTTTTTAATTTAGGGTGCAAAATAAATAAATAAATGTCCCAAGAAGATAAGAAATTAGCAAGACTATTTTTATGTCCAAACAATGAATTCGAAGAGATAAAAAATAGTGGAAATAGTGCAACAATATCCAGACTTTTAAAATTATCTGATTTCATAATCTGAACCACCATATTTTAGCATAGTAAAATACATTGATTTCAATTCAGTGTTTTTCATACACACTTAGTATGAGTATGTTGTTCTCACTTCTTGCACAAGACAGTAAATATTTCTATGCACTGTGCAATATAAAATAAAGACACCACTTTTTTGTGCCTTTTCTTCCTTTTGTTCCACTGGTTTTCCATTTTCAAGGCTTCTCATACTTTTCAAAAGAATCCCATATTGCTGGAAATCGAAGTAATTTTTTGCATACTGCACTAGTGAGTAATTAAAACAAAAAAACCCAGCAATTTTGTTATCATTTTTCATAAAAACCATGCACAAAAGCAGTGGGCAAAGGGAAATAAATGTTTTAGCCTGCTTTTAAAACTACAGTGGGGTTACATAGACATACATATGCATGCAAACCATATAGATATACTTATAAAATACAAAGAAATCAGATGAGGTAATAGCACCCCCTTCTGAGAGTTAGGACCAAAGCTTATGCCCTCACTTTAAAGCAGATCGGGAGACTTTTTGTCATGGTGCTACAGCTTTTTGATATGCAGCTCCTACTTCATGTTTTGTCCTACTGTGATAAACTAGAGACATGTACATACTAGAGACATGTATATACTATTTACGTGGCATTTATCTGCTCCTCACTCTGTCACTGTGAGAATTCCTTGGTTACAAGGCAGCAATTATAATTTGGAGCTAGGAAATCCACAAAAAATTATTTTCTTCAGCTCACCTGTTCAATTATTCCATGTATAAAATAGCCTTTGAAGTGGCTATTTTGCAGTCAGAGGACAGGAGGAGGAAGGTGTGAAGGGCTGTTGTAACTCAGCAGGAATGACATTTCTCTCTTCTGCAACTCAGCTTTCCTGAGGGTGGAGCTTCATCTCTCTTGAAAAGGGCACAGCCTCCTCTTGCCCATCCCCTTTGCCTCCCCTAGTTTGAGGTTAGGGCAGGAAGGGACCAGGAGCCTGTCTCCCCATTGTAGCAGCAAAGGCTCAGGAAGTGGTATCTGCAACAACTTCTGGGATCATGCCCAGAGCCACTCTGTATCCCAAGGGCTACAGCAATGCTCTTTATGAGCCTCCCTACACCAGCAAACACGAGCTTGGCTCCTCCCTTGGCTTGGCAAAATATTGACTTACCTAACAAAGAAGGGCATTCCCCACACCCTGATGGAAAAACCAGACCAGGATGATTTCCTACCTCATCCATCTTTTTCCAACAGCAAATTTCCCTTCAAGCAATTTCTTCTCAATGGGAATGAGAAGATTATTTCCCCATTTGCTCAACACGACATGGGCTCCTTTACACAGCATGGTACAGGCAGAGCTGTTGTGAGGCTGCAGAGAGCAGCCCTGTGAGCAGCTCTGTGCCACCACACCAGGCTTTAGTGACATCAGGCCACCAGAGCTGCCCGCAGCTCACCAGCCCAGAGACAAAATAAATCATACCAAATAACAGCAATCACGCCACAAAATGCTCAGAGAGCAATTGAGAAATATGGACAGGGTGAGGAGTCAAAAAGAGACTGTAACAGTGCTCCTCAAATTCCCACTTCTCATTGAGAACTGATTTGTGGTATCCCTCAGCATATCCTGCTCTGGATAAACAGTAGTTTGCATAGACTGCAAAAACTTCCTTAGGGTTTGCAACAAAGCAGCTAAGGGAATAGCAGAAAGTTATTTTCTCTCTCTCTTTCTTCTTTTTTTAATTTTTTTTTTTTTGAGCTGCAAAAGAAAGAAATGTGTTTGATGAAAGGTGCTAGACTAAGGAAAATAGTGAAGGATGCAACTTAAAGCACGGAAATCCACATGACACTGAGCTATGTATAATTTACCATGACAAATCAGTGCTCTAGCAAAAAGAGAGTCACAGCATGTGAGGAAAAAAATTAGCACAAGTTGAAGATAAGATAGACACCATTTTCTACTTGCAGTGCTAGGGAAAAAAAAAAAAGTAAAAGATTAGCCAAAGAAATAGAAACAAAATCTGTAATACTGAAAGGGAAAAAGGCTCTTCCAGGACATGTATAAAGGTATGCACCGTAGAAATTCAACATCAGAATACTATATCATCAGAAGGAAAATCTTACACTTGAAAATTTATTAAAGTCCACAAAAATTCATGTGATAGTGCTGAATCTGATGGAAGAGCCTCCAGCAGAGTTTTTTGCACCCCAGAACCAGTAGCAAAAAAGATGCCAAGGTAATTTATGAATAAAGTTACTGAGATAAGAACTTACGAAGTAATTACAGTATATAAAAGTGGATATACCTGAAGCCCAAATGACAATGGTTCTTGGTTTTGGGTCAATGTTGTTATGTGTAGAGCTTCTGCATGTGAAGAACAGCCACCAGTACACTCAGAGTGAGTGCAAAAATGAAGCTGATTTGGGGAATGAGTTCAAAGCATACCTACACACTTGGGATCTTTCAGGTCACAGGTAGCAAGCACCCAAGCTAATGCCTAAATTCCAAACAGACATAAGCACAGATCAAGATGATCATAAATTCATACAGAAAATAAAATACAGAAACATAGATGGATAAGCATATGTATTTTGTTATAGAGTTCTTTAAAAATGACTGCTGGTAAAACAGGAGTCATGGGAAGGGTAAATGGCTTCTCCTGGGAATACAAGGGAGCTTCCAGAGAACCTCTGACCTGGAAATCCCACACTGAGCAGGACCATCAAGAGCAAAGATGAGCTTTCCCTTGCTCTCTCTAGGCACTGGCAGTTATCCCCAGAAGGAAATTGTATCATTGTGCCCGGGAAGAATTGCACACTCCTGCACTCCCATCCAAGCCCCTTCCAGTTGATTCAGATACATTTCAGCTTTACTGCCAACCAAGTCCATTTACTCTTCTCATCTCTACCAGCTCCCGCCCCACTCACCCCTTGGCAGGGTTGGGCACACCTGACTCTGCAGCCCTCGCAGCATGGGATCTGACCTCCTGCTTCCCCCAGTGTGGCTGGGAGTCAGGGGATTACCTGGGCAGAAATGGGACCTTTCTATTGCACCAACAAAATGTTTCACAGAATCACCTTCAAATAAAAATGGCATCTCACCAGCCACAAAAAGAGTCCATTAAAACAAACACTATTATTACTCGAGGTGAGAATAAGAGACAAACCCCTTGTATTACCAATGGCTCTTAATCTCTACACCTGGCCCAGAAAAGTCTACTGGATTAAAATTGGACGGTAACCTAAGACAGGACTTTGAAAGACAAACATAAAAGATTCTGTGATGAAATAGGAAGCTGCCGTGCAAGAAAAGAGGCTTCAATTTTTCCTTCATACTGTTTTTTACATTTCTGTCATAGTTCTCCTAATCCTTTGGAACACTTGAAGGCTTAAAATTTCCGTTGACTAATTCAAAGAAAAGATGTCCATTCAGTATCAGTCATCTAACTTTTCTACTGTTTCTTTGAAGCTACTGTCAAAGATACCCACATCTCAAAAGATGGACTTTGTGAAAAGACTTTGAACCAATCACAGCAAAAGTAATGATAGTGGAAAGGATGCAGAGGCTAAGGCCATGCCTCTCAATAAAGGTTTGAAGCTATCTAAGGAAGTGGACAACACATGATGCAAAGAACCCAAGTGTAGGAAACTATTTGATAGATTATAATCCAAATAGTAATTCTGACCAGCATGGAATTTGAAGTGTTGCAGCAGTCCACAGAAAAGTTGAGACAAGGTTTGGAATATCAGCAGCAGTGGGACAAACTATGTACATCTGCCTGGCAGTAAACATTCAAAGATCAACCAACCTAAGCAGTAAGTTACAACAAATTACTTTCTTTATGGGAAATCATTAACATCATCCCAAAAAATTCAAATGAAAATTCTATCTCAATAAGCTAAAAATCACCTGCTTTTGAGTTTTGGGAGGGAATATGAATGTCACACAAACCCAAAGAGCAATCAAGATGCTAAAGTGTCATACAAATGGGGTACAAATGCTGCAAGTGACTGAAAGCCCAACATAGAACTGTCACCCTTGCAGGTGACTGTGGCCACAAACTGCTGATGGAAACAGGCAGTGCAAGCCACCATCTCACTCGAGGCTGGAGAGCCACAGCCAAATGTAAGCGAGGTAACAAGCACCTTGTAAGCAGCTTAACAAGGCAGTCTCCCAGCTGAGACACAGCAGCTGATGCAGCACCCCAAAGGACAATGAAATGCTCCAGCCCTCAGCAGGACAGGGCATGCTTGCTGCAGGCAAGGATGTTCTCAACCAAGAGCCTAAGCAGATGTGTTTTGGAGAGCATCCAAGGAACTAATACAGGAGATCAAATCCTTAGCCGTGTCTCTTGTGTGCTACCAGGTGGACAAGTAATGGAATACAAACACATTGTTACAAGAGAGTTTCACCAGACAGACAGGAGAAGGATCGAGTCCCTGCTGGCCAGAAGGAAAGCAAGCCCGTGTCTGCTCTGGGATGCTCTCATGAATCAGTGTGTGCCAGGGCCTGGGGCTCCCTCCTTACCCTGCTGATATGCTGTCACACCAAGCTGAAGTGGCTCAGCTGGATCCAGCACCTCTCGATAATCAGTGAACGTAAGAGTGGCATTGAATGCAGGCACAGCTTTGCTTCTTCCAGTGCTGGCAGGACTCTTCCCTGCTCCAGCCCCTCTGCTCAGCACGACGGCACATCATCAGGCCACGCTGAGAGGAGAAACAACATGAGGCACAAAGGAGAATGCTAACAGAAGCAGGGGGATATGGCAAAGGAGAGCTGAAAGCCCATGAGCAAAGAGGAGAGAGAAGGAAGGAAAAATTAGGTTGATGAGCATCTGAATAAAGACT
>VZTN01036959.1:76453-91823 GCA_013400515.1 Erpornis zantholeuca | reverse complement strand
GGGGAAGGCAATGTATTTCTGTGCTTGCACTTTTCCCTTTACACATGCAGAAATGAAGCAGAAATGACGGTTTTTATGCTGTTCATGATGAAATTCAGAAAAGAAATAGAAAAGAAATTCAAAGGCTGAGCTCAGAGAGCTCCCACTCCCAGGCTGCTAGGCCAGTAATTTTCAAGCTGTGGTCCATTGTGACTTGCACTGCCAGGCTGTGTTTACCCTGTGACTTAGTGCCAGCAGTACTGCTGGATAAGGCCTTTCAGCAGATCAGCATCAAATCCTATTTTCAAAGACTTAAAACAAAAACAACAACAAAAACCCAAAAGCCTCATTTTAAAAATTTGCTCTGTACAAAACCTTGTTGGGATATTCTACGTTCTGGACAACCCTTCCACCAACTTTTAAATGAGCATATTTTGGCATTATAAGATGTCTATTTTGCATGGATTTTTAGAGTACTGTGAAATATATATGGTTTCAAAGCTTGTCAGTTGTGTACTAGCTAAGAATGTACATCTTGTGCAGGAACATAAAGGAGACCCACATGATCTAAACAATGACATTCAATTTGAATGAGAAGTAAATTTGAAATTACCATGGCTTTTAAGTACTCATACTCCACCCTGCTTATGTGTTTTGAGAGAAGCACTGCCAGGGAACTGAAGGATGCAGCCATGAAGCTCAGTATCATCCACACAAAGACCAGTGTTGGCACAGATAACCTCTAGAATGACAAAGATACATACTAAGTGTCCATAAACTCCTTTTGCTCACGTGATTAGAAAAGCATATTTAAAAATCTAGAGAGAATGGAAATCCCTGCTCTCCCTGAACATGAAAAAGGTAGTTCAAACTCTGGAGCAACCCAAGCAAAACATTTTTCTCAAATGGTTGAACTGGAAATTAGAATAATTGGCATACACTGCAGTTTTTCAGGTTAAATGGCAAATGTCCTTCCCCTTGTCTGAAGTTCTGTACCATGACCTGTTTAACAGTTTCCTCTCTTTCACTCTCTCAAGCTCAATGCTTTTATTTTATCCTTCCTAATTAACCTTATGTCTCTCTCTGTTTCTCTTGCCCCTCTCATCCCAGTGATCCTGTCCCCTTGCTGTCTGGGATGTCGGCCTTGGTTTGACCTCCTACCACAGTAACTGCTTTTTCCTCTAGGCAGTCTCCAAGTGAGCTGATTTGTAAGGTTTATATTTATTTCTCTTTTAAATCACCTCCCAAGTCCCTCTGTGCCACAGCAGTTACAAGAAATGAACGAGTGATAAATGGTAGGGATAAAGGGCACTTGATAAACTGAAACTAGATGAACTAAAATGTGTTGGAAGGTACATTGCTGGTTTCTATCTCCCATATCTACCGTTTAAAATCCATTTCTCTGAGCAGAAATTAAAGATTAAACATAGTACTTCATCCAGTCCCAGAGTACACTGTCAAGTGCAATACAGCAAATACACCAATAAAGGTCACTTCAACCACCGACACAGAGGCTACTGATGGGCAAATATATAGCTGTGCTATGCAATGCTGAAAGTTTTTTTTATGACAAAACATAGTCCAGGAGTAAATTACTCACTTTTTCTGAAAGGCCACTAGAGCAATGTTCTGGAGCACCCACTTGAATCAGAGGGAGGAGCACCAGCAGGCCTTGAGAACTCCAGACCCCACAAGACACATCAGAAAGCTAAAGAAGTCCAACCTCAAGGAAACCAGCTACCTACCTCTAGAATTACAAATTGTGACACAAAGACATCAACAACAATTGATTTCCTATATCCATGATCAGCGGCTACATTCAGTTAACTCAAATGTGTGCAGGGGTAGAAGCGCACATACAAATAGCAAGAATATTATAATTGAGAGGGCACCAGTAAAAGTCACACTGTCAATATTTTTGCCCCATTACTGCATCTTTTAATGCTCCAGATGCCTTTGGCTTTTCTACAGTCTCTCCTAAATGAAGAAGCAAAGCATGTGTGTGAGGAGGTGCATACCCAAGAACCCTTAGGAAAATCATAATACAATACCAGGAATACAACTTCAGCAGGCATATGAGCTCTGTTCTCCCCTGGCTGCAGTAGTCACACTTCTGAGCCTGAATTTCTTGCCTGGAACAGCAGTCACTTTGCTATCTGTCCAGCCAGCATCCTTTTGTTGATCAGTGAAGTTTTGGCACTGCAGATGTGATAAGAATAAAAACATTTAAGCAATCGGTTAATCTAACAAATATGTTAAATATAGCGAGACAATGCCCACTGCTTTCATTGGCACCAGACATAAATCTCAGAGAAAATTGCACAGATGCAATCAGAGTTGAACACGAGAAGTGTTTGGCACATTTGAGCTCTGCTGCCCTGAAGATAAGACTTGAAAAAAGGACAGACTGCCTATCAATACCTTCACAGAGCACACCCTTTGGAGCTCTATAAATACATTACATTCTCACCACAATACTTTTTCCCCCCCTAGGACTGTCTTTAAACATACATGCCCTCATTTCTATCCTGAGATATTTTTTTAGCATCCTTCTGATAACTTTCTCCAGCTTTGAATTATTAGTGAGCTACTTAATAGTTACTAATATTTTCCAACATTAGTCAAAATCCTTGCCAATACAGAAAACTATTTATAAAATAATTACTTGAAATAAAATACTTATAATAAGGCAGTTGTCATCTGTTTGCAGGTGCCCCTCACAGCCAAGTCTTATTAATGAAAGGTGGGAAACAACTTCCTGGAGGAGACTGCTCTGAGATTTTCAATTAAAGCAAAGCTGTTTCAGACTGTAATGGCTTAGTGGTGTCTCCAAACTGAGCACAATGGGTCTGTAGGGGAGAGTTAAATTTTCCAGGCAATTTGTTTGATTAGAAACTCTCCTAAATTTTACATATATTTCTGAAAAATAACTTACTGAGAATAGACCTGGTTTTCTACCTCCCATTTTTATGTTCCTCTTTTTTCAATTTTTTCAATTTTTAGTGTCAAGCAAATATGTTTTTCTCTCATTCAAGGTAAGAGTAAGAAAATTTCTTGATGTTAATTCAAATTGAATTTTTAATGCATTTTAGGGAAATCCTATTCAGCTTCCCTGTGTGCTTTCTTTTTCAGAATTAACATTTAAATTATTTAAACTGATTTAAAACAATTTTAGACCATCACAGGAGGAAATAAATGAACCTAAGAACTAAAACCTTCTGAATTTTGAATGAGAATGTACACATAAGTTTTTTTATGTGATTTAGCTAATCCCCTTAAATTTCACACCTCTGTTAATTCACAAGATATCACTTGATCACAAGAACATTATTCTTAGACTGTTAAAAAAGACTTAAGTGTCATTATCAGTTCAGAGTTAAAAACACATTTCAGTAGCCTTAAGACAAGGTGAGAGGCTTCAGCTTCTCTTACAGCTCCAGAAACAGCCCATTTGCTGTTTCCATAGAGCACATACCTCCATGCCTCTCTGGTTAGAAGCCAAAGGTCTTTCAATATTTGGATTGTCACAACCACAGGATGCAAAGGAGCCAGTGATGAAAACCACCAAGTCTGCTTGAGTGTCAAGAGATGTTTGGACAATGCTCTCAGGCATATGGTGTGATCCTTGGGGTTATCCTGTGCAGGGCCAGAAATTGGACTCAATGATCCTTGTAGATCCCTTCCAAACCAGGATATACTCAATGATTCACTGACAACTGTCTGATACAAAACTATTGTGTTATTTTGCCTTGAAGTTGCAGCAATACCTCGATATGACTTTATGGAGTGTTGTGTGAATTGATCTGTCAAGACTGGCAATGCCTTTGTTGTTTTTTACCTGCTTAACAATAATTAGAGGGTTAGAAAATGATCCAGCTCATTTTTCTCATGTTGAACCCAAGACGGTCTCTCAGCTCCCACATTTAGCTGTGTACTCCAGCTGTGTCCAAAGCCAGGACACAGCATCCCTGCTTACAGCATCCCCTCAGCTCAGTTCCTCACTCCAGTTCTCTCGTTTTCATGGACAAAACCAAGGACTCACAGACTGGAAAGAGCTGAGTCATATCTCAGTATAATCCATACAATTGGGAGGCCAGAGAAGAGGATATTCTGCAGAATTATTGAGGCAAGGTCACAGACACCATCACAAGTAGGCTGAAGAAGGATTTCTCTAAATCTGATTCATGCCCAGTTCAGGTTCCATAGAAGACCAAGGCCCCAGGCATGAGAGAGCAGGTTTATAAAAACCCTTCGCAGGAGCTGGATGAAGAGAGCCATTCATTCCATAATGATATAAATTTGAAATTACCATCTGGCAGAGATGAGAAATATGCAGGGATGAGAAAGAGATTTTTCGAAAACCAGACAGGCCAATAGAAATGTTGCACACGGTGACCCCACAGGAATCAAAATATTGACATCTCCTAACTGGTCAGATGATGAGGGAAAGATTGCTGTGGCACTGGTAACTAAGTCTGAGGTAGATAGTTTTTGACCTCAGAGTTTGCAAGAACAGGACAGAGCTCAGGAAAATAGATGAAAATGAACATGGACACTTTTTCCATGTGCCACACTTAGAAGTATTAACTGGCCTTACCATTAAGACAAAGGTTTACACAGATCTACAGATATATGGCAATAGCTCTGATGTTACTTTGAAGGCCTAGGACCATCTCAGAGGCCATGGAATAGCTTGGAGGAAGGTTTGTTTTTCTATTGAACTGATGAATCTTGAGAACAAAAGCCTCGTGTTGATATGGACATGTCTGCCTGCTATTGAGAGACTTCATAAGTAGTGAAGGTTATACACTCCTGAGGTGACTGTTGACATCACAGTGTTCACCTCCAAATACCCTATGTGAAAACATAGTCAGGAACAATTACTTGGCCACTTTGAAGGCATGTTCTCTACACCAGCATGTAAAATGGACCATCTGAGAATCCCAAACAATCGAGATCTGGGAAGGCTCAGAGTGACTCCAAGTCACTGATGTGAGACCTTCAGAGATGCCATTGCACTGCCCTGCTCCACAGTTCAGCTCAGCACAAAATAATTTGTTCAGTTTTCAGAGTTACACTGCCCTTCATTAAACCTAAAGAATTACCTAATAGGAAGGAAGGCTCCTACTTTGCTCTACACTTTGCTCCTAATTTGCTTAACACAGAGCAGTAAAAGAACTGTTACAACTGATCCCCAAAACACAAAGAGTGGGTTTTTTCCATTGTTTAAATGAAATGCTGAAACTAGGCAGGAAATACCCAAAAGTTTAACACACAGGGTAAAAACTATATTTCAGGGATTTCAAAGCACTTATATTAGGCTATAGGTAAGTGGTCTCAAAGTTAGCATGAGTGACAGATCCAGAACAAAAGATAGGTTTAAAGTTATCCACAATTAAACACATCTACATTGGCAAGTTCAGCCAATGAAGGCTGTAAAAGGCTGCAGGCTATAAAACTATTTGGTGGAAGGTTGTATACTCCTAGAGTACCACTGACATCTAAATATTGTCCTTCAACTTAGCATGCCTGAAGCCTGCAAGACCAGCAGTGCAGAAGCATAGAAGATGGACCTTAAAGAATTTCAGCCTTCCCCCCAGAATTATTTTTCTCTCAGGTTTTGCCAGGTTTAAAAAGCTAGAGAAAGGGATCAAAACTTGGGACAAACATAGCTCTAAATAAAAAGAAGACGGTCTGAAACCTTCCGGGGGTTACTGGAAAAGAAATTACAGCTTGGTAACATTTTTTCACCAAATTTCAAAAATGCTGGATAAAATATCATGCAGTCCCCAGCCCTGGGATACAGTCTCTGAAATCCATGGGCAATATCACAAATATGAGATTGGGGATGCTTGGCATGTACCATTGCACACAAGTTTTGTGAGCAGACACAAACATGGAAGTTCACACAATAATTAAATAAACAGAAAGGAGAATATCTGGGAAGATTCCAGACACCACGTCTTAGTTACTTAATCATCCTGCGAACACATTTCAGACTATTCTGGTTTTATTAGATTCATGTTAAATTGCAAATCACATACTGTAGTTTTAATGACACAATAAAATAGAAAATAATTTTTGGCATAAATGTCTACTAAATAGATTTCTCCCCCACCAAATTGGCTTGTCCGATACATCCTCTGCTCAGTTTTAGTTCCTTCTCTACATAGCAGCTCTTTTGGTAGGAAGCCAAAGCCTGTCAATTAACAGTAAGCCTATCCCTTATGAACAGAAGCAGGGACTGTGATCATGTTCAACTAAGATCAAGGATTAGTAAATCAGCATGGCACCAGATTGCAGGCACTATTTAAACCCCACAAGCCTACAAGCCACTGCAGCAATATTATATTCCATCTGGATGTGGAGAACAAAATCTCATAGTTACAGAGGAACTCACTTTTTACCTTTCCTGTGCAGGCAATTACAAGTCAACTTAAAATGAGCCCTGATTTAATCATTTTGGCTCTCTCAAATGCCGGTTAGGAAATAACCCCACGCTGTCACCACTGGTATCTTATCAAGGACTTTCCATCAAATTACACATATTTCACTGCACCTACTATAAATTATAGAAGACTGGAATTTCTACAAGCAAACCAAATATTGCACCAAAGCTGGCACAAATGTTTCTTTTTAGAGTTTGAAGAAGTGTAATGCTATCTCACCCCTTGCCTGGAACATGGGGTTGTTTCTGCCACTTGCTGCAGAATCAGGCACACTGCACATGGTGAAACATTTCATTTCCTTGATAAACAGAGTTTGAGTTCAGGGCTTTGCCAGAAAATGGCCACCCAGTACTGTGTACTGTTCCCTATAATCATTCTTTGCCTCCGAGATTTTTAATTTTTTTTTTTTCTCCTTAAGAAAGGCATAGGTTTCTTTTATCCCAGATCAAGTGACAAGAGAAAGAACTGAGATGTTTGCTGCCAGGTAAAATAAAAAGTCATGGAGGTCCAGGGGGATCTCATTCCACAAACCTACTGCCAAGCTGAAAACAAATGATATTATCAGAAAATGATCACAGAAAGCAAGCCTTGCTCAAAGAAAAACAGTCTTTATTAACCTCTCTTTGAAATGACCTGAAAGCAAAGTCAAAGAACAGTGAAGGGAGGGTGACCTGCCTTGCTACTGCTGCTCCCACCAACCATCCTCAGCTGGAGCAGTGCCTCATGCAGTGCCAGACTGCTGGTGTCAACACAGTGGGAGCTCTGCAGCCAGAGAAGACACTTGGGCCTTTAGGTAGAGGTTTTGCTTTAACAATGCCTCCCTTTTTGAAATTTTTGATGAGCAAAAATTTCCTATATCTGAAAATTAAAACAAAAGAAAGCTGATGCTCTTCTTTTCAGCCTTGGTGCCTTTGACTTCTTTTTTCTATGACAAGCATCACATAAGGAGGGAGTGAGGCCACCAGCTGACAGGTCCTAATCTAGTGCCCAAGGGGTGTCTTGTGAACTGAGCTACAGCTGTTTCATAGCAGGCACATGGGCAATTTCTACTCTCTGGGACCCCAGAATATGTGTCAGTTCTTGGTCTTGATGGCTTCTGCAGCCGGGGTGCAGAAGTGCTTGGGTGCAGAAGTGCTGGGGTGAAAGCTTGGCAGCAGCCAGCCCCTCCCCTCCCTCCCTCTCTCTTGTCCAGTTTCCTGGGAAAAGGCAGGCATACACCCAAGAGTGCCCCGTGGCACTGCCCAGACAGATATCATTTGGCATCAGCAGAGGACCACAACATAAGGGGTGTGTGCCCAGGCATACCATGTATATTTGCAGTTTTGTTTGGGATTCATCTGTCCTAATCTAGTAGATTTGATAGTTAAATGTCTGTCCCTAAGCTGGCCATGACTGGCTGCTTGTGTAATCAGAAAGGAAAAAGAGGCATTTTGAAGGTGTGATTCATGCCATCTTAAAGCAGATGCCAAAAATATGGTCAAATTCTCTTCCAATTGATATAAAGGCAGCCAGAGAGATGAGTGCACACAGACATTTATTTTGTGGATATCTAAAGACAGCAGATATGAGTTTTAGTCTTTGTGACTCAGCAGCATGGCCTCCTTTGCTGAACACCTGGCATTTACTGGGATGAAAGTGATTGAAAGTCATTGTCATGTTAAGGACAGCAATTAATCTGAGACGCCAAATAATATAAACTTAATGTCAATTATTTACATCTACATTGCACACAGACGAGAAACAAAGGATAGAGCCTGAAGATTTCTGCAGTTCACTGCAGGACATATTAACCAGATCCAGGTGGTTTTGACCTCTTTTACAAGTATCACACCAAAACCAATTTCTTAGCAAATCACTCCCTCAGAATGCTCTGATTCAGAAATCCCTCTCACTCAGGACTCCCTCGCGGGCAACATGGCTATCAGCATGAATATTAAGCATCAATCATCTTTTTGCTCATCTGCTGTGCTGTGTAAAGGAATTTCTTTTCTTTAAATGCTTATGAGAGGGGAGGGCTATCAACTTCTCAATATCTATATTAAAAGCATTTTAAATGATGTTGCCAGTCATCCTTAATGGAAGAGCCATTGAAATCCCTATGCATAGGTGTGTTTCTTCCAGTGACAAGTCTAAAAAGAGATTTTCTTCTATTTCCAATGATGCAGGCACAAGCTCCTTATTTATAAATACAACTTTTAATGTAAATTTAAGTCCAAGCAGCCTGGGAACAGCTAACACATTCTTGAGTAGTTTGCTGAAAATGTCGCATAAATCATGGTGCAAGTACTGAGTTTTATTTTGTCCCACATCTGTCATGACAAAGGGACTATTTTAGGAGAAGAGATTTCTTAAAAATCAGGACTTTTAATTTAATTAATACCTGAAGCTCATTATTGAGAAAACAGTTGCTATGCAAATTAATTATTTTTAGTGATACTATCAGGTTTGTCCCTTTAAATTGTACTTGCAAGAAAAAAAATAGTTTGTCTCACTAGATGTTTAAGCTACATAATTGCTCAGACGGACATTTATTGGCTTGCCTGGTGTCTGATGTCTCTGAACAGCTAAGTAAGAGAAAGGAAATTAACAGGCTGCAGAAGTTCTGATTGTGAAACAATTGCTCTTTGGAAGTGTTACCATGCCAAGTGAAAACACAAGAACTGAATGTAATTTGGCATTGCTAGAACTTGTTAGTGCTTTTTCTTCTCTTAGCAGTATCCTCATGTGACAGGATTTGGTTATGAGGAAACTCCTAGAGCACTGCTCTGTCAGGTCCGTAAGGAGTTTCAAAGCTTGTCTAAAAAGAGGGAGGAGAGATGGCAGAGGGAATGGAGATCTACAGGAAAAACACAACGAAGCCTGGTGTAGCTTTCCCAGTTCCCTTTAAAGCCAAGATGTAAATGCCAAAAGCTCCCCTGTGTCCTTGAATTCTAAAACTATGAAGTAAATGTACGCAACTCTTTTTTCTACCCCAACCATACAGAAGAACCTTCCTATTGCTGAATTCTACTTATGTGTCTCAGTAGAAGACATAAAACAAGTTTTTAAAAGTATCCATTGCCAAGTAAAATGGTATTTTCAGGAGAAATTTATCATTATATTTGTTAACTAGAGACTCAAATAATAAAAAATCACTAATGCTATTGGCTGATGGGTAGCATTTGTGTCAAACAGCAAAAGCTAATAACACTACTAAAATTTCATAACAGGGGCTTTTATTCAAATAAAAAATCCCCACAGGTTTTAGGATTTTTTTTCTGCCGATCTTCTGCTGAGCTTATCAAGCTGAGCAGTCATGGAATCAATCTCACTGAGGAGCCGCAATTTCCCCCCAATTCATGAAGCTTAAAATCACGGCTTTGGCAGCAGCCCTCCCACCCACCCACAGCTTTCATGGATCCAGATATAATGTAATTTTATTTTTATCCTGTATGGTTTTACAAGGAAACTCAGAAATACATTTACACCATCACATAGTGTCTATGAAAGTAGCACGAAAGCAAATTCTGCATTGGAGATTGGAGAGATCTTTCAAAAACTCCAGTCACCAAGGCCTTTTGTGGGGCAGCAGTCACCTTTCTCCTTCAGGTAGACAACAAAATGATTGGATCTACCTTCTGCTCTGGTGTTGATTCCCTTATTTTTATGGACTATTTATACAGTCATGAAACCATGGACTGCTGAAATCCCAGTTATACCCTTATCCTCTATGCACAAGGAAGCTCAAGCATCCCAATTCCTATTTAATGGGTGTCAGTCTAACATGTTTTTAATACCTCCAGTAATAATGAAGTCTCACAGTGTTATTCCAGTATTTCTGCTTCCAGAGTTGGCAGGTTTTTTTCTGTGCCTGACATGAATTTTTATTTGACGCAGTGTAAGTCTGTGGGTTCTCTCTCATTCAGCTTAGACAAGAACAGTTTAGTCCATCCCTGCCGCAGCCTTTCATGTACTTAAAAACCTGTCATGTCACACCTCAGTAGTCACTCTGCTAGTGCAAGCAGGCTTGAGATGCTATGTTCTCTGGAGCTCTGACCATTTTCACTGTTCCCCCTCAAATTACTCTTCCTAAAATGTGACATCCCAAACTGGACACAGCATTTCATACAAGGCCTTGCTAATGCAGAGCAGAGGAGAAGAACTGGACACGATGTGTGCTGTACTGCTATTTATACACCCAGCCTTTTCAGTTTATCTCCTATTTGCCAGGAACATTTGAATTCTATTCCTGGACCAGCATGCCGGCAATCCCCTCTCAAGTTTTTGCTTATTTGCAAATGTATTGAATGCAGTTGCTATGCTATCATTTAGGCTGTTAATGAAAAGTGACCCACATCACTGACACTCAGCTGCTCCTTTTCAGTGTAGTGAAACATGTCATTTCGTGGTGGGAAAAAACTGAAAATACTATTTTCTTTTTTAATCTCCAAGTATGCTCTTGTGGTACTGTTGTTTGTAATGGGACAACTTACAGAAAGCCTGCACTTTTTCTATTCCAAGAACTTCATCAAATTTCAGTGCATATACATTTGAAACCTGACTTTTGTTTCATGGAGTGGTTTGGTTTTTTTTCCCCCTCTTTGTTTCACTTTGTTTTTTCTCTGCACAGAGTGAATATGATCAAGGGGAATAGTCATCAAGGTCAAAGAACGGAGGGACTTGTTGCAAGGCACTTGAAAATTGCCTGTTAAAACTAATGTTTTCTTGGTAAATATGTTCAAGGCTAGGAATAAGCAACCTATACTATCAGGATACTCTTTCTCTTTAATAGCTGGACAGGAGAGAAAATACTATAGAATAAAAACACCCCAACACTATTCTTCTGCAAACTATGAGAGAAGATTAATTCTCTAATAATTCAAATAGTTGCTTGGGGAGAAAGCTGCCATAACAAAATTATTTGTAGGGCAAATAAATGTTTGAATAAATTTGTGTTAGGTTTAAATGCAGGATTGCGGTTTAAATGCAGTTGGGGCTTATATGCAGAGCATTAAGAAACATTTGCTTAAGAAATTTCATTGATCATCTCAACTCATTATTCCGTTGTCCCCTCTGGCACAGTTAAATCAAATTCCCACAAAAAATAGTAGAGGAGGCTGTGATGAGTTCTTCTCTGAAGTGGACTTTAAGCTGTTGAGACAGATGCATAAACATTAAGACAGATTTTTTTTATCCTGACCATGACACAAGATTGTTCCTGCAGTCCTTTCAAGTATGTATCTAAAAATGCTACAAACAGAACCTCCTTCTCCTAACACAATGCACACCCATGCTGCCAACTGACCTCACCCCCCAGATAAATCCTAGATCCTGTACCTGTGTCATCATGCTCCTAAACTCTGTTTTTTGGTGTGGAACGGCATCCAGGTACAGCACGAGGGGACAGTTCCCTCTGGAGAGAGGTGGCAGCAGACAGGGTGGGTGACACTGCCGCAATTTGCCCAGCTCCCAAACACAGCCCCAGCCTCCTTCGCCGACCCCTGCCGACCCTCACACCACACACTGCCACAGGCTGGGGTTTCTGCTGTAAAAACACTGCTCTGGGAGACTGTGGCACAGCCTTCTCATCACTTCTGATGTCTGGAACTGAAGGAACACGTGAAAAATAATAATTAGGTTTAAAGGGGCACCATATGGGCCCCAGCAGCCTGCCACACATAGATGTGGCTTGACTGTATTAGAGAAGAGGAGCGCTGATCAGTCGATAAAGACTTATCGGAGTGAGAGATAGTTTTGATGATCTACAGAGGGGAAATCTCTCAGCCTATGTGTAGAAACCCTGTCCTAGACTTCACTTTTCTCTGGAGATTGAGTTTTAGAAATTTAAGGCATTATTTTGAGAATACTACCTTTGACAGCAAAAATATAAGTTCAAAGTCGGTGAGTGTACTAGTTTGAAAGCAAACCAGTAAGAGACTCGAAATCAGAATTACAATTTAATAGGAAAATTAAAAATAAATGCAGCAGTACAGAAACACTGACAGAGTCAGAATACAACCTGACACCGTGTGGGGCAGGGTGGTGGCAGCAGTCCGATTAAATGGTGGCTGCAATCCTGTTGAAGTGGATAGATGTGGTTCTGTCATCCTGTAGAAGGGTCTGGTCTTCCCCTGAAGCTCCAGTGGTGCTTATGTAGCTCTTGTCCTCTGGGAACCCAGTAGGCAAGGGCTGCCTGAGGTGTTCCAAACCTCAGGTTATATCCAGGTAGGAATGCTTGGTTCCTCCCCCTGGGGGGAGCATCTCACAACAGGATGATGTAATTTTATGAGTCACACACAAGATATTCCTCTGGAGGGAGTTATCAGGGATGTGTCCTGGAAGAGCAAAGAACACTGCCCCACCTGGTTTTAACCAATGGTGATAGAATACATTCTTTTGGTTACACCTTACATTGTAACCTAAGACACTGAGCAGGTTAGGTGGACTGGTGAAGACTTGCCTAGAGCAGTGTCAGGTTCTGGGTCCCTTGGCTACAGGCAAAAGTGGGCTGTTTGCACATTGCCCTGAAATAGGGTTGTTTGAGGTCTAAATACATTCCCTGATGAAGTAGGATTTATCCTAGAGAAGATACAGCAACAGTTTTCAAATATGTAGAGGAATATTATAAATAATCTTTTTTTATTGATACAACTTGTCCATATTTATTGATATGTGTTCTGTGAGGGCTGGAGAAGACAGATTAAATGGCAGCAGGATAACTTCAGGTTAGGGATGACAAATGACACTAGCACGAGAAATGGAGAAGCAGTCGGACCAAATGTCAGAGGGGAAGATGGGACCTCTAACTTCAGAGCTGCTTAAGAACAAGTTGGGTGAAACTCTCTAGGAAAACCTAGCTCAGCCCTTGAGGTCACATCCATGGCTCTACTGAAGGTTTTATGAGTGTTGCTGTGGGTGCATCATAAGCAGGCTATAGAAAGGAGTATTACTGATTAAACAAGAGAGTGTTCAGAAGCACAGCATAGCATAAATCAAGGATAGCTCTGTAAAAGCAGGCAAAAGTCCCTCGGGGAGCTCTAATCTCAGAGTAGCTACCAAGTCTGGCAAAGATTCAGATGCTTTACAAAGCCTGTGAAAAAAGCAAGACAAGTTAAACTTCACATTTAGGTGCTGGAGCATGTTCAAAGGTGAAGGTTCTAGAGAACAAATCTTATTAGGAGTGGCTGAGAGAACAGGGGTTGTTTGCAGCTACATTTAAGAGGAAGAACAAAAATAAAAAAATAGTAAGAGTGCCTACTCTTATTATTACAAGAACTGTCTTCTTTTCTCTAGCACTATTTCTGTTACTGTAACAAAGCAGATCATAATTAACTAGGGACCCAAAGATTCCTCACATTCCAGCTAAATCCTGCAATTTTCCTGTCCAAAAACCCTCACTAGATTTTCTTAGCAAAACTGTTAATACCTGCACAAGAGCAAAGCTTCTGTCCCCAGTCTCCCCAGGAACATGGGCTTCCTGGGGCTGCGGGTGCAGTTAAACCTGCATTCACAAAACCAGCAACAAAATCCATGCTAACCCAGCTGTGCTCCCACCCTCACAGCCCTTGATTATGTGATCACAAAGCCACCCCCTCGCCNCTTCCATTTCAGGTGGGGGGATTTGGTTAGGGTTAGCACCACATAAGGTTTTTAGATTTAGTGCACAGAAGTTCAAAAAGGCATATTCAGATATAGCAGGTTATTACTGACAGTGAAATTGGGGCAGCACAAAGCTCAGCAACAGTGTGCCCAGCAGGATAAGGGCAGCAATAATCCCCCTGTACCTGGCACTCGAATTCAGTGTTCAGTTTTGGGCCCCCACTGCAAGAAGGACGTTGAGGTGCTGGAGCGTGTCCAGAGAAGGACAATGGAGACGGTGGAGGGTCTGCAGCACAAATGCTGTGAGGAGTGGCTGAGGGAGCTGGGAGTGTTTAGCCTGGAGAAAAGGAGGTTCGGGGGGAACCTTATCACTCTCTACAAGTACCTGAAAGGAAGCAGCAGTGAGCTGGGTGTTGCTATCTTCTCCCAAGAAACAAGCAAGAGGACAAGAGGAAACAGCCTCGAGTGGTGCCAGTGGAAGTTTAGATTGGATATTATGAAAATCACCTTCACTGAAAGGTTGATCAGGCACTGGAACAGGCTGTCCAGGGAAGTGGTGGAGTCCCCATCCCTGGAGGTATTGAAGAGGTGTGTAAATGTGGCACTTGGGGACATGGTTTAATGGTGGACTTGGCAGTTCTGGGTTAACAGTTGGACTTGATGACCGTGAATATCACTTCCAACTGAAACAATTCTGTGATTCACTAAGTCAGGAAGAATAATTTGAAAAAACAATTCCCAGAAAAATACTTGGAATATATCTATGCATTCAAATGTTATAATTTCACACTTTGATTAGAGCAAACACAGAAATAATATTGCAGCAATATTCGTTCTGCAATGAACTCCTAAAGCTCTCTCTTTAAACACACTTTTCCCAAACTGTCTTCTAGCTTAATCAATACGTAATATTTTCTCACTGTAGACAGAAGGGTGTGAACCCTTGCACTGGCTAGTGCCAAGGCAGAACACTACCCAGCTTCCTTACAAGAAATAAGGAAATTCAGCTCACCCAGTGGTGTTTAGCACAAACAAAGTACCATAATCACCATTATTCAAGAAAACAACAGAACTACCTTTTTTAGTGCACCCTGGTTTTATTCTTCAGGGTACAAGCACATTGCATGTTTGTGTGCACCTGCCTGCACATGCCACATAACTGGAAAGGGGGGAAGTTAGCATGCAGAATAATGTAATTACTCATTCTTGAATAGAAGGATAATTACTGTCACAGAAACCCACATAACTTGCAGATCTTTTTGTTCTTTTTAAGATGATAAATACAGTATTTTCCATTTTCTAACAGGATGCATCCTTTTCCTTCTGATTTCCCCCCCCCCCCCACCCCCCCCCCCCGCCTCCCC
>VZTN01036959.1:46999-76434 GCA_013400515.1 Erpornis zantholeuca | reverse complement strand
TTAAGCTGAATTGCATACATTTCAAATGACTAACAAGGGTTATCTGTTCTCATATAGGAAAAGAAAAGCTTATCCGGATTTTTTAAAAAAATAAAAGTAATTCCATGTCTCTGGAGTCACAGTGGTGAGTCACTGACTGGGCTGTCACCTGTAACAAACTTCCTTTAAGGATGACTTTTAACAGCATATCTAGAAGAGGACAGGGAAGAAGAGGCAGGAGCAGAAAAAGACAGTGACCAGCCACAGGCTAAGACTTTTAAAATTCACACTGTGACTCTCGTGTTTAAAAGCGATGATCGCCTATGTGTGCCTTGCTGTCAGTCACTCACAGAGCATAATCTGGGGGCAGGTGTTAGGCAAAGCAGTGCAAAAAGGCACACGAGCAGCCAGGAGCTCACAGGTTCTGACAGCTGGCCAGGTGCCCTCTCTACTTCTTCCTTCCATCCAGAGATACCTTTGCAAATGGAGAGAATTGTCACTGTGTGAATGGGGACATAACATGCAAGATATTCTCCTAAATAGCTTTATTTAAAAAGCTCTTTTAATCCCTTGCACAACCTTAGGCAAGAAGAATACTTCTGTTAGGTATAAATGTAAATATATATACAAAACAGCCTGAACATTAGGGCAACAGAAGTAGAACAGATACCAGGTACTCCTTTAATAGGACTTTTTAACAGCTGCTGACAGAACAAGCCTGCTCTTCTTTAGTGACAGTGATGTTACTGAAAAGTTTCAAAGCCTCCATGGGAGCCTGGAGCTCACAGACATCTTTATGTCTCTGTGAGCAGCAGTCGTTTAGGCATCATCTTCTCTTACATCTTCTGGAAAAAAGGATTGAGACCTCCACAGCAAATCCCCACTAAGGCTATGCTTATATTGCAGTTAGCTTAAAACTGATTGGGTTTTGATGGCTGTATAACATCATACCACTTAATGTAACTGATTTCCGTGTGTTTGCTGGGATTTTTCTCTAACCTATGACCTCTGAATCATTAGATTAGGAAAGACATCTAATGTCAAGTCCAACTGTTAACCCAGAACTGCCAAGTCCACCATTAAACCATGTCCCCAAGTGCCACATCTACACACCTCTTCAATACCTCCAAGGACGGGGATTCCACCACTTCCCTGGACAGCCTGTTCCAGTGCCTGATCAACCTTTCAGTGAAGGTGATTTTCATAATATCCAATCTAAACTTCCACTGGCACCACTCGAGGCTGTTTCCTCTTGTCCTCTTGCTTGTTTCCTGGGAGAAGAGAGCAACATCCAGCTCACTGCTGCTTCCTTTCAGGTACTTGTAGAGAGTGATAAGGTTCCCCCCGAACCTCCTTTTCTCCAGGCTAAACACTCCCAGCTCCCTCAGCCACTCCTCACAGCATTTGTGCTGCAGACCCTCCACCGTCTCCATTGCCCTTCTCTGGACATGCTCCAGCACCTCAACGTCCTTCTTGCAGTGGGGGCCCAAAACTGAACACTGAATTCGAGTGCCAGGTACAGGGGGATTATTGCTGCCCTTATCCTGCTGGGCACACTGTTGCTGAGCTTTGTGCTGCCCCAATTTCACTGTCAGTAATAACCTGCTATATCTGAATATGCCTTTTTGAACTTCTGTGCACTAAATCTAAAAACCTTATGTGGTGCTAACCCTAACCAAATCCCCCCACCTGAAATGGAAGATATTTCATCCAAGAAAAATTAATTTGCCAGTTCCAAGAACTGATACCTTGTTAGGAAATAAATAATAAACAAGAACAGGCTACTCCACACTCCAGCATAAATAGCAGGCTGCCTGCTCCAGGCTCCAATTGAAATTCTGTCTGTTTGCAATAGCATCCTTAGCAACCAAAAAATCGTACAAGACAATTCATGTAGGTGAGGTGTATCCAAGCAGCCAACATTTCAAATGCAAGCTTTTCTTGTGGGCCTGGAAAGCTAATTTTTCTACAGAAATCTTGAATTTATTTTAAAATCCTATCTAAGATATCTTTCTCACTCACAGATTTAGCATATCCATGTTCCTGGAAAGTCATAATCATTGCTTTCATTCTATAGATTTCCTTGCCCTCTAACAACTCAGATTGTGTCTTGTCTCAACCACTCCCTTCAAGTCAGCTCTGACAGCTGAGTCAGACCAGAAGAATGGTTGAATTTAAAAGCCTGACAATTCTCTACCCCTTACTCAGCCAATAACCTCATTTGTTCATTGATTGGAAATTAAAGATGATAGAAGTGCTTTTATTATTTTTGTTAGGGACGATCTACAACTCTGCTATTTTGTGAAAGCCTCTGTATTACTCACTTAGGGCCAAATTACTATGGAGACAAACAGGAAACCCCGTAGTAAAATACAGTAAAAGTGTCAGAGAGGAATCAGTTTCAGCCAGGCAAGTGTATCCTGCCGGTGTTCACAGCCCAGCTGGAGGGGTACACCCTAAAGTCCCAGTGCTGACTGTTCCTTTGTGCAGCAACATGCCAGAAGGATATTTGCAGGAAGTCACTTTTCCAGCAGTGGGAATACAGCAGCTGCTCCACTGGCTGCAGAGAAGCACTGTACTGCCTGGGGGGAAAATGGGTATGTCAGTCCTCCAGTCTGCTAAAACTGGAGCTAAGGCTGGTGTTAGCCTCATTGTGTGTTCTGCTGATAGCTGAAAAGTTCTCAGTGGTTCAAAATTCATATTTTTGCTCTCCTAATTATCCCTTAGCTTAGCTTCTGATATTGGAAAATTATCCTCTAATTCTCTTCCTTTAATCAGATGGTTTATATTTTTAAAACTTCTTGATTATACTCATTTTCATATCCCCACTTAAACATAGCTAGCATTTGCTGACCTCTATCCCATGTTAAAAGAGTGATGAATTGACTGCAGTCACTCCAGCTGTTCACTAAATATTTTCCACATTTCTAGAGTAGATTATTCATTCAGTGTGGGATTTAAACTTCAGTATCTGGAAGACTCCTTTTTAAAATGATCTTCACACTTATCTATCCGGGTTTTTGACATCTAAAATGTTTCAATTGCAAGATCTGAGTTGCTTCTAAATAAAAAATCATTTCACAAACACTTATTTTCTGAAGGTGGGACATGGAGCAGGGTGTGCTCATACAGGCTGCTCTACAAGTTGTGAATGACTCCTAAACTTTATCTCAGAAAATGTCTCTTCACCTCATGTCTTCTCGGAAAAGACAAGGAGTTAAAATACCTTTATCCACCCTTCAGGGTAGTATATCTCTGAATATCTAAAAGGTTTTGTTTCCACTTATTCTGAATGGTTATAGCAACATTCTGACCTTAGGTAGTGCCCATTAACCCTGAACTATATCTAAACTTTTGATGCTTTTTTATCAATCCTCTCTGAGAAGTGCCATCCTTAACTTATGGGGTACATTAATTTCATGAAGTGTAGGACTCAATTCAGGACTTTAAAACATCCAGAGAAATTATTAGCAAGTTTATTTAAAAAAGATGTGAAGAGCATAACAATCTAGTATTACACATGGCTAATTATTCTTCCAAGCAAAAAGCTTTCTACTAATTTTCCACAGTATTAAATTTTTACCTAAGCAATCAGTTAAAAACATGAGGCTTTGAAACCAAAAAGTATTTGAGTTATCTGGGTTCACATAGCCTTTCTTTACATCCTTTTTTTATATAGTAAATAAGTTAATAGAATATTGGTATTAAGGAAAAAATCATCAAGGACTAAGAAGAGAAAAAATCCTTAAGTTTTCACTAGCTCACTCTCAGACAGACAAATACCTTCCTTTGAGGAGGACAACAGCAGTATATGAGAAAAAACCTGCATAAACACTGAGGGTACTGCTTTGGAATGCCAAATGAAAGTTAACTGGCAAAATGACGAGACAAATTGCCCACAGGCATCCCAAGTGTACTAATTGGCTGTGTGAGGGCCCAGAGAAGCTCCTCAGACACTGTGTGCTTGCTACTCTTTCCTGGGGTAACCAGCATGCGAGTATGGCAGAGGGAAATGAAAGCATTTTAGACAAAAGCCCAGGTGCTCACAGGAACAACCCCCAGTTGTAGGGCAGTAACAAAAGTGCAGCCATAGGGTGGAGGAAAAACTGGCCAGAAAGTTGTGCTAGGAAATTAGTTATCAATGGTCAACCACCGAATTAAAAGGATGGTTTGAGAGGGATTTTCCAGGAGTCTGTCCCATGTCTGCCTCCATTCAATACTTTTATTATTTACTTGGATGGTGGAATAGAGATCGTACTTTGTATATTTACATCTGTCTCTAACCTGGTGGGAGCTGGAAGTGATTTAGAGGACAGGAATCAAACTCTGAATAAGCTTTGAGAAACTGGAATTGTCTGAAAAAAAATAGTTGAAAAGTTCCATGTTCATTCCTGCATTTCAGCTGCTTGAATACAGAGTGGGAAATGATTGACTATTTAAGAGCTTTGCAGGATTTGGAATTGTCACAAGCTGAATGTCAGCCAAAGACATCATGTGGCAGCAAAAAAAAAATCCCAACATGCTGGAATGTGTAAACAGGAGAGTCATCTGTAAGACATACAAAGTAATCCTTCTGCTTTCCTTGAGGCTGATAAGGCCTCAGCTAAAGCATTGAGTTTGTTAGAGGGCCTGATCTGCACTGAAGTTGGAAAGAGTCTATATGAAGCATGTGTCCTAATCAGGACATACCAAAAGAGTACTTGGAGGAAATGCAGTGGCCAGAAAAAAGAAGACTGAGGGAACTGATCAACAGTTTTCAAGAATGTAAAGACCAGGGCAAAAAGGAGGGCAACAGGTGATTGCCACTCTCTTCAACATATGTGGTGGGTACATCTTAAAGCAATTATTTCTAGACCACTTATTTGTCTTGTAGTTACTATGGCTCACAAACAGCAGAAGGTTCTAAAAAGTCACTGATATATTATTTTTGGATATAAAATTCTGTGCTCCTTATTTCAGGAAAAAACCTTGATGAGAAAAGTAGATGTCATTTGTAGGACATTGATAGCAACTTCATCTTCTAGTTGTTTCATTTTAGAATGTCTTCCTTTATTCTTTCTCAGAGACATTATCACATTAACTTCCTTCATCACATTACTTTTATGCTTACATGCCACAAACTCTCCTTCCTCCTCCAATCCATGATATTCCTATTAATATATGAACAAATTTCTGTCAGTTTTCTATTGCTGTGGACCCAGGCATCATTCTCAAATTACTTCTGTGGCTGATATCCTCACCAGCCACGAACTATAATTTCCTTCACCATAACGAAAGAGAGAGAAGTCATCTCCCTTTTCTCTAACCCAGTTTATTCAATTGAACTCACCACAACATAGTCTTCTCCTGAACCCTTCCCTTCACCACTGTGTTTGAATGTTTTTATATTCCTTTGGCCTCATAAGTGACAGCATTTTCTCCTTCAGCACACTTGCAGGACCCAGAGCACATTAATTATTCACAGTAATGCAGTCCTGCCGTCCTGCTGAGTAATTCCTTAAGGCCAGGAATTGCAGTTCAATCTCCTGTACAAGTACCTCAGTTTCTGGTACATGGTCTTTTTTCCCAATTTTACTTCATGAGCACTTTGGTTAATAGCTCACATATGGGGGGGATATAAGGTGGTGGAAATAAGTAATATTCATGTTTCACTGGAACTACCTTTCTGTTTGAGATCATGTGAGAGATGCACAGAGCAATGAAAAATAAAATGCTTCCCATGTCCTGCCATAGGTTACCATTTCCCCAGTTCTCATGGCACAACAGAGGTAGGCCCTCTTCCTTAAGCCTCTCTCAATAACCTGTCTTTGCCAGTAGGCTGCCAGCATTTACAGTGAAGGACGTGGAGGAGAGTTCATGATTCAGCCTTCTCCCTCTGCTCTGCAAACATCAGTACTGAGCAGCCAGGAGGCAGTGAAAAGTTTGAGGACAGTAAGTGAACTTCAGTAGACATTTACTAAGTGAAACTATGCCTCAGCACTCCATCTCCTCTTGTTTCCTAAGCGGGCCTTGGGCTTCTTTCTGTCTCTTGAAGAGGTCTTCACAGGACCTGAACATCATTTTTATGAGGTATTCAAAGATGGCTACTGATTCTTTGCCTTGTGATAAATGTCTTTATTGGACTACTTCTCCTGGTCTGCCCACTCAAGTTGTCTACAGGAACACCTATTCTTGAATTAATGCAAGTTAAGTAACACCAGTTCTTGAAAAAATCAGTAAAATACTGCAAGAATATCCACTGAAATATGTATTTAATTAGTTTTTCCTACAGACTGGATGCAGTTTTATTGAAAGGTCAGTAACTGAGCCAGACTGTGCATAGGTGTTTCTTAAGCCTCCACTGACTCAGTGATGGCCCACGAGGTGGCAAGAGGTACAAATCAAATGCTAGCCCAGCTCGCCTCTGCTTGACCTTTGGACCCAAGCAGAAATCTGAGTAAGAGTGGCTGGAACAAGTGCCTTTTTATGCCCATTAGTGGGGATGGCCAGATGTGCTGTGCACCCTCTGCCTGCGCTGCTGTGTAGCCTCCAGCGACCAATCACCCTTGTACTAAAAATTCTGGGTAGAAGAAATGGTTAAAAACATTACCTTTTGTGGGTCCACAGGTCTTATCTTAGAGTCCTCCAATATTTCTTTTCAGATAACACTGGTCCAGGCTGAATTCAGCCTTCTAACAATACATCTCACGTGCTCTGGATGCAGGACTATTTTCAAATCAGCATTGCCAAGGGCACCCTATTGGGTACAGCTCCATCAGGATTGCAACACATTTGCTGCAAAGGTACAGAAATAAAATTTTAAAATTAAGCCAGTGTAAAATGAGACTGAAATATTTTATAAGAAAGCTACTTTTTTTGTAATTTTCATGGATGACACTAAATTTAATGTTCTATGAATACAACTCTGTCTTCAAAACCTGTATGCTATCTGAGTTTAGTGATAAATACAAAAATTTCATAAAAAGTAAAGCACTGTTTTGCATTGGTTAAGACACCATCCATTTTGTGAAAGTTCAAAATTCAGCTTTATTTTACATTTCTGTGCCTTCATATTTATACTTCAGACAGTAGTACATCATGGAATAGACAATTTTTTACTTTATACCTTTAAAAATGATTGTTCACAACATTTTAGCATGGCTGTATAATAAATATTTTTTGTAGGAAGTTCATCTCACTGGTTCAAATGGAGTGGCATTGTCTGCAAGGTCTCATTTCAAAATTATTGCACTTTTATCCTTTTTGTCATGCCACAAGTTGTGAAGTCCAAAATATTTACCTTTCTGATTGTCAGTCTTTCCTTCATAGAGATGTCTGAGTGAAGACAAAATAGACAACTTGTTCTGTTGAATCAATAGAGGCATATTATCACAGCAAGATTATAATTCAGGTGTACAATACCTGCATTTTACAGCACACAAAACTGAAACTGCCATGTGCTGTGTGTCACAGCAGGTAACTAATATCAACAAAGCACCAGAGTCTATGTTCAAATACTGCTGTATAGGTCTAACTTCAATCCACAAAAACAAGGCAATTCAAAGTTAAGGCTTAAACTCTATCCATAACCCACTCTCTTCAGGAATTGCATTATGAATGCAGCTGAATTCTCTTCTCAGGTCTTTGAAGCTCCATGTTGCCACACAAATGGTGAGAGAAAACAAACCCATGGTTACATGCAGATTCCTATCTATTGCTTTATATCTGGTAAGGATACCATCTACTGGCATTTGTATTTACTTGAGGCCAAAACCTGAGGCTTTGGAGACAGGCTGTGATCACTGCATAAGGTGTTTGGGATGAATGAGTTTAGATAAGTATTTCTCTTTGCTTTTTGGGACATATTGGAGTTTTGGGTTTGCATGGCCAGGTTTTTGTAGCAGGGGGCTATAAGGGTGGCTGCTGTGAAAAGCTGCCAGAAGCTTCCCCCATGTCCAGCAGAGCCAATGCCAGCCAGCTCTATGAAAGATGTGCTGCTGGTCAAGGCTGAGCCCATCTGAGACATCTCTGGGATAACATAATTAAGAAGAAGGAAAAAAAATAATTGTGAAGTTGCCATTGTGCTCAGAGAAGAGCAGAGTGAGAATATGTGAGAAGAACAGCCCTGCAGACACCAAGGGCAGTGGAGAAGGAGGAGCAGGAGGTGCTCCAGGTGCTGGAGCTGAGGTTCCCCAGCAGCCTGTGGTGCAGCCCATGGTGAGAGAGCTCTGCCCCTGCAGCCCATGGAACACCACAGACATCCACCTGCAGCCCATGGAGAAGCCCCATGCCAGAGCTGGATGCCTGAGAGGAGGCTGTGACCCCACAGGAAAGCTGGGCTGAGGAGGCTCCTGGCAGGGACCTGCAGACCCATGGAAAGAGGAGCCCACACTGGAGCACGTTTCCTGGTAGGACTTGTGACACCGTGAGGGACCCACAGTGGAGCAGGCTGTGCCTGGAGGATTGCACCCTGAGGAAGGGTGACCCACACTGCATCAGTTTGTGAAGAACCATTGCCTGTAGGATGGATTCACATTGGAGAAGTTCATGGAGAACTGTGTCCCGTGGGAGAAACCCCATGCTGGACCAGTGGAAGGACTCCNTGGTGAGAGAGCTCTGCCCCTGCAGCCCATGGAACACCACAGACATCCACCTGCAGCCCATGGAGAAGCCCCATGCCAGAGCTGGATGCCTGAGAGGAGGCTGTGACCCCACAGGAAAGCTGGGCTGAGGAGGCTCCTGGCAGGGACCTGCAGACCCATGGAAAGAGGAGCCCACACTGGAGCACGTTTCCTGGTAGGACTTGTGACACCGTGAGGGACCCACAGTGGAGCAGGCTGTGCCTGGAGGATTGCACCCTGAGGAAGGGTGACCCACACTGCATCAGTTTGTGAAGAACCATTGCCTGTAGGATGGATTCACATTGGAGAAGTTCATGGAGAACTGTGTCCCGTGGGAGAAACCCCATGCTGGACCAGTGGAAGGACTCCTCTCCCTGAGCAGTGGCAGGAACGACTTGTGATGCACTGAGAGTAACCCCCTCTTCCTTGTCTCCCTATGCTTCTGTGGGGGAGGAGCTAGAGCTAGAAGGAGGGAAGGGTGGGGAAGGGTGGGGAAAGTTCTTTGTTTCCTGCTCTGATTTTGTTAGTAATAAATTCAGTACATATCTCCAGTCTGTTTTGCCCCTGTCAGTATTTGGTGAGGGATCTCTCTTGGCCCTTATCCTTCATTATATTTTCTCTCTCTCATACAGTTGTAGAGGGGAGGGATAGAGCAGCTTTAGTGGGTTCCTGGCATCCAGCCAGGGACAACCCAATACACAGAGGCAGGAAAACTCCTATTTTGTGAACTTCNGAGAAACCCCATGCTGGACCAGTGGAAGGACTCCTCTCCCTGAGCAGTGGCAGGAACGACTTGTGATGCACTGAGAGTAACCCCCTCTTCCTTGTCTCCCTATGCTTCTGTGGGGGAGGAGCTAGAGCTAGAAGGAGGGAAGGGTGGGGAAGGGTGGGGAAAGTTCTTTGTTTCCTGCTCTGATTTTGTTAGTAATAAATTCAGTACATATCTCCAGTCTGTTTTGCCCCTGTCAGTATTTGGTGAGGGATCTCTCTTGGCCCTTATCCTTCATTATATTTTCTCTCTCTCATACAGTTGTAGAGGGGAGGGATAGAGCAGCTTTAGTGGGTTCCTGGCATCCAGCCAGGGACAACCCAATACACAGAGGCAGGAAAACTCCTATTTTGTGAACTTCTTGTGGGAACAGGAGCAGACAGCCTTGTGCTGATTTCTATATATTTTTGAACTGCCATTATCAGGAGACAGGAAAAAGAGGGAATATAAGTCTATGTTAAAACAAAAATAAAACAGCATCAGTGGTTTTCTACCTCAGGAACCTTTCCCTTCAGCCTGTGATTTTAGGCAAACAAGAATACAGTGTAGGAAGAAAAATGGTCTGTTTCCCACTGAAGATACAGAGGGAAGTATAACTAATGTCATCATACCTGAGCTAAGAAATTTGTTTCTTCAATGAAGATCAGATTTCAGGCTTGAAAACAGAGGTTGTTTTTGAAAACTGATCAACCCATCATGACTATGTGTTAGTCCTACAACCAACATTCTTTGGCCCTGATGGATGCATCTGCTACCAGGGCTTTACATCTCCCACTGCTCAAAGTCTGATTTCAGGAAATCACATTCTGCTCCAGGCTGCCCCACTTTTCAGGAATCTTAATTGTTTGCAACTTTTTTTGTAGTATTGTCAGGACCAGGATTTTGCAGCTTGTCCACACATTTTGGTGTTAGCAGAAAGGAGAACACTCTGTAGTGTTTTCATGGGGTGTAGCTGTGCCATGGAAACATGGGATGGGAGCACCCTGGGAACTGCATCCTCCTCCCCCAAGGCATCTTTCCCGAGAGGCATCTTTCTACATGTACTAATTACTTTTTTTTTTTTTTTTTCCCCGTGCAGGTTTCAATAATATCAAAGCTCTGATTAAGCAGTGGCAGAACAAGAACCAGTATGGACAATCTGTAGCTGCAGGATGTGCCATATCGAAGAACTTCATAACCACTAATATAGCAATCTCAAGCATTAAGACACCTGCAATTTTTGACACAAGAGACCCGACTACAATTTCACACCTCCTCATGAGCTTCTTCTCCTCCTTCAAGCAGTCTATCACTGAAAAAAAACAAAGCTGTGATGGGAGCTGGGAGACAAGATATTGCTGCAGAACAAATAAAAACAGAGCTAGAATGCTGTACTGCAGAGGTATTCATCCTTTTTACTGCCTCAAAGAACAAGCCTATTCTTCTAACCCAAGTAGATTAGTAAATAGTACATTCAGCTTTCAGAGACCTTCAGTATGTCTGCAAGGCTTGTGATGTAGAATAATGCAGGTAAAAGGAAGTACATGGAAATTTTAGTAGAAACAGATACTGAAGTATCGTTGTTACTTACTTTCTCTCTGCAATGAGGAAGATGAGAGAAGAGTCTTTTGTGTCAGTTTTATTTTGAAGCTATTTTGTTGCCGAATATGGGAAAAGATTAGTTCACTGCTAATTGTGCCATTGGTTTTGTGATTCTATGAAAACCTCCTAAAAGTCTGCATGCAAAACCAATGAGGTAGAACATGTTTGACAAGCTTAGTTCCAATTTGACCAATATAGCAGGAAAAGACTTTAAAATCTTTGCCTCTCTTCAATAACAATAGTACATACAAGTGTTTACAAGAGGATTAAAAGCTGCTTTAACAAGTTGTATTAAAGATTCCTGTATCAGACAAATTTTTTATCAAAAAACCTGTTGGAGCACTATGCAGCTGATCAGATGCAAACAGAAGCAAGTTATGCTACTGACTTTATTTTACCTGCTTTAAAAGGATGCTCAATGTATCTGCAAAATACACACCATGTGTACAATAAGCCATACCTATTGACAGCCTGCCCAATTACAACAACAGCAAAAAAAGCTCCACAAGAAACGACCCTTAGCACCTGGTAATTAAAATTGCTAATCACCAGCAATTATCTGGCACAGCTTTACAGCCAGGCAAAACAGTTTGACCCTTTGCCCATGGAAAGAAGAATGTTTGCTGTCTATTGATAAGTGCTTAGGCAAAGCTGTGTTCGGCTCACATCCATTAAGTGGCGACTAATAGGAAGTCAACAAAAGAGCTCTGACATCTGTAGTGGGCACTTCTAGCAGGCCAGGTTTGGGAGCACAGGTGTCCAATGGGCTCCTGCCAAGGATCAGCATACAGGACATTTAAAAAGAAAATTTCAAATTTCAAGAAAGGACATTTCTTGAAAAGAAAACTTGAGCTGCCAATGTTTCCCAATTGGCTCCTCCACAAGCAAAGAGTAAATGCAGTATGTTTCCAGGACAAAGATTAAAATAATTACTCTTGTCAGGAGTGGCGGCTTGTTTTCAAACTGTCTGCATGGATTCAAACACAAAGAGGTAAGAAGTCCAAGAGGCTCAATAATTTAGGTGAAGACTGTTCTTTGGTCTATTTCTGTTCTTATTAAGTATTGAGTTAAATATATGTAAAAATGTCTCTCTGGTGTGTTCTTTAAGCCTGATAAAGAGTTTGCGATAATAAGGTTTTCTTTTTTTCCATATGACACTATTGTGCTCAAAGCTATAAAATACCCTTCCATTGTTATAGCTCCAGGAAGATGCTGCTAGAGATTATTTGAACTACAATAAACAGCTCCATTAAAACTTCTGATCTCACCAATGACTCTTATAAGGTCCTAGATAAAAAGATCAGGTTTGGTTTTAGTTGGGTTTTTTGTTTTTGAGAAAGAGAAAAAGTCTGGCAAAAATATTGCAAGCTCCTAATAATGAAATGACCTACAAAACCTGAAGGACAAAGCATCCCTTAATCACTTAGGAAAGCAAATTGCTCCAAGAACAAGCATCAGTACACAAAGCCAGGAGCTGCTGAAATCCGGAACCAAACCTCTGTAGCCTCATCTTCTCGTGGGACTTTGGGGGATCTTGGCAAGTTGGAGTTTCAGTGCAAAAGGAAATTTAAAACACAAGTGATTTGGGGGCATTCTGACTTGTACATACCATGCCTTTTCCTGCATATGTCAGAGCCTCTCCATGTACATCTTTGTATTGTGACATGTAAAATAAGAACTGTTTTATAAATGTGAAACAACATTGCTGGCATGATACTTGGCAGTATCTCCTAATCCAGAATAATTAATGAAGTAATTCGAAGCATTCTCTCCTTTCCTAATTTGTTCTTAAGACCACCTCTCAAGCTGCTTTGACTTACTGGGTTTGAAATAACTTAATTTTCTCATTACCGTGACGTGAATAACACAGCCACAACTTGCATCTTTTCACATATTTGCTTTGGCAAAGTATGCATCCTTGATACCTCTTGTCTGCAGAGGGCATCTTGTGTGGTGAGGAACATGGTGTAGTTCCTCTTTAGCCCATACACAAAAGTTGCTTTTCTACAGAAGAAGCAATGTTACAATGAGCCCATACATCTCACTCCTGTCCAGACTTAAAATGCAGGTAGAGTTTACATCCCAGCCTAGGAGCCTGAAAACACTTTTGAGCCCTCCAATTCAACTGTAACCCAGGGGTTCTCAAAGTGCCTGTACTCTTTACCAAAGCCAGTTGCAATAATTTGAATAAAATTTCTGATAAAATCATAAATATATAAAAACCCACCAGCTGACTTCTGTATTCCACATAGATTTCTGCCTTTGTAGAAAATAAATTTTTCTGCTTTAATTTTGGCACATGCATGGATTGTTTTCCATTAGATTCCAATTCTTGATCATTGGTATTACCATGAGATTGCTGTCTACTCCAGTTTGTAAGCTTCTGCCAGTGTAAAAGAGCAGGATTTCTCTTTGACAAATCTTTGGTGAAGTCAGAAATGAATGAAGTCACTGGAGATACACCTACTTACAAGCCTGGGTTGTAAAGTGCAAAGCAAGATGAAATGATAATCATAAATTCTGGCATTGCTTGACATTCAGATTCTTCTGCCTGCAAGTCTAATTCAGTAATGATCCACAGCAGAAGAGCATGCTACCAGATTGGTGTAGTCTATCCATCACAGAGTAAATTACACTGAATGACTCTTCTGTGGGTAAGCTGAGGTAATGAAAGATATGAGGGAGAAGAGGAATGGATTTTCTGACAGTCTTTGGCGTTTGGAGTCCATGAAATACTGGTGGATTTCAGAATGTTCTATTCAAATTGGGACATCATGGTCACCCAGGTTATGAAAACATATTTTTCTGTCAACACTTATGGTGTAAAGTGATTTTTAATACCATTGTCCAATACCAATGGTCCAAACCATAGTCCAAAATCTAATGGAATGGCCAGTGGGGATATGACATTCAATTGGTTTTTGTTCCATTTTTGAGAGTCTGTGTCTTTAGGGGTGGTGGTAGCATAGGCAAAGGAATACAGGGAACAGCAAATTAATCCCATCTTTAAAAATGGTGGACTCAAAACAAACTAGATGATGAAGGTGAGGAGGTAATACGCAGCTTGTGTTACCAATCATTCAAATTCCATTTCGTGTATAATATGTGCTTAACACAGAATTTATGAACAAAATTCACCAAATCACCACTTCACAACGGTTTTCTTCTTTCTCTGTGTGTAATTCCAAAACAAAACCGACTTGTCCATTTCTCCTTCAGGTGAAAGCCTGGCTGTGCCCCACAGGTCAATGAACCCATTCTGGGCTTCCTTGGAAGAGAACTCCAGAGGCAAGACTCTTCCACTGAAAGTGTCTTGCTAGAAACTACTAAACAATTAGACCTGGGGAATTCATCTTCAAGTGCCTGTTGACCTCTTCTGTCCTGGAGAAGAAGAAGAAATGAAGGAGGTGGATTTCAAACCATTTAACTGCTGCACTTCACACAGCAGTACAGTTGAGCTGTGCTAGTGTAGACAGAGACCTGGAAAATGCTTTGTCCCAGGATGGCATATCTCAACTGGCATACCTTCTAGTGGCTTCCCTGGCAGCCCCAAAGATACACACAGAGAGAGGAAATATTCCACTCCAGAAATCAGTAAGGCAATGCTTATCTCACCACACCTCACTCAAGATGCACACAGGGTAATAAACACTCCTGTACTGCAAGTGCTTCATGGAAAAACAGGCAAACGCTCACCAAGAAATCAAATCTCTCTTCCCAGAGGGTATACATGTTCCTGCAGATTCCTTATTCAGCACCTGCTCTGTCTCGCCCAGATTAGAACTTAGTGAGTTTGCTCATACCTTCATCTCAAGCTCGGTCAGGCTTTTGATGGGCAGCAATTATGTCCCTTCTGGACTGGACAAACAACTACTAAGCAGGACAATGTTGCCACGTTGACCCAAACTGTTTCAACATCTCCTCTACCAGAAGCAGGACACATGGAATGACAAAATAAAGAGAAAGGCGAAAAAACAGAGCCTATACATCTTATACCTGGAGTGATGATTTGCTGTGCTTCATCTTAGTTTTCTCATTTATTGTCAGATCTCTGGCATACTGTGCATCATTCTCAGCCACTACCCTGGCAGTACCCTACAATTCCCAAGGTGCAATTAGAGAATTTTCTTAAAAACATGTATTTTTACCTTTCTCGCATATATTTTTGTGACAGGAAACCATGGGTTTGTTACTAGCTCAGTTACCTCCTGCTTTAGTTGCTTATGGTTCCTGAACCCATGTTGTGCAACTCTTTCTTTCTATTTAACGTGCTTCAGAACCTTCCCTTGACTTGTTCCCTTGACCTCTTGACTTGTTTTACTTTTTTTATTTGAAGAGACAGAAAGTGAATGAAAAGCCCCCTTGTTACCTAGTGCTCCCTAGTGCACAGTGTGGCTCCCACCAGACTGAAGCAGATATGGTTGATCCATTCATGGAGTAGGAGTCAGACAGCAAGGTGATTTGGGGGACGTAATTAAACAGTAAGAGTGAATCAACATCAAAATCTCTGTAATGCTGGTATTACGTGGGCCTGGGTTTAGCCAGTGTACTAGTTTGAAAGCAAACCAGTAAGAGACTCGAAATCAGAATTACAATTTAATAGGAAAATTAAAAATAAATGCAGCAGTACAGAAACACTGACAGAGTCAGAATACAACCTGACACCGTGTGGGGCAGGGTGGTGGCAGCAGTCCGATTAAATGGTGGCTGCAATCCTGTTGAAGTGGATAGATGTGGTTCTGTCATCCTGTAGAAGGGTCTGGTCTTCCCCTGAAGCTCCAGTGGTGCTTATGTAGCTCTTGTCCTCTNTCCTCTGGAGGGAGTTATCAGAGATGTGTCCTGGAAGAGACAAAGGACCACCTGGTTTTAACTGATGGTGATAGAATACATACTTTTGGTTACACCTTGCATTGTAACCTAAGATAGCCAGGCATCAGACACAGCTTCTGCAAGTCAGAGTCCCATGCCAGCTGAAGCAGGGATTTGGGACAGAAGGGGGAACTGAACTGTAAGAGTACCTGTACCTTCCCATCCATGGAAATGTCTCCAGAGCATAAAAAGGTGGCTGAGCCCGTCAGGTCACAAGGACAGTGCTTCTGTGGAGGACAGCTGACCTCTATAAAGAAGACCATGTCTATGAAGAAAGGTTTGTTAGACACATGTCAGGATGAGACAGCTCCCAGCACACAGGGACCTCACATCTTTCCGTGCCTGTTCTCCAAAATCTTCCGGTTCACAGGGTTTCAAATCCCCTGGCTTCCTCCTAGTCCATGTGGAAATGGAATGAGACCCTAATAGAAGATGGAGGTTAACCAGAGATGGTTAAAGTGTAGAAGTTGGACCAATCTGTCTCTCCAGCTCTAGCACCTTATTTCTGTTCAATGCAAACTAAATCCTTGGCCACCAAAACTGACTTTTACACTGAATACACTCCATTTCAAAGCTTTAGGACAGGAAAATGCTATGTCAGTGGATGATGATGAAAAAAAATTCTTTAGAGAACTTAAATGGAACATTGTTACTGAGACATGGAGACTTTGCTGAGAAATGTTGTGAAGGAAACAGCTCCAGTAAACAGTGAAAAAGACTGCAAGACGTGCTAAAAAAAATGCAAGTGTTGAAATAAGTTAAAAATAAAAATAAATTAAAAATAGGATGTGGGATGGAAAAGAGAGCCAAGAAAAATGTTAATAAAAGGTATTGGATGAAAGCCCAGAACAGAAGTACAACAAATACAAACAACAAGCAAATGTACACATAACAGGGTGAAAATTAGAGTCTGTTTTCCCCTTGCACAAAGAACTAAGCAAATGGAGCTACTGGCAATTTTGAGGAATGGTAGCTCTGAAGCATCCAAAATATAAACATTTCTGTCAGGTCAGCAGCCAGAGAGAGAGACAGCCTGAAGTGAACCTGTGAAGTACCAAGAAGGGAGGTGATGTACAAAATGGTAACACAACTCAAATACTCCATGTGCCTCTTTCGAGGATCTCTCAACATGGTGGTGTAATGAAAGTCTCAGAACTAGCTGTCTATCTCACTTGTTATTACAACGCCCCCTCCCTAAAATGTTCTTTAAAGCGTAAAAGGACCTTTAGCCAAGATCAGCAGAAGAGTATGAAAAGAAGTTTCAGGTGTTCTTTTTATCTCATGGAGACAAATAATTAACAGTTCCTAGTTCCATGATGAAATCTCTACTTTTGTGTCCACTGAATATTTGTACTACTTCATATTTATTTGAAAATTTCAAACAATAAACATTGAATATTATTGTTTATGCTTACCCTAAATAATTTGTGACATCTTTAATAAATTCATGTCCAGAGTTTGAATTGTGAGTTTTAGTTTGAGCTTGGTCATAATGTGTATAGCTCTTTCCTGGCTTGATGAGCACCACTTCTGCAACTGAGAGAGATTTAACAAGCTTCTGAAGATAGGCTGTATTTATATAGGATTGAAAGATTTACATAATTGCAATCCTTTTTTTCCAAGCCTAAACATGGTTTTTGCTAGTCAAGAGAGGGGTTTAAGAATAAGAAGATGATGTAGTCAAAGGCAAAATGCTAGTTTTAAAATCAGTTTTCTTATGCAGAAAAAGAAAAAATAGTATATATAAATACATATACTTTTTCAGATCAACTCGTAGAGGATATTTCATTCTTTAATTTCTTCCTGTCAGAGTTCAGGCTGGGATTTGGAAAGCTGATTCCCTGGCAGGCCCAACAACATTTCTCTCACTTTATAAGAAGTTCTATTTTCAGGGCAAACAAAAAAAATTAAGGTTTCTTATCCTCAAGTATTTAGATAGGCATGCTTAGGATTCTTTAAAAAGCAATCTCATTAAATACATTAAGACACTTAATTTTAACTAAGCACACACATACAGAGATAAATGCTCATACGCAATTGGAGATGGAATAACTTCCATCTTCCGAGTGAAGACAGGTTCTTTTTTCACAGTGTAAAATACACACACATAAAAATAAATTAAAATGGCTAAAGGAAAAAGCTAAATAGGTAGATCAATTCCTACATCAAAAACTGAATTAAAATATTGTAGCAGAGAAGGAAATATTGAGCAGGATTCAGGATTGGAAGAGTTTCCTTTTACCTTAAATAAAGATTTTTTAGATGGTGACACTGTTAAAAATTTTTTTTGCTTCCCAACTTCCTTCACATGTCTCAAATCAAAGAACCAAAATCTGGGATACCTAAGGTAAATCCTCACTTTTGAGAGACCAGGCCCACAACAGAAAAATGTGGTGAAGTTCTCCCTATCTTGTTCTGACCCACATGCACTCTGATGGGGAAAAAAACCCCTCCTTATTCCCAGATCATGGCTCATGACAAACTGAACACCTGCTCAAAACCATGAAAATGGTGAAGATTTTATATAAATAGTTGAAAGATCACTGAAGCCTTTTCTAACTTTGCTCACAGGGAAGCCTTGCCTCTCTTTACAAGTACTCAGGGACTGGCAGAGTACAAGCAAAGAAAATTTAATTCCAAGTCACAGAAACCTGGCAGAATTATGGCCAGAAGAAAACAATACCATGTAATGGAAAGAACTTGGCAATCGTAAGAGGTAATGCAGACATCTCAAACACCATTAAGTGAAATCTGCTCCAGAAATTGAGCCAGTCCCCTTTCCTAACCACCATTTTCTTCTTGTGTGAAGTTTGTGTGAAAAGTAAAGGTTTTTGTCCTACCAAATTCTAAATTCCCTTTCTTTCCAGTCGAGACAGACAAGAGCCCCAAATCCTCCAACTCAGTATTAAACCACTGGTCCTTCCTTGCAGGACCAGAGTGAACAAAGTCCCAAATGTCCTTTCTGTTCCTCAAGCTGCACACAGAGAGAACCTCCTGCTCTCCTTTCTTCTGGCTGCAAGAAGAGAAGCTCCAAGCATCTTTTCCAAGGCTTTGTTGAAAGGGGTCTCAGGAAAGTTCTTCTCAGAAGATCTTTCATCCTCCTTCAAGAAGCCTAATAAACCCTCGTGTTGGCAACAGGAATGTTTCTATTAAAGAAAATTTCATACTGACCTGATAACAATTTTGGAAGGAATGAACTCTGTGTTTTGAAAAGCCAAATGAATGTAGTGAGGCTTTGACCATCCAACAAGCAAACTGTTGACATCCACTCTATACAAGGTGGCACAAGTACATTTAAAGCAGACAGAAATATTTCGTGGGGCTGCACAAAGGGAAGCCCAGTTTGGGTATGCAGCGATTCTCCAAATGCAGCTTCAAGTACATCATAACAATGACATATGTGATACATATCTATATCTATATCTATATATAATGTTCCTGGGGTTTAGGATCAGCAGATAAGATGGACAATGAAGGCTCAGAGACCTTTTAAAGAATTTTTTGCTGGAAGAAAAGAAGTTCAGCCATTACAGACTGAGAGGATTAAGGAATTTTCCTAACAGGCCTTCCAGCAGTTTGTTGAGGCAACACAATATTTGCAATTTTGTTACTGATAGTGAAGTCAAAACTGGAGTAACAGTGTTTTAGGAGAACTTTAAGATCCAAGATGCAGAGGTATTTTAGAACTCACAGTGCCTTTACCTCTCTGTTACCCACATTTATGAATTGCTATAATGACAGATTTCAGAGAACCATGTGTATCCATCCTGCTGGTGTAAACCCCTCAGCTCACTGAGGATTTAGCAAACAGTGTATGGGGACTTCAAGGAAAAATACCTCTTTTTACAAAAGGAGACCATATGTGGGTGTCTAAAATCAAAAGGACTCTTGATAAACATTGGGAACAGATTTTAACTGCTTAAATTTTCATACTACTTTAAGTTTTTAGCCAGGTAGAAAGGCTGGTGTTCAGGAGAAAAGGTGGTGAGGTAAAAAGGTTGTTGACCTTTTTAACCAAAGAATTAAAGAAAATTAATACCAAACATAGCATATTTCACACGACTGGAAAAAATATAGGTGTGGAAGGAAAAGATTGTTGATAAAATGGTTGGCATGGCCTATACAAATCAAAAGCTTTTGGAAGCTGTTTAAATCTATGTCATTTAGATATTAGACACTGCTGGAAGAAAATAAAAGCAATAAAAATCTTAACATGCTCTCCTCCAGAAACATCATGGTTTGGTTTTTCCTATAAAACATTAGTTCAGGTTTTAAAAAGGAGGTAATTAAATGTAAACAAATTCACTGCTCTTATACCTGGAGTGGCAGCAAGAGTGAGATTCCCTTTCAAACTGTACTTATGAGTAAGAATGTATTCAGTTCGAACTTTCAGAAGTGATATGAAAAAAGTTGTGCCAATTCAGTCTGTACATCCAAGGCTCCACAATTAGGCAAATCAGGAAAAAAATCCTAGTAAGAATAACATATTTTATACCAGTTTGAACAAGCCAGTATCTTAAGTTGCTCCCAATATAAAATATTTCTAAATCACTCTTTACTGCAGTCATCTCCAGAGGGTTAAACTTCTGGTACGATTGCATGGATGTGTCAGGACACAAGTCTCTGTAACCCCATAATCCTCACCTCTAAAGGACAGCCTGTTTGCAGTCACTGTGTGTGAATGTACTTAGGCCACAGTGAGTAAAAGTACAATTGCATTTGAAATAAAATCAGACCAAATAAGATCCAGCTCATTTTGTTTCATAAAAAATGGAGAACCCATCACTCTTCTCCTTTTTGAAAAGGTGAGAGGTAGTTGTTCCATCCTCTCACTCACCCAGGACATGAATGATGTGCTTGAATTTCCTTCTTGGCAGTGAAGAAGCAAATCTATGTGAAGAGCTGCAAAAGGGTGTCTCTCCGTATCTAATCCAGGTCACTAGCCTGTCTCTATGTTCTGATGGCTAGAACAGTATTTTGACCCATGTTCCAAGGACTGTAACAGGATATTAAACAGCTAAATATATTTCCAGATTCATCTGCTAAATTTACTGAACGATGAAGTACAGGGCCAGACAGCAAAAATCTTCTCTTTGCCTGATCTTCATGGAGTCAGAAGTCTGATGCCTATTGACACTTCATTCTGACAGTGTAATTCTTTTTGTGGGGGTTTTAAGGAGGATTTTTTTTTTTTTTTTTTTTTTTTGTCCTGAGCTTCTTCTCTTTTAATTCTGACAATTTGTATCCAAGAAACAAGACCAGAAATGGTTGCAGGAAGAAATAGAAACCAAGTATATAGATGTGATTTGTAAAGATGCAATTTCTCTTATGAACTGTAACAGGCTGTGAAAAGTCCTGGTCATTCTTTGCATCTTGTCTATTTCTGCATTAGATCCTTCTAACGGCGACAGAAATGACTGATGCTGGTTGTGGCTACTGCAGATGTGGTGCACCATGACCAGCACCAGCTTCAGTGGTGGTGTTAATCAGTTTATAAGGCACTGATAACCATTCTTTTAGCTTCTCCAGGCAGCTCATACTTCTAAGGAACAAAGACATCTGGACAGATAACTATAGGAAGAATTCCTGTTTTGCTTATTTCTTTGTCTGTTTTGCTTATTTCTTTGGTCTAATATGGTCTTAGGAGCCCTTAATAGCTGCTGTCATGTGTTACATGTATTACTGTAGGCTTCCCACTTGTGCACTGTGACCCTACCAGAGAGTTCTGGTAGATGAATGAGGCCCTCGGTGCCCATGCTTGAGGAAGCCAAACCACCCTGCCCTTCCACTGACTGTGTCCACTAGATGCAGTTGACCACAAGGGCTCCTACATGCACATGTATAAGTACAAGTATCCTGTTCCAGAGCTGAGGTCCACCCAGTAAGCCTAGGAGCATGCAGCAGACATGAGAAGCAGATGAGGAGAGGGTGGTGGTTTCTGCACCATCTGAGATGGTGGTTTCAATACACCGGCAGACTAACCCTGTTCAGAATCTTTGTAGATGTAACAGAAGAACCTCAAGAGAGATCTGATGAGACCAACTATAAGATTTTAGTAGAAGCTTTCTGCTAAAGTAGAGAGAGCTTGAAGATGCTTATTTGAATATTTAGTGACTAATGAGGGCAGGAGTTTCCTTAGCAGTACTACGTGAGGTAGTATTTCCTACCATAGATGAATTACCTACCCACAGAAGGTGCAAATCAGAATAAGGACAGCATGGTTCAAGAGGCCAGGTTTTCAGCAGACTACATGCTAAACTTTGGGATCCTTGTCTTTGATGGCAAGGAAACCAAGCTAATCTCTTGGTACTAATGATGGCTACCTAGAAACAGAGACTAGACAGGAATAAAGGAAAAAAGGTGGTATTTATTTGAAAGGCCTTCAGATGTACACTTTGGGCTCCAGAGGGTCCTGCCTCAGTGGATCCCAAAATGGACGACAGGTCAAGAGTTCTTCATACTTTTATATCAGCATAAATTCACCAGCCAGAACCCAGCCAATGATGTAATTTCCCCAAGCTTGCCCCCTCTCTCCAAGATGATGGTTTACAGTTCTTGGTCTGGGTGTCCTTGGAGAGCAAGTTAGAGGTTTGTTATGTCTATCTTAGCATAAGAGAACAGCACTTAACAAGCTACAGAAAACTTCAGAGTTACCCTAGCAGTACAGGATTTGAAAAATATAAAAGTTAAAACCTAAGCCATCACTAAGACAAGAAGGGAGGCTGAGGATGGGAATGACATGCAAGGAGATACTGAGAGGTGGTTCCTATAGTGCACTGGAGGCCTCTGGAGGAAATACAGGAAAGGTCATTAGAGAATCACAGCTGTCCACCTTCCCTGGATGCCCCTGGAAGTACAGTGCATGCAGCAGGTGCCACTGTGGCCTCTCGGGAACACAGCCCATGAAACTGCAGCTGAGGCCACAAACCCCCTGTGGACATTACAGAAGTTTTAAGAGACTTTGGGGTGCACACTGAGACATGTGATCCCTCTCCTAGATAAAGCAGAACCCTACAGGGATATAATATTACAGCAGGCTCTTCTCTGTGGTGTCAGGCCATGGGACAAGAGGCAATAGGAAGAAACTGATGCATAGGACGTTCTACCTGCATATGAGGAAGAACTTTACTGTGCAGGTGACTGAGCACTGCAGATATTCAAGAACGATCTGGGGACTTTGCTTAAGCAGGGAAGTTGGACCACATGACCCACTGTCCTTCCAGCCTAACAGACCCTGTGATTTTGTGATTCTGTGAAGTTCGGGTTGGCATTTCCCAGATAAGACTGTTCAGACTGCTCCCAACACCATCACTAAAGATTGGATTGATATTCCTTGCCTTTCTGAAGATCATTCTGAAATCATTCCAGTTCAAGTCTGTGGCATTGTGGGGGTCAAACCATACCGGGTGACTCTAGATGGAACTTTTGAGACACACCGTGATATCCATGTAGTCACAGACAAACACACTCCATTATGGATCAGCTCAGATGCAGGACCAGTAACTTCCAGTGACCCCCTCCCCACTCCCAGTCTCAGACATGGGAGCTGCAGCTTATGCCACATCCGAGGAGAGGCTAGCACCAAGAAAGGAATACCCTGCTGTTGTTCAGGATACTGCCAGGTACCTCTGGGAGCAGCTCTTGGCAGACGAGAAGGGAGCAATGCACAGCTGCTGCAGGGTCGCTCAGAGGAAGGTACAAGCTGGGTGTTGAGGGGCTGATGAGCTGTTGCCAAAGCCCTGCTGGGAAGTGCTGCACCTGTCAGGCACAATGTCACACACACCTGTGTTCACAGGCAGGGCTGGAGCAGGAATGAGGACACCATGCATGCCAAAAACAGCCTGAGGAGGAGTCTGACCTGAAATTTTGGTGCAGAGAACAGCAGTGCTCTCACTAGTTTTAAGAGAGCCTTTAGCTACTTAAATGAGGGTAACAACACCTTGCAAGATGGCTGTGCAGAGCCAGCAGTAAGGAGACCTATTCTGCATTCACATCAGTTTCAGGGACACCGGTTCATTTTGCCTGGTGCATAATCCAGAGGTGCAGTCCCTTGTCTTACTCACCAATTGTTTCCTTCCAGGCATTCCATGGTAATTTGTTCATACAGTGGCAATCTCCAGAAGATCCTTTGTCACAGGTAAGCTAGGTTATTACTGTGGCACATTAACAAAACAGCTTATAAATTCCAGTTGTTTATATTTGCTACATCAAACCATCATGCAATAATATAAAAAAGAAATGGTTTTAGATTAAACACGTAAAAATATTGTGTTGCCTATTATTTCAGGGCGGTTTTTGTTTCCTGTATTTTCATGTTTATACAATGCTCCAGGTAAATGCTGCCCCACATATTTTTTTTAATCAATGTCATATTATCAGGGCATGCAATATAATAAACAGATCTGTTAAAGAACCGGTGATGTCTCTATTGGCAGGCTTATAAAAGAGCTCGGTGACCTTGGTTAATTAGCCATGTAATAAACCAGAACTGAAAGAGCCTATTCCCACAAACCACAGCACAGCACCCCTCCACCCCCTGCCTGCCAGAGGGGCTCTGAATGGGAAGTCAGCAGACGCTATGCAAAGTGCAGCCACTTAGCCTTAGAGCCCTTTGGAATGTATGCAAAGATTCACAAAGACATTTCCTTCCAGCCACTGATTTAAGAAACGATCTTTAAAACAAAAAGATAAGTTTTCTGAATACTTATTTTATTGGCTAGTGCTGCTTAAGTTGTGTTTAGATAAATGTGTATCTTCTTGAAACCTGACAACACTTGCATTGATAAACAGCTTTCAAAATTCTTCAATTTCAGACATATTTTCCATAAATTTGCTGATTTGTTTTGATGTTTACTTCAGATATTCCTAAGAGAAAAAAAATCCAACCCGTCTAGTAATTAATAGCAACTGAGTTGAATATATTAAATTCTTTGAATGGAATATATTTTTATCCATAAACTGCAGCCCCCTTAAATAGTGAATCACATTTAATAAATTATATGGAAAACAGTGTTACATGTATTTCTGTTACTCACTTGATTTCACTAAAATGCACACCTAAAAATTTACACCTATACTATAAAAATAAAATCGTTGGCCTTTTGTCTGAGGTCAGGCAGTAAAATGGATACAAATTTTTAGCAGATTCTTTGACTTTATCCTATCAGACTCTTTAGAAATAAAAGCTTTTGTAAGTACAAGCAAGAATCACTACAGTTTTAAATTTCACCCAAATGTTAGTTCCTAACAAGCATAACCACAATCAGCCACACAGCCACAGAGTTAGGCTTTTCTTTGGCAAGAGCAAGTGCAATAGTTTTTCTGATTGCTATAGGAGTTATCTCTTTTTGAAGTGAATGTATGTGAAGTCCATGACTGCTAGGCTTTCATGGCATGCCCCCGAGTTCTGGCACAGCACAGAAACAAAGAAAAAAACCCAGATCCCTAACAGAAGCTATCACTGTTTTTCAGCTGTCACTTCCATACAGGATAGTGATTTTAAATTATTTAAAAAACGCCAAAAAAAAAAAGAAAAAGAAAAAACAAACCAAAATCAGCATAAGCTATTTCTTTAAATACGCTGGGTTTTTTCTCCAGAATGTTTTTTATTTTCCAAGTGGACTTTAAATTTACAGTGTTCCTATGCAGTGAAACTAATGAATATTACTCTGGTTTTAAATCCTATACAGCTGTTCATCCATTCAGGATTGTTTTAGCTGCAGTCATTTCTTTCAGTACTGCAGACCATAGTCAATTAACATGAACAGAGAGTTTCACTGGGTCTGCCAAACAGTCTCCATTATTCTGAGGATGTTTCAGAATATCAAGCACGAAAACATCCTCAACGAATCTGAGATTACAACTGGTTGATAGCAGAGCATCCAAGAGCAAACTTTTTCCCTTGATATTCTTGTTTGTTGGATTCCAGGGTGAAGTGGGAGATCTATTTTAGGCAAAACATATTTGTTAACTCATTCTCGTACTTTCTAATGTGATCTAAAGGATGCCTGGAATCTATCAAGGCTCAGGAAGCTACATAACTGCATGGCTCAGCAGCTCATTCAACAGACTGTGTGTGGGGGTGTATGTGTGTGTTTGTTTGTATTCATAAAATTGACATTTTTATCCACATGCTATAAATACAAATGTTAGTACTCATATGAGAATGTCAGCAATGTCCATGACTTCCAATAAGACTATGCATAAACAGTGCAGGGCCAGACACCACAGCTGAATTTTCCAGTCAGTGTCCACAGCTTCTAGAGTGACTACAGCCACACCAAAAAAGCTTAACTGAATAGGGAGAGGGCTAAGTACATGCAGCTAAAAGGGGCCAGTATAATTTAACGTGAAGTTGCAGAAAATAACAGCAAGCAGACAAAGAGGAAGAGAACAGGGAACTGAGAGTTAGTCACTCTCTTTAGATCTGGATATTGTACACAATTCTGCAAGACAAAGCAGTGGGACCGTTCCCAGAAGCAAAGCTGGGCACAGGTTTACGAGTTGGTAGAACTGGGACTCTTACAATTAAAAAATGTTATACTGCATAAGGTACATTTTGTTGTTGGTATGGCATTCCAACTGAGAAGGCTCAGTAGATACTGAAAATACATGTGTACTGCGATCTCCTCTGGCCTCTGGTCCTACCACATCCCACACACCAGTGCAGCCAGACTGAGGGCTGAGGACCAGAGTGCTACATCCTCAAATTGTGATCTGGGGCATAGAGAACCGGGCTGGAGGTGTCCCAGACCAGTCCAGTTGCATGAACGGGGAAATCCCAAGGGCAGCAGTCCAGAAGCCGACTCACTTCCCCTGGAGGGTTGGCACTGCTGCACAAGCATATACTCAGGAGTGCACTTTCCTGGCTGCCAAAAGCGTGTGCTCCAGAAGAGAAAAGTTTGGAAATATCAGCTGCTGCTCCTCTCCGATTTCCAGCTGCTTGAGGCCCGCAGTCGCTAAGGCTGGAGGAGGATGCCCTCCTCCGGCTACACGCGTTCCCTTTTCATCAAGCCTCAGAGGCTGAAGAGAAATCACTTTGAACTCTGAGGCGGGGAGCTGGAGGCAATTACTTGTGATTGATAGCACTAAATATGAAACCGCATGTACCTCATCCATGAAGCATGGAATCAGCAGCATATTGTTAGTGGGGGAGATGAATGGGGCTTGAGATAACCTTGGCAAATTAGGCATATGTTAGCATTAAGCTTTGTCAGTAAGCAGGCTATAAATTACAGACATATTGTAACTCCATAAACTCATCTAATGAATTGAATGACAGTGGTAATTTAAGGCAGAATGGAACTGTTTAACCCTTTTAAGAATTTAGTTTTATTACTATATTACACAACAATCTAAAAGGTTGGTATTTCATGTATACTGCAAGATACCATAACCATAACAGGGAATCAATTCTTCAATGTTTCCTGTTCTTTTTAACAAACAGTTGGCAACCTGCAAATTATTTCACTTGTAAGTTGGTTTAAAAAGAAGGGAAAAAGAATGGAATAGCTGGGATGGGTTTCTTGCACATTCCCTAACTTCATCATTATTTTTCTACATGATCAAGCCAAATATACTGAAGCTTTAGGACACAGCATGCTGTCATTTCTGGACTACTACTGAACTCCTCAGGAGGTGTTATAAGACACAAGGCTAAAGGGCAGGTGACTTTAGTCATAAGAGAAGTGCAATAATCCCTTCAAAATGCATGGCCTGCAGTGTCTTATTGCTATTCTGAAATGGCAGTTATAAATAAATATAAGAGGAGAAAGTCAGTCTCCTGCATTTACCAGCTGCTATTGACAGACATGCCATCAGTGACAGCTAATCCAGGATTCTGAAGCCATTTTCCATTTTACTGTGTATTTCAGTCAAAATAACATTTGAAAATCACTGGCACAGCAATGGCACAAAAGGGCTTAAAATCTAAACCAGAAAATGTAATACGATATGTTATTAATTCAAATGTGTTGCTATAATAAAAAATATTTCTACTTTTATTCAGTAGAGCAACTGAAGAAATGAGCATATAAATTATGCCATAGGTTTAGTCCACTTCCCAGGAAATTTTAGGAAAGCATGTTTCTTCACACACTTTAGGCAATTGATCTTGGCACTCATACAAATCACGTGAAAATCAGACCTTTGTAGAATATTTGGTTTTATGCCCATATTTACCTTTAAGAAAATACAGTAAATGAATCAAAGAGGGGAATTTATTACTGTACAGAAGTCAGGGAACAGTCCTGTGGGATGTAAGGGTGGAAGGGGCCCTTGGTGGAAGGGATGGTAAGCAGAAAGTGAAATCCTCAGCATATGTAATTTTATATTATGTAAAAAAGCATTACTTCTGATGATCACCCAGGACAAGAAAGCCATATAAGAATTAAAATAATAGATTTAGTGGCAACTCAGTGTGAAAAAACAGGAAGAAGTATAGTTACAGATATTTATTTTGTGTTTGCAGTTCACACACATTTCTATTTAGAAAAGGATTATGTTTATCCCAGCCTCAGGAAATGCAGGTACTCTGCTAGCCCTGTTTTGGCCAATGAAGGAACAAAGCCTCCATAGGACTTACCTGGAGTTATACAAAGTGTCTGCAGAAAAGTCAGGAGGAGGCCCAGTCCTCATCAGTCCCCTTCTTTGGACACACAGATGTTGACACCATGCCTGGAAATATATCGGAGATTAAAGAGAAGTTTGCTGTTGTCAAAAGCTGCAACAGAGTAAATTCGGGGCTGCAAGGAAGACAACATAGGAAATTGCCTGCATAACATTCACAGCCCATGCGTGGAAGGAAAGAAGCTCTTTCGCACTTTTCCATTTTCTGTTGAGCAATGTCGTGTTTCACAATTGTTGTATATCTATGAAATTCTGTAAATGCTTAAATAATGACATTGGGAGAGTGCTGTAGAATTTTTGGTACAAATCTGACCTCTGAATAAAATTGGTTCTTCATTCAAGAAAAGATTACTGTGACCTTTACTTCTTCATTTTCCTAATGGTTTCTTCACGACAATAACAAAATCGAATGACTATCTCAGCCATCTCTAAGATTTGGAATTAAATTTACCTAGTGCAAATCAATAAAGTGGAAATCAAAACTAAAAGCCTGGGGTTATTTTAGCAATACTCTATGCGTAATACAACTTTGCATTTAACCTCTGGACTAAATGGTGACTCCATAACTAAGTCAGTCACTGAATGCATGCTTTACATACTTTGGTGGAATCAAACTGTTTAGGTCAGCAATGATTAACGAAAAGATCTGCCAAAACTGATATAGAGAAAAGAAGCCTGCTCAATCCTGTGACTTTGTTAGGCCATCAAGACAGAAGACCTACTTGAGGTACATATAAAATGGTTCTTTGCATGGAATATAGGGTGATTATTTTTTTGTTTTGGCTGCATAATGATTACATGGCCTGGTTCTAGTGGGGGGACATGCATGTGGGAAGGAATCCCCATCCCAGCACTGCCAACAGAATGTAGGTTAGGACTGCAGCCATTTCCCCCTGTTCTGGCTGTGGGAATCTCACAGATGGGGACTGTTGGGGTTTCAGAAGTTCCCCATTCTTTCTTTTTTATCTCCCTCTTAAAGGAATTTTTCCCCATATTCTGTTGCTAAGGAA
>VZTN01036959.1:408-42480 GCA_013400515.1 Erpornis zantholeuca | reverse complement strand
CGGCAGAAATGGCAGAAGCAGCAGAGGCAGCAGAAAGCAGCAGAGGCGGCAGGAGCAGCAGAGGAGCAGCGGGGCAGAACACCCTCTCTCTCCTTCTGATGCCAGAGAACTGCAACCAGGCCGTATCTCTCTCCCCTTTGCCAGTTCCAATCCCGCCCAGTTCCAGTTCCTTCCCAATGAGAAAAAACTCCAGGAAAAAAGAGCTAGCCGGACTCTCTCTTGTGGCCAGGTCCCTTTGTCTCTCTTAAGTACTCAGTAATTTGTTCCTTAGCAACAGAATATGGGGAAAAATTCCATTAAGAGGGAGATAAAAAAGAAAGAATGGGGAACTTCTGAAACCCCAACACCCATATTTATATATTGTGTAAACAAGTTGCATGCTCTTGTGTCCATAGACCTCTTCTTCTCTCACCCATGTCCTGTGGATTTTCTCCTCCACTTTCCCTGCCAGCAGCAGTATGACTCACTCCAAGTAGGCATTGTTGTTTACAAGTACAAACAGGTAATACAAGAAGGGAAGTGAATTTTCTGGCCTCACAGTAGTTGGTGGTAGCATCTAGTAATTAAATACTGGAGGCTTTTCTTAATTGCAACTTTCCTTGTGCAAGGCAAGATGTGAACTAAGGGCAGAGGAGATGAACTCTATCCATGCTGCCTTCATGGATGCTGATAAGCTTTCATGGGTACTGCAGCCCTATCTCCCAGTATTCCCCCAGAAATAATATGGGCTCACAGATCTGTTTCCATACAGGTACACTGATCCTTCCCTGTTCTTGACAGCATTCCCAGAACTCGCTTGTCCAAGACTGTTTCCTCAAAACCCCAGTTAAGGTAGATTAGAGCTCCACAGTCAGATTTCTTCCGCTAGCACCCGCACGCGGTTAGTCCACCACCAGCCTTCTATGTTTCACTCTTTGCTAGAAGGATGGAGAGGAGCATGTGTTTTCACTTCTATAACATGTCTTCTCACAGATTTTAAAAAACTTTATGGAAAGCTGATAAAGTCTCAAAGGCACCAGCTTGTAACTTGATGTCTTCCAAAAAGCAAGGTGGGAAATAAAATTAGTTCATATAACTTATTAAGAACAAAACCCAAAAAACATTATTATTACATGGTTAATTTGCCCTAGTGACACTTTACAAACCTTTGTACAAGACAAAAGTAGAAAGGACAATTGCATAAACTGCACAAAGCCAAGACGTAGAAAGTAAAATGCCAACAACAATATATCACAAACAGCTCAGTAAATAATAGTGCAATTTTCGTAGTTAATAGAATGGTTTAACACCTGAATACACTCACACGCCTGATTAAACACTAACAACGTAAACCCATAAAAGAAGATTATAAGTTGTAATATCTCTTTGCAAATAATAGCATATTAGCCACTGTTGCATACTTCTCCAATTACATCCCTTTCATTCTTTTCATCTGGAAAACAGTTCACATTATAATAGTCAGCATCATTTGTGTTTTAAAACAAGTTATTATTTTGTATGTGGTGTATATTGCCAAATTGCAGGTCTCTTTCTCCATATATCTAGGTACACTCTCAACGTTAATAAAATCAGTAATTGGCAGAGCAAGTTATCTTTAACTTGGCTTTCTATGAAAAAAATATTTAAACTTCAACAAACACTTACTTCTTGTCACACTGGATACTTTTCCCAGGCCTTCTTCCCTTTTCTTAACAGAGGTTGCCAGGAGCATGAATTGTACCTAACAGCAGCAACCCCACATTTACCAAAATGCATGAGCCTACCCACATCCACATCCATACAGCTCTCTTTGGCTTCTGCTCAGTTGACTTGAAGCAAGTGTGGGTGTCTTGAAAAGAAAGGCCAAAACCTCTGGTTTCAGTCACAACAATCTCTGCTTACAACCTTCTCTAATCAATCACTTTCATCCCTTCCTATTTTCCGTGCACCTCCACCTATGCAATTCACTGTCTCATCTTGCTTGGACATTAAACCACTGTAATTTACTTACCTTCAGGCCTGCCCTCCTGCTTGATGTACTTAGAAATCCTTGGTTGGTTTGAAAATCCTCCAAGTGAGGCAAGACAAGAGAACCCCTGAAGATTTAAGTGAGTAAATAAACTTTCCAATTCAATGGAAGAACACTGGAAAAGTTCGACGCAGTGCCTTGTAGCATTTTTACTGCTAAAGCTCCTAAAAGACAGGATAAACAAAAATTTCTAAGGAACAGTTTGGGTATGCTCCATTCTGTTTTAATATACCACGGGAGGCTCCATCACCTGCTGCATTTACATGATTCCTTTAGAGCACAGAGCTCTGTGGTAAATAAAGCCTGGGGCTAAGCCAGTATGGTAATCATGCTTCAGAGGATGTTCAAAGCAAGTCTTTTTAAAGCATGACGTTTGAACAGAGGTGATACTCATTCAGAAAAGGTAGCCTAGATTGATGTATCTGTTAAGAAAAAAACCCAGGACAGTAGTCTACTTTTTAGATAATTACTTTATCTTTTTTTTCTTAATCTTGTATTCCAGCTGTTGAGGCATATAAAATTGTGATTATGATTTATTCATCATCATAGAGGGAAGACTGTATTTTAAGATTTTTCCATGATCTTCTAAACCATCAGGTACTGGCTATTTACCAAGACAGACCAAGGAAATTTTGGATCAGTCTTCATAAGTGATACAGCTAATTCCAAGTTTCCTACCAAGAAAGTTCAAAATGCTTAAAATTTTTCCTTTCACTTTTTTGACTCCTAGAAGGTTACAATTTGCATGGTCTTTATTGTCAATCTACCCACTAATACGCCTATGGGTTTCACAAGAAGGTATTTTTGAACTGCTCCTATGACTGAGAAATAATCAGAAATTGTATCACTACTGTTTCTAGTGATCATCCTTCCTAAACACCCTCTTGGGGTGGAAGATACAATATTATTTTGATAGCACCCTGCACCTCCTTTACCAATGAGCTTTTAGTGTGGTAAAAAGCATTCTAGGTGTAAGTTCCCTTGGAAATAAAGCTGGGGGTGGGGGGGGAAGGAAAAAAAAAAAGCAAATGTAAAGGTTGGCAGATACACAAGTGAATTTAGCAAATTTTGGTGGCATGCAGAAAGTAATTGAACATGGCTCTAACCCACTTCTACCACCTCTACAGGAATGAGGATAACTATTAAAGGAGACAGATTTGCTAGTTTTCCCCCACTCTTATTTTGCATTCTTGTTTTCTTCTGCAGAACTGGGTCTGTATATCTGTACAGATATGGTGTTAGACTCAAAAAGCAGGTAAAACAAATTGAAGACAAAAAACCCCAATTGAAAAAGTAGAAGGCCTGAACAGAGTTGCCTGGCGTAACCACACCCAACGCACATCTCAAGAGTAACAGCTGAGCAGGTAACTGAGAGCTGACGCTGCCAGAAACTTGTAGGTGCTCTAGATTAGTAGAGTGTGTCTTTTATTGTTGTTATTATTAAAAGAGGTACAAAGATGAGACATTTGTATGTAGAGGATCCAATGACAACCGGAATTTTGTTCACCCTTTGCTACCTGCTCAGCTGAGAATTGTTTTAACTTTCACATTTCTCTCAAAGGTTCTGGATGCGCTTGTGTTGTGGCGGGCAGTGGTAGGGTGCTGCAACCTTCCAGAAGCATCTCCTTGAAGACGCCACTCATCCGGTGCTATGCACTCACACACACACACACACACTGGATAGCCTTGGAGATGATCGATGGCAAAGAGGTGGGAAGGGTCCTCATGTGGTATTCCATGGGATAGGTTTGTTGCAGCCACACATGCGAAGGGAACCAGGGACGAGAGCGAGCATCAGGGGAAGGTCCAGGTTTAAGTACAGGGGGCAGTAGGGGTGGAGAGAGCATCAGGGACCAATGGTCTGAGGGCACGGGGGCAGTGCACAGGCGGGGCTTGGGCATGGGAGCCAATGGGGGAATAGTGAGGGAGTGGCCAGGGGAGAGGGGCCAATGGGGGAGCAGGGACGGGAGAACGTTCTAGGGACAGGACATATATGGGAGAAGGGGCAGGGAGGCCAACAGGCCAACCAGGGAAGAAGACCTGGGGTATATTAGCATAATACAACAGAGGAGTCTGGGGAGACCTCTTTTTGTCTCCCTAACGTCGGAGCAGCTTTCAGGGACCAGCCTCCCCGAGGGCTCCCGTGTCATCCTGACCGGGAGGCTCATCGGCCTCCACAAACTTGTGTTGACTGCAACCACCCCAGCATTTCTCAGGATAAGTACAGACCAGATACTGTTGGAAAACATAGCAGTTTAAAAATTTTTATATAACTTCAGCCAGGTTTGTTCGCCTTTTCCCCAGGGGAAGGGAATTGAAGGTTCTTTCCAGGGCATTGTTCCTCTAGGTGAGGCCTGATGGGCTTAGCATTTCAACAGACTGGGAGCAGGCCCAAAGAGATAAGGCCATCGACAGAACATCAGCAGAACAGAGCGGCCATCTACAACATCTACCCCAGACTCTGTCCCTGCCAGAGTTGGAGACATCTCCTCCAGAAAAGACTAATAAGAAAATCAAGGAATGAAGATCTAATTAACATCAGAAGCGAAGAAATCAGGATCCAATGGGAGATCAAATACTAAGAAACACACAACTTGAGACCAAAGAACACTGACCCACTTCGTTTCTATGAGTTTTGACTGTATAAAAGATCTGAAAAATCTAGTAAAGTTTATGCATCATGGAATGATTCTCTCTGCACACCCAGGCTATGTGTGGATGAGATAATTTCTGTAATACATCCTGGCCAGAACAACATCCTGGCCAGATAATAAAGTAGTGCCTTGACTCTCTAACATTAAAAATGTTGTTGGAGGGTTTTTGGTTTTCCCATAGTTTCAGTGATAATACCAATGCACTGACATCTGACTTGGTGCAGTCACTTGGTGCAGTCACTTGGTGCAAGGGCTGGGAAAAGGATGTTTATGGAATATCAGTGTCAGGCTGGAAGGTTCCTCAAAAAGTCATTTAGCCCATTTCCCATGAACTGCTGTCAGATCAAGATTGGACTTCCAGGTGGAAATTGCTGAGGCATGGCCATAGCACATACCAATGGATGTGACAGCAGGCAGGAATTTGGGACCAAGTGACCTACACCACTCTAGAGTTCAACTCAGCTGTCATCACCACTAGACCACAGTTCACCGGGCTGGTCTCAGAAAATCAGCTTGGCTAAATTATTTTAGGAATTTTGGCTTTGCAATTAGGCTACAAACTTTTTATGGAAAATTAAGATGCTCGACAACTTTCACCATCCAGGACAGAATAATCATCTGTCCATCTATAGGTACTGCAAGACCACTGTCATGGCAGTCTTCCTTGCTTACCTCTTTCTTGAAGTCCAGTGTACAAAGCCAGTCATAGAATTCCACCTGAAACTTTGCCAGTGTCTTCCCATATCTTACATTTGATGTTTCTTCTAAGATACTTCTGAGAGAGGATTGTGTCAGTGGTTCAGATTAGGCTACTGATTCTGGGCACCTATGATGCTGGCACTTGGAAACAAAAATTCTCCACATTTGTGCATCGATTTCTTCTTCTTACATGCAGGGATACAACTGTGCATTCAATTTCTTTCTTTTTTATAACATCAGCTCATCTCTTCAGTTTACCAAAATCATTCTGAGTCATGAGTCTATCCTCCAAAGTGCTTGACAGACTGCCCCAAATTTCATCTCATGAAAATTTTATACTCGTATGCTGTCTTTCAATATCAAGGCAGTTGATGTGAAAGTGACTGAGGGGAGACCTCATCCCAGTCTACAGCTTCCACAAGGAGAAGCAGAAGGGCAGGAACTGATGTCTTCATTCTGGTGACCCGTGACAGGACCTGAGGGAATGGCCTGAAGTTGTCAAGGGAGTTTTAGGTTGGATATCAGGAAAAGGTTCTTCACCCAGAGGGTGGTTGTGCATGGGAATGGACTCCTCAGGGAAGTGGTCACAGCATCAAGCCTGACAGAGTTCAAGTAGCGTTTGGACAATGCTCTCAGGCACATGGTGTGACCCTTGGGGTGTTCTATGCAGGGTTAGGAGTTGGACTTCAATGGTCCTTGTGGGTCCCTTACAATTCAGGATATTCTATGATACTATTATTCTACAATTGCGTGAGTATTGGCTGTGAATATAATAACTCGACAGTTTGAAAAAACTTTGTATGATTTGAGCACAGGAAAGGCTGCAATGCGTATCTGTCTGTATAGCTTTATATAGCCATATGAAGCACTTAGTTGTCCTGACCATCTTCAGCAAATTCTAGTGTCTTTTGATTTGAGCTAATTAGTAGTCAGTGACATAAATAAGATGTGTGTTAACAACTTCCACAGGAAAAAATCACCAGGAAGTTGTTAAATAATAGCAGTGGAAAGGTTAAACTGCTTGTTCAGGGCAAGTCTGTACCCTACAGGAAATAATTTCCTACACAGCTCTAGTAAAACACTGCTGTCTCAAGCACCGGTATTTAGGACCTGTTCAAAGCATATTGTTGTGATTGTGGCTCCAGTGGTTCCTGATGTTACTGATAAAAATTAACTTCAAGAAATAAACCTTTAAGATGTACATCTTTTTGTTCTTGCCTCTTTGCTGCACTCACTTGCAATTGTGCCAGCATTGCTGGCAGCCTGGATAAGCTCCAAGGCAGATGACTGAAATGACCTACATTGAAAATAAAAAATGAATGAAAACATACCACCCAGTGATCTTTGTCAGGACTCTCTAGAGGGAATGGCAAGAACCCGTGCTTCACCACAAATACAGAACCACAAAGCTACCAAAGTTTGACCTTGAAGCTGGTGCAAGCACTATCCACAATTGGTACTGGTGGAATAGAAATGCCAGTGAGAATAATGCTCCCAGCTGGATCCCTAATAATCTTTGAAAAAAACGATATTGAGGCATGGGATCAGAAGGACCAAATACTAATTGAATCGAAAACCAGAAGTAATCATTCATCTAGAAGGCATATTCTACAGGCATACTTGGGACCCAAGCAGAGCATATGCCTCTGCAGAAAGAAAAAAAAAAAAAAAAAAAAAAAAGAGAATGAGAAACGTTTTGCCTGAAACAGTTGCTCAGTGGGAGTTACCCTGGGTATGTATCAACGGGAAGAGTTGAAGCAGACACAGGGTGTGTCTGAACGGAACCGCTCAAAGGCAATCCATTGAAACAGAAAGTCTCCTGGCATGTTGGCAACTTCAGTTTTAGTCAACTCGTTCTTTACCTTTGATGCAATGATCTAAAAAAAGGAAATATATGAATATATACTTTATGTATCATAGATATCATATATGGTATGCCTCCCTACTCTGGAGGCAGATACCAAGGGAAGACAGCAGGGTAAGAGCAAAACCATAAGTAGTCACTATTCAGCCACTGAGGGTTTGAGCACCACTTCAAACAGCTAGAATCTCTTGAAATGAATGGGGGCGGCTGCACACTAGGAAATTGTCTTGCACAGAGAAAGGCTGTGGTCCAGCCTGCAAACTCTTCCGTGAGCCCTGCTCTCTGCAGCTGTTATATGCAAAGTCAGAGCCCTGGTGACAAAGCAGTTGCACAAGCGTTCGTGTCCTTTCTGTTCACTTATTAATAATGTTTTTCTCTAGGCTTCATATTCATGCCTTCTGCTTAACCTCCTGCGTAGTGGTGGCGCGGCTGGCAGGGTTGCATTTCAGGAGTCCTTTCTGCAGAGGCCCCTTGCCATCCCCGCCTGCGGGCGGTCCCTGCCCAGGGATGCGCTGGGAGCGGCCAGCCGGGAGCACTTGGGTGCCGCGCAGTCAGTGTGGGGCCGGGGCGGGTCCGGGCACACCACGCTGCTCGCTGACCCCGGGTGCTGTAAGATACGGGTGTGATACAGCATGTGCTCGCTGCCTGCCTCACACAGTGCTTCTGCTGTAATTACGGAAAAGGCGTGGAGAGACAACAGTGTGTCTAACAAAATGCTCGTGTGATGCAGCTGTATCCGCTCTTAATCCTTCATTAATGCCTCATCAAAAGAGTACTGTACTTTTCATTTGTTTCGTTTGCCGAAGGTCAGCATACTTGGAAGCTATTGTCATACAGCACTGCAGACTTTTTACATATTTCTCTGGTATTGTTCCAAGCTATTGTATACGCAAATGAGTCAATTGGTATGCAGATTGTCTATCATTAAAACCGTTTCAAAATCAGCTTTGTTGTGGGTTTAACGGAGAGCTTGCATACCCTTCCTGAATGTAATGTGTGGTTCTGCATTGGTGCGGTGAGGTGGTTGTGCCAGCCTCACGTGGAACCAGTCCTGGTTTTCATATTGGCAGAACTTGTAGTGAAATCGTGGGAAATTTTCCCTGGGAACACGTCTGCAGGCTGAAGTCCTCTGCTTACCTCACTCTCACTTTGCAAACCACACAGGCAACCTGTGGCCATACCAGTGCCTGAGCTTTTACCTCACCTCCTTCTTTTGCTGGGTTGTATTTTGCCTCAGTGTGAGTTCCTAAAGTCTGCAAAACTTTTCCCTAGTCTCCTTGAGAGACGCGTGAGCCCCAGAGCTGGTCCTGCCTTTCCAGCAGGCAGCACATCTCTGCAGCTACCAGCACTGCCTGCACCAGCCTCTCTCTTGCTGCCCATGACACTGAACCCTCCTCATCAGCCCAACACATCCAAACTTCACACACACCCAGGGCAGAGTCTTCTGCTTTGTTTTTACTATTGAATTTCAGCCTTGAGTGAGAAACCGTGCTTCACGTTTTAAGGCCACTTGCCTTTTCTATCACCTTCACACAGTTATTTAGTGTTTCCTCTGCGGATTTTTTAGCAGTTCTTACCCAGGTCTCACAAGCTATTGGTGCAGAACCTAGATTCACTTGTCCACAAAAACTATTTTAATGACTTCTAAGTGAAAAAAAAAAAAAATTTATTTGCAGCTGCATTTTGTCAAGTGGCATAAAAGTCTTCTCTCTTTAACAAGGGAACTATAATCATAATCAGAAAAAATGAAGATTAAAAACTACATTTTTATAAAAGAATTCAATGACGGGTAATGTTCATTTTAGCAAAATGCAATATATCAGGAGGTTTAGAAGATCAAGAAATGTAGATATACAATTCTTACCAGAAGTGGAGGAGAGCTGAGCTAGAGCATCCATACAAACCCAGTATTTATAAGGTTATGGGACCTGATAAGATGCAGCTGAAGGAGATAAAAAAGTTGGTTAATCTCAATGTAAAACTGCTTTCTATCATCTTTGAAAGGTCATGCTGATCACAGCCCCAGACAAGTAGGAAAAGTCCTATTTATGATCATCTACCAAAGAAAGACCTAGGAAACTGCACACCAGTCAGGCTCACATTTTTTCCTGGGAAAGTTGTGTGTTGAGCCCTCATGGAAGGTGCAAGCAAAATTAAGGTCAAGAAGGTGACTAAGGAAAACCGTATTGGATGATAACCTTCTGTGATGAAACAATTTGCTTGATAGATGAGGAGAACTGTGGAGAAAACACTACCTTGATTTTAGCAAGGCATTTGACAATATCTCCTAAAAAATCCTTGTTGACAAACTGGAAAGTTTTAGTGAGCGTGGAATTACAGCAGTTCTTGACTACTGAAACCTGTTGTCAACAAGACATATTTTTCCATCTCAGCTTCTAAAGTCCAAAGTTAAAATAATAAGCATGAAGAAATTTTCCATTAGTTTCAACTATATCTTTATTTCAAGATGTATTCATGCAAGTAGGCCATTCATATAAAGATTAGTCAATGGTCTCTTTTTTGTCACATCTGAAGAAATCAGTTAAAATCAATTCCCAATCCAGACCTATAAAACATTGGCTCTTAGCTGCAGAGAGACCACCTCTGTCATTCCTTGGTGTCTGGGGGAGATATGTCACCCTTTGACATCACTGTTTGTGGCACAGGTGGTGGCTAAACCCTTGGGGTTTGTTAATGTCCAATTGAAGTCAAAGTTTAGTTCAGTCTTGAAGCATGTTTTGTGATCTACTGAAGCTGTATGGACTTGTGTTATTTATTACAATTTCTTCTGGATTGAAGGGAAATTTGTGTTTTCTGAGCAGACTGAACACTACACACTTGTTTAAAAGGGTACTTGCAGAAGCAACATCTTTTGCACAAGTGATTTTTGGTCTTTTGATTTGTGTTTTAAAACATCATTGCATAAAGGAAAATTGTGATTTACATTCTGAAAGCACTCTCCGCCTTGGTGTAAGGTAAATTGTGCAGATGAAATATTTCCAAATTAATCCTCCCGGCCAGGAGAATGGCAATAAGATGTACATTGGCATGTGATGTCTGACGGTGCACTGCTCTGATGAAAAAAGGAGGAGAAAAAGTGAGGGCAATCTACTCTTTCTGTTTCATTCCTCCCTGACAGGCCTGAGACCAGAGGTCTACCCACTGGTTCTCCAGGCATTTTGAACTCCAAGAAGTCCTTTCTGTTGCCCACCAGCAGTGTCTACTTTCCTATGGCTCAGGGGGAAGAAATGGGCTGCCAGGAGCTTCTACTAGCTCTGCCCAGTCCTAAATAAAGGCAATCACTTAGGTCACTTAAAGCAAGTAGCAGTAGCACCCAAACACATACAAAAAAATGTCAATTTATTATTGTCAGTTCCCATTGGGCAACCTAGTAACTCTGTCATATTTATAGGAACCTCCTTCCCATCATCACTTCTTGCCCACTCTGGTATCACAACTCATTTCAGGCTTTCAGAAGTATTATCCAAGGTAAGTGGTCACCAGAGACACCATTCAGTAAATGTGGAATACAGTCACCTCCAAGTGCAATTCACCCCAACTGAAATACTGAACTTCTTAATCTTATTTCTGTTTTCAAGTTCTTTCTGCTTGAAATATTCCCTCTGTTTCATTGGGCAGAGTAAATATTTCACAAGGTCAAGTTGAGACTACTTGCCTGCTAGTAAGGGGTGTTATTTTGGTGACACCAAAATGGTCCTATTATTTCTTAATTTAGTAAAATATCCTCACACTGGTTTTGAACACTTGCTTTGGGGATTAGGGTTGGGTCTTATTCACCTGAAAAAGAGCAAACATTTTTGTATTGCTGTATGACCACAGCTGCAGACATACTGCTGATACTGCTGTGGTTATTGAGTCATTAAGACTACAAAGAAATAACTCTGGTAAGGCCAGACATGAGAATTCGGAGTGAGACGCTGATGGTCTGTTTGCTGCATTAATTTTGAAATCCAGCTGTGCAAATCTGGTTTGAGAATTCATCAAAAAGGCCCTAAGAAAACACTTTACAAATTAAAGCTCTCTGATGGGTCTAGGTGAACAATATTTTTCAGCTGAAATGTATTCTACAAAACAAAGAAAAGTGCAGTAATGCTGTTATTGTTTTTGTTGTTGTTGTTATGCTGCAGTAAAAGCAGAAAATACATCATTCCCTCGTGCAGAACAGCTTCAGTAGGATGCCTACAATTTTAAGTTTGTAGGTAGAAGACTATGGAGAGATGAGCAGAAACATTATTTATTGGACAAAGGGATGAAGAGCCCAGTGGAATGCTGCTTATTCCAGAATTTTCCCTCTACTTCACTGAGCTATACTTTTTAATACTCCTTTTTTAAATTCATAGAGATGCAGTTTGAGGCTGATTTTTCTATGCTGAAGAAGTATGTTTTGTTGAGTATCAATGGAGGAGGCTGGCACCAAGGGGGCTGCAGGGGTGGCATTTGTGAGGGGGCTGCCCTGTGCCAGACACAGCCATTTCTATATGGCTCCAGTTTTTTGTTTCTCACTACCCAATTCAGTAAATAAATATTTTTTAAATTTTATTTTATTTATTTTTATTTCATTTTAATTTTATTTATTTATGGATTAATTTTAGCCAAGTTAAGTCTGTTTTGCTGCAGCAGTAATTGGTAAGTGATCTGGTTTATCTTATCCTGTGATCTTCCTTCTTTCTGGTCTTCCTGTTTTCTCCCCACCCCCAGCCCAGCGAGGGTGTGTGTGAGTGAGTGGCTGGGTGGGAGTTTTGCTGTGGCTATCCCACCACCTACAGCTGCTGCAGTGGAATTAACTTAAGACACCCCCAAAATACTTTTTGTGAGACAGTGTTTCGACTTCCATACGCAGGGATTATTTCTGAGCATGCCTAATTCCTCAGGGAAGACCCTGCATCAAAGTGAGTGCTTTAGGTCAGTGTTGTAGCAAACCCTTAAGGATAGTAATCACTCTGAGACACCAACCCAAGAAAAGGAGTGGTATAAGATCTCTCTCGCTTCTTTCAATTTTGAAAGGTGTTGAAAAGGGGAGAGAAGGCAACATCAAAATAACAGAGGGCATAGAAAAGAAAAAGAAAGGACAAATATGGAAAGAAGAATGAATTGACACAAAAGTGGAAAGGATTGAACTTCTTACTGTAGTCTCTGCATTTGCAAAGCAAGAGTAGAACTGTGTTGAAGGAATGGAAATTCTACCAAACTAAGTAGAAAAAGAGAGACTTTCTTGTTTAAAGCTTCAAAAATTCTTAAGGGCCAAATGCCAGCCAAGAATAACCATGGCTTTGTGTGGTCCTGTGTAAAGACAAGGAGAGAAGACAAGAAACATATCCTTTAGCCTGATGTTGGCATTGGAACATATAAGTGTAGACCGGCCATGGAAGAAGTTTTTTTAACAATTGTAATGTGTAACCATGAAAGCAATTCAATGGCAAATGAGTCTTCTAGTGAGACCAGTGGGAAGAGACAGCATTCACTGCTCTGAGGGTCAAGGTCACAGAATCATGGAATATCTCAAGTTGGAAGAGACCCATAAGGATCATCAAGTCCAACTCTCTGCTCCTCACAGGACTACCTAAAACTAAAATGTATGTCTGAACCATCCTGTGAATGCTCTTGGAATTCTGAGTCCACTGAGGGAAGAAGATCCTTTAACACAACAGTAGCAATAGGACGGATGCACCAACAATCTCTTTCAAGGTCTGGTCTCCAACAGCCTGCAAGTCCAGATGATAAGGTCCCCTTTGGGATAGCAGCTTTGAGCCCAGACCTGCACTCCAGAGCCCAGACTGCATGTGTAGAGATTAAAAAGAATGTTAAATACAACTGCAAATTTAAATCATTAGCAAAGCTTGGCAAGTATCCCTTGAATGCTGAAATTACAGCTCTCCAAATCCGTTCCTATTAAGGACCCAGTTCCACACTGTTTAGCAGGAAAGCTCTGAGCATCTGACATGTGAAAGAGGTATGTCAAAAGACAGCAGTGATCTCCCTCTGGTTTGATCCTCTCTGTAACTGTGGGTAAGGACAAGAAGGAATGCGGCTGCATCTCACTTAATCAGATAATTAAAACAATCAAAACTGCCACAGCCATAAAAGCAGTTCTAGAGAGAGTCTACAGAGATACTCCACAGCATATTAATTTGCAATTACTTGGGAGTTCCCTTTGTTGCTACTGAAATCAAGAAAATGTTGCTGTTGCAGGATTTTCACTCATTCAGAGTCACTAACAAAGTGAAAAAGAAAACTTCCTGTCAATGTCAAGACAGATTACCCAAGATTACACAACAATGTCAAACACTCCATGGGATTATCAGCAATGCAGGATCTTCCCCTCTAACATACGAATTGCATGATTCTCTCCAGACAGTAGGAACACAAATGCTGCAGATATGGATGAAAACACCATATAACAGTCTGTGGCAGTCTCTGATTTCATATTGGTTTGGGGCAGTGTTGGAGTCAGTAATTAATTCAGTGATGGAGAAAACCGCTGATCCCTTCCCCCTCATACATAATTCTTTATTAGATGGTTGATATTAGCAATTAAGTGTTTGCAGTCACAGGATTCACCAATGAACTTTGGAGTATGGCAGTATCTGGTAACAATACTGATATCTTTGATGTAATTTTATTTTAATTGGCCTCTTAACTTGTATCAGTGATTATCATAGAATTGAAAAGGATGGTAAAGACCTCTCAGACCACTGTGTCTAACTGTTGTCCTTTTCTGAAACATTTTTTCTATTATTGAAGCAGAATATTAACTAATACTGATACTGTCTGTAATAGAAAAGAATCGAAATCAGAAGAACATGGAGAAAACTCAGGAATATAAGCAAAAAGAGGATGTGATTACAATACAAAATAAAAATCTCAACAATAGCTGCAGTCAGCTATCCCTGACTTCTAGGAGAGAAATCCTAGTGCAACAGTATGCATTCAGTGGCTTCAGAAGAGCAACCTGATCATGAGGCATCCTAAACTAACTCAGCACCAAAAGCAAATGATAAGAAGATGAGAATTTTTGCAATTCTACTGTACTCCAAAATCATAAGCAACTATCACAAATACCTCTTATCCACAGCCGCTGTTCAGAAATGAAAACTTAGAAGAACCACTGTGCCTGCCTCAAAACAGTGGAGTTGGTTATTTACTGGTCATGATACTAGTTTAGTACAGCTAAACATGCAGTACACTCAAACAAACATCAGTACAGTCAAACGGACCAGCAGTGTAAGTTACAGGTTCTATAACCCAGATTCTTCTGGTGAAAAATACTGGGCACATTATATTGGAGCTGGGAAGAGACCAAAGAGTGTCTTTGCCTCAACTACAGAATTTGTGAAGTCTTGTCAGCAGATTTTTTTTAAGGGATTGGCAGCCTGCTAAGAAGTTTATATACCCTTTTTGATTTCAATTTAAAAGGCTTCCTCTTGAGAGTGATATGTCCAATTGTCCATAAAGAAAATTACATCACTGCTGAATCCTCACCTCCCTTGCCCTGTGTCCAAGCCCCTCCCAGGACTGTCTCACTACCTGAACATTACCTCTTCTCTAGAGCTCCGTTCCTCATACCATGAAGTGCAGTTGAGAGGTCTGTGCCCATGCCACCTGGGAAAGGCAGGTTACCCTGCAGGATAACCCACTGGGAAGCACTGCTTCCACTGTCAGCACTGTCAGATGGCCAGAGGACAAACCCTCATGAGTCTGGACGTGCAGGTTTGAAGCATCATCTTCATGAATCAGAGAAGCTTCACTTACATGGCGTGGGAGGTGTCCCAGGGGTTCAAGCAAAGTAAGGGCAAAGAGTAAAAAAGTCACAGATATGGTTCATTTCAGAAAAAATTTAACTAATTCCACACAACTGTAACTATAGTTAATACTAGCACCAAAGCCTTGTAATGGATTTCTTTGCTAGAGAGATCTTCAAACCACGGGAACTCTGAACAGGAGCCCTCTCCTTGCTTACCCTGCTCAAAAATTACTGTCTTTCTGTTGCAAAAGGCAAAACAATTGTTTGAAAGATAACTGTTTTTTTCTAAATTTGTACTTGTAAAACATAATATATGGATGCTTCAATTACCTGACATAATGGCTTTTTTGCAAACAAACTCAGAAACTTTCCCTCCTCCAATATCTGGATAGAAATATAAAAATGTATAGCAGGAAAATAAACAAGGAAAGAGAAATAAAGTAAATGTCAATTACCCAAGATACTTTCTAATATCAGTTTTTGAAAAGAAACAATACTTTCCTTTGAAATACCTTTCCTTCTGGTATCCTTTGATACCATTGGGGTTTTACTTCAGGCCTTAGGATATTTCATAAGCAGTAAGGCCACTCCTGATCTGCTTTGACAGCTCCCTGCTGTATAGTAACCACGGAACTTTCCTACTAAATGACTACTATTTGTAATACTAACCTTGAAAACAAATACAGAAAAAATTCAAAGTATGTAAGTATGTTATAAATATATCACAGTATTGATGTCTTAAATGGCTACCTAGAAACAGAGACTAGACAGGAATAAAGGAGGTATTTATTTGAAAGGCCTTCAGATGTACCCTTTGGGCTCCAGAGGGTCCTGCCTCAGTGGATCCCAAAATGGTCATGAGTTCTTCCCACTTTTATATCAGCATAAATTCACCAACCAGAACCCAGCCAATGATGGAATTTCCCCAAGCTTGCCCCCCTCTCCCCAAGATGACGGTTTACAGTTTTTCGGCCTAGGACTGTCTGGGTGTCCTTGGAGAGCAAGCTGGAGAGGCTTTGTTATGTCTATTTTAGCATGAGAGAACAGCACTTACCAGCGAAACTTCAGAGTTACCCTAGCAGTACAGGATTTGAAAAATATAAAAGTTAAAACCTAAGGCATCAGTATTGAAAATTAGCATAAGGACATGCTTTATATAACTTCTTAACAAGAACATTCGGTCTGAGTCCAAAACTCATGGCTATAACCAAAGTGATTTAAATTAGAACAAGTATGTATTAAAAACGATTTATATTTTCTTGTTAAAAAAGGAAATGGTGCTTTCTATAAACAAAAGAACATGTGATTTTCTGGACACAGACCCAAGTTGCAGTGGAAAAAGCTCAGAAAGCTTCAAATAAAACTGGCATTTGTTTAAAAGGATGATTTAACAAGTTGATTGCATGAGGTTCAATCAGCCCATACAGTCTGGTAATCCTAGAAACATCAGTGTAAAAAACCCTGCCTTTTTTGCTTTCTGCTATACAGTGCCACACAATCACACGACTGAAAACACGCTGCCTGCAGCAGTGGCAGACACCGATCCCACAGCCTGGCTGCACTGTCCCCACCGATTGCCATGTGTCCAACGAGAGGTGCCACAGCCTTCAGTGCCGCCCTCGGCAGTTGTGTCACACGTGAGAGCTGCGTCTGCCCCGCGTGCCCAGCGACACGCGCAGCCGCGGCTCCCTGGCCTTGTAGTGCTCGTTGAAGTCCAGCCTGAAGCTCAGGAACCGAAGGCTCTCGTCAGAACTGGTTGTCAGCATTTGGATCCTCCAATGCCTGCCATGAACATCAGAGTCTCCAGTGCAAGCAGTTTGGTCTTTTAAAGCATGCTCCCCTTTGCCACTGCCTCAGGACAGCATTCAGGATCCAACCTATGCCAACAGGAGACCTCTCCTTGAGTCATGTTGCAGGTCCAACACCATCTAGGCCAGCATTAGAGCACTGCTTGCTTCACATACACCCATCTGGCATGAGTTGTACAGCAGCACACGGCACTCCAGAATAGCAGAGACTCTACCCATCTGCCCCAGCCAGCTTCTAGCCATTTCAAGCAAAGCCTAACTGCAGTCTAATTATTGCTAGAAGCTCTCCTAAAATTTGGCCCTACATTTCTCAGGGAGGAAGATGTGCAACATTTTGATCTAGCCAGCAAATTTCTTACAGATTTAAAAACCCCATGCTAAAGGCCAAGATCACCACAGCCTCCAGAAAGGGTCGCCCGTATTTTTTATTGGGAGACACTGTTATCTTTTCCATTAGAGCTCAACATGAAGCAGTGAGCTCCTTTTGACAATGCAGCTGTTCATTCAGTGAGGCCATAGCTTAGTCAGATGGAAAGTGGAATTCTTAATGATAGAAAAAACTACAATATAATTAAAAATATGTGGCCGATACAAGTCACAACCTTGTCTTGAAAAAGCATAGTCTGTGAACAGCACATATCATTATTTTGTCTGCACTTTGAATCAGAATTCATTATTCATATAAAAACCAAAGTATCCCAGATTGTGAGGCCATAGCTGAAAATGCATCATTTGCAATTCTCCACTGTCCTCTAAAGGCTGCTTCAGGAATTTCAGTCTCTTAGTTTGAAAAGCAAAGTGCTTCTGCTCTGGATCCATGTACTAGAGCACAGGTCAGCGAGTCCAAGGAATGTGAGAGGTTTATGAAGAGCTTCAGCTGGAGCTCTGCAAGTCACTGCAAAAGGTTGGTCTGACCTGGGACACAGAGTGACCACGTCTGTGGCATATGTGAGACTGCACTGTCAGCATCACTGGCTCTGGCAAGGTATGGGATCAGCAGGATTTCTGTTCTTCTGCATCCTGATACAGTTAATTCTGCTGGTGAGGTTTGGAAGTTCCTCAGCATGGCCAAATGCCTGCTACAAGTAAAAATGTGCATCCAAATCAGCTTGCCAAAACTGAACAAAAAAATGTGATCTTGTTGGGTACCTTGCTCCGCCTTTAAAGGTGATTTTGAGGAGTTCTTTATAAATAAAGGAGAAAGGACAAGCTTAAAATAAACCTGCAGTTATACAATTGCCCATTAAGAAACCCTCTAGTTTAAGCCACAAGCAGCTCTAAACTTCTACACAGCTATTTCTTCTGAGTCACTTACAGTGACTCAAAGAAGTGGTAACACTTCTTATTTTATTTTGCTTCCTGGCCACCGTCCAATTATCCTTTATTTTGTAATTATTTCCTATTCCGTTATCAATGTCTGTTTTAATCTTTTCATTTGAAGGAGGTTTCTTTAGATTTCCAGAACGTTTTCCCTGTGAAATACTGAAACCTGTGCACTTATTCTAACGCTGGGATAAATCTGGATCTGATTCTGGTTTTGTCTTAAACTTTAGTTGTGTTAATAAAGTTAGCAATGAATGAAAATTATTCTTTCCTCATTTATCAAATACCACTTTCACCCCACATTTTATGTTCTCTTTATGCTTTCTGTTCACCACTAAATGGTGCAATTTCACTTCTCTCCATCTAATGGTTCAATTGCTTGTTTTCTAGAGAATTTTAGATTTTCCTTTTTTACCTATCATAATATGCTCCAAATCTTATTTTCACACACCAGGTTGTTAAAGAAAATTTCCCATTCACCTTTTTAATTACTGTTGCAAGCCTGTCTGTAATTTCCCTGTTTCTTTATGCTCTTCAGCACAGCTCAACAAAAACAAGAGGTAAAACTCAGTACAAATACCCTCTTTCAAGGAATGAATGCAGTGCCTTGTTAGAAAGAAAGGCAGAAGACTGTATTCTTTGCCTCCCTCTTACTAACTTTTGGAAAAACTTTAAAGGGTGATGAAGTGGCCTGGAGCAGCTTTGGGAATGTTCCTGTTGTAGAAGTGAGAGGCAGTCTAGATGCCTAACTACCTTGTTCTTGTGGCAGGTAACTCAAATGCAAATAATTAATTTTCACTTTCTGTGGCACTGGAAGAATTCATACATGGAGTAATCACCTTGTGACAGCTTTTTCCTATCATATCTTTTATATTCAGTCTGATGGTAATAATCACTCCAATTGCATTTTCTATACCCAAATGTTTAGCTAACTTAATTGCTGTTCTGATAACTTCTGAAGAAAAACATTTAACATAATTTGCTCCACAAAGAGCTAAAGTAAATTAACTGTGCAGTGATAGAAATTTCACCTCCTACACTCTTTAGCTTTTTCTTGGTATGTTTTTTTTTTTCTCTACTATTTCCTGAGCATCTCTTTGGCCACCATTTGATGCCTTTCAGGATTCCTACTCTCTTCTCTGCCTTCCTCTCCTTTCATACATGAATATCCATCACTTTGGTTTCATTAACTCTCCTGACCTTTAGCTCTGACCTCATACACCTCTGGTCATCTTTGGCTTTTCACCTGTCCTTGAGTTTCTATTTCCACTCAATGTGGCACTCAGACGATGCCAGGGTGATTTTTTGCCTTTTATACCCCTTTTATATACCCTTTTATATAGTTTTCATGTATTCTTAATGCTTTTAACCCACATACTTTTAATTTTCTAAATTTGATAAATTAGCTGAAGACCCACTGTTCTGTTAGGCCAGGAGACCAAACATCCTGGAAGCCTCACAGTCAGGGGTCAGAAAGCCCCAGACACCAAGGTCCTCTCTAGAACACATTCTGTAAACTGAGATAGGCCCATCCAGGGGGAGATTCCTCAGAATGGGGGATTCATTCACATCTCTCATTGGGGAATCTTTGATATATATGTTAATTTGCAAGGCCTATAAATTGTAGGTGATGTATCATACGTTTGTGTGCATTTTTGGTGTGCATTTCAGGGCATTCCACCTGGACAAAGTGCTGCATCTAAGGATCCTTAAATAAATACCAAGGCAAAAACCCTTTTCCCCCATAAACCGTGTTTTGGCTTTAATTTTAACATCAGGGAAAGGCAACACAGGATTTAGTCCAATGATGTTATGAAACAATGTACAATATTGGGTAGCCAAAGTGCATGAGCAAAAAAGCTAACTTTGGAAAAAAAAGAAAGAAAATAAATACTGACTGAGGTACTTTTGCTGCTCTTCTGGTGAAAGAGAATAAGCACCAAGTTAGTCCTTGTCAGTGATTCTTACACCTTAAAGACCAAGCTAACAAAAATAGTTAAAATACTACATCAGGGAGCCTGTTACCTTAGGGAATCTGAGTGGTTCATACCTTAAATTCATAGTATCCCTTGTCAACATAAAAATGTTTTCATTTATTTTAAAATTGTGATTCAGCAAGCCCTCAGAATGACGTATGACTTGTTAAATCAATAGCAGCAGAAACTTTCCACTCTGAACAACTGCAGATTAAGAGAGTATTTTACTTGTAATTGTTTGTTGTTATCCTTGGTATTGTAAGTGTGTTTTGTTAAATAGGGTAGAGCAGGAAATGGTTACAATGCCCTTGTAGAAACCAGACAGAATTATTTCCTCTGACTTCAGAAACAGCAGGCTCTTGTATCTGTCCCTGCTCTACTTGTCGATATTTGCACATCTCTTGTAGCTCTCCCAACTTTTTCCTCTCTCCAGTTAGTAGAATCTTATTAGAGGCTAAAGTGGCATTTTAGGTTTCAAGTAATCAAAAGATGGTTTTCAAAATTAACGAGGCACTTTGGAGAAGTCCCTGAGCACCCTTGGTGAGTGTGAAATACGTTGTCATCTCTGAGGCTGCTCATTCAGGTGAAAATTGAAATGAGCACAAATGTGCACACCCACAGCTTGTTTCTAAGGCCAGCATTAGGATATATTCATGCAAGATCACAGACAACTCCAATCTTTAAGTCTAGAAGTTTTAAATAAAGCTTCAATTTTCTGTCCAAATACCTCCCTTTTTTCTAATCATTTATTACCTTTCAACTATTAGTGTGTTTTAAAAGTTACATAGGTACTTAAAGAGTGTCCTCAATACTGAAAGTTGTAAGATGTAGCATACTGAAATTTACAGCTTCACATTGACTAAAAATAATTGGCCATTTTTGATAGGACTGCTATTTTAAAAGGTTGAAAAAGTTCTTGAACATCTAACATATGTGACAGGAGGAAGATAAAATCCTTCCACAACTAATTTTAACAAAACAAATCTTGTAGATTCTGGCTTTTTAAGTAAATAGTATGCTCCTGGGTAAGGCTGAGAGACCTTGGCATTTATTAACTGCATCTGGTATAAGATGAGAAAATACACAGGGTCTTGACCAAATAGAATCACTTAAATAAAACTGGATTATGATTATATTCTGTCCTTGATCTCCTACCCTAAGCTTAAAACTAATTCACTGGAAAAGACATTAAATCATGAGCTTCTACATGTCCTAGTGAATGCTTCTAAAATACTAAACTGCATCATACTGGACCCTGCTGCAGTTGAGCTGTTGGAATTTACAGAGGGAGATAAAACTTTCAGGGGTTGTTTTTTAATTTTTTCTTCTTCAGAGTTCATATTTGTTCAGATATTATCTTCCTTCAGTTACCAGAACAATATGCCATGTAGTTTAAAAGAATAAATATTTTCCAGCCATTTTCCTCTAAAAAGTATTTGTGATAGTGGTAGCACACCACATGGATAGAAGAGTGTTGCATATTTTATGTCATCCTAAGTTGGGTGATAGTTTTATCCTCAGTTTCTACATTTCTACTTTTATTGCAGTTTCTCCAAAATTTATTTAGGCCTTGGCAAAACTGAAAAGGAAGGGGCTGAGTGTTCAGCCTCAGTTACCAAATGCTCTAGGACAGGATACAGTGAGGAAGAGCTTGTTCCAGCCTGAAAACATGGCTGGAGACAGACCCACAGCTCTATTTGTTTTTTCAGACACTAGAAAAATACTAAAATTACCAGCAAGAGATGTGTGCATGAAAAATAAAGAACAGGCTTGTATAGTAAGTGTGTTGCTAAAAATTATTTTTTAACATTGACAGTAGTATCTAACTTTGATGTTGAAAAACAAAGAGGTGAAAATCTCTTACACTGCTCCTCAGGTACAGTAAGAAATGTACCTTAATAGTGCTGCTGCCACCCAGTACAAGGAAAGCCACTTGTGAAGGCACAGCAGTAGGAGCCTGTCACCATGTGTGTGGATGTAGAATTCAATATTGGTCTTTGGCCACAAATGATATATAAGATTGTTTCTCTCCCAAATTTGTTAGGAATTGTTGAATCCATTAGTCCAACAGAGGTGAGGGTGTCACAAGAAAACCCATGTAGATAGAAATAAAGAGAACAGCTGCCAGGTTAGAGGATAAGAGTCTGGTGTCCCCCACAAAAGGAGCATGAGGACAGTGGTAGGTCTCCACTGGTCCCCTCAGCCTGGCAGTCAAAGCAACTGCTGCAGCAGTGAAGACTTTCCCCAGATCAACAGTTTGATGTAGAATCACCTCAAAATGATCATTCCCAGCATGGCCACTATTGTGGGTTTCCTGGGTACTGCTAGATTCATTTTAGGAGCTAAGAGAATCTAACCTTCCTCTGGAACTTGTCCTCTAGTTCCAACATTGGTGCTGCCTCTCTGCCCTCTGACTTGCTAATGATGTGATCATGCAACACCCATCTCTCAACCCAATGACCAAAAGAGTGCCCATGTAGCTAACTTTTTTCTAGGTTTTGGTCAAAACACAAACAATCTTTGCTGTTCTTCCAGACTTTACAACAATATGCTCCCACCACACCGGCAAAAATGGAATTATTCCTGGGTGTCAAATGATCCATGACCTTATGCTGCCAAGCTCAGCACCCTTCCACTTTCCCTTGGCTTCAGAGTGCACCCTTGCTCCCAGCTGAAATGCTGTCTGCACACAACACCACATGACAGTACCTGCACCAGCAGGGCACAGGGTTAAAAGCCTTACATGCCTTTAACAAAAGCAAGGATTCCGAGGCCTGCACAACAGGAATCCTGGTGTCCAGAGAGAAAACCAGCTAATCCAGTGCTACAAGTCAGCACATGGTCCCCATCAGAGCTCACTGCCATGATGACTCACAGCAGCCTTACCTGCATGGCCTGGCAGGTGCCTCTGTCTCCCAAGGGGTCAAGCAGAGCAAGGGAGAAAGGCAAAAAAGGTCACAGACTTGGTTGAGCTGAGGGTAATTGTTAATTAATGAACTGCACACAACTCTCAGTGCAGGTAAGACTAGTACCAAAATCCTGCAATAGGAAGGGAGCTGTAAATCAATATGCTTCTGACTGGAAGCTTCTCCTTTTGTAACCTGTGAAAAAATCATAAACTTTCAATTACAGAAAGCAACACACTTGTTTGAAAGATATTTGTGTTTTTATTTTTCTAAGCTCGCACTTGTGGAACATAATAAATGACCTGATATATAATGACAACTTTGCAAAAGAAAAATCCCCCTCTCCCCAACATCTGGACAGCAATATATAAATATTTACAATGATAAAAACAGGAAAGAGAAGAGAATGAAGTCAACATCAGCCAAGTCAGTTTATTTCTACATATCTGATCTTGAACATTAGGTATTCAAGCTTAACCAACACTTCCCTTCAGTATTGAGGCTTCAACCTCATTTTTAGGTCTTATGTGCAACAGATACACTCCTGACTCTGCTTCTATAGTTTCCTCCTGTACAGTAACCATAGAATTTCCCCACTAAATTTTTATAACAGGTTTTAAACTTTGAAAACAACAAAAAAAATTAAATATAAGTTTATGTCTCCTGATACAAAGTTTCTCACACAGTCACATCACAACACTGAAAATCAGCATAACGAAATGCTGTATAGCTTCTTAACAAGGACAATAGATCTGGGTCCTGATCTGTTGGCTTTAACAAAAGCTCTCTTCAAATAGAACAAGTACATATAGAAAAAATAACCTTCTTATTTTCTTGTTAAAAAAGGAAATGGTGCTTTCTATAAACAAAAGAACATGTGATTTCTTTGACACAGATATAAGTTACAGTGGAAAAAGCTCAGAAAGCTTCAAATAAAACTGGCATTTGTTTAAAAGGATGATTTAACAAGTTGATTCCATGAGGTTCAATCAGCCCATACAGTCTGGTAATCCTAGAAACATCAGTGTAAAAAACCCTGCCTTTTTTGCTTTCTGCTATACAGTGCCACACAATCACACGACTGAAAACACGCTGCCTGCAGCAGTGGCAGACACCGATCCCACAGCCTGGCTGCACTGTCCCCACCGATTGCCATGTGTCCAACGAGAGGTGCCACAGCCTTCAGTGCCGCCCTCGGCAGTTGTGTCACACGTGAGAGCTGCGTCTGCCCCGTGTGCCCAGCGACACGCGCAGCCGCGGCTCCCTGGCCTTGTAGTGCTCGTTGAAGTCCAGCCTGAAGCTCAGGAACCGAAGGCTCTCGTCAGAACTGGTTGTCAGCAGGATCAAGAACTGCTGGACGATTCCCTGGCGGGGAGAGAAAAACCCAAGAGCTAGCTAAGAAAACATCCCTGGTGTGTTTTGCACAGGAACGTCAGGTGGTGCACAGACCTGGTAATGAGGCAGAGAGAATCTGGAGAAAGGCAGGCACAAAGGTTCATATCCAACAGTTAACAAATCAGATATTCTGGATTCATTCTTTCTGCAAAAACCTAGAGCTTCATTTTTATTTTTCAAGTATCTGCCACACATGCCAGAGTCTCCGGTGCAAACAGCTTGGTATTTCAAAGCGTGCTCCCCACTCCCTGTGCCCTGCTGCCACACTCCATCTGTCTGAAGGCTCCCAGGCTGCAGAGCAGCTGCCTTTGTGTGCCACTGCCTCAGGACAGCATTCAGGATCCAACCTATGCCAACAGGAGACCTCTCCTTGAGTCATGTTGCAGGTCCAACACCATCTAGGCCAGCATTAGAGCACTGCTTGCTGCAAACACACCCATTTGATGTGGGTTGTACAGCAGGACATACACCCCAGAACAGCAAAGCATGTACCCAAGTAGGGCAGTCAGTGCTGCAGACCCAACTAGACTCTGCATTTGGAGTGATTTGGTGGGGGATTTGCACTTGGCATGTGGGAAGCACACTTCTGCATGCCATCTTCCCATTTGGCTCTAGCCACACCACTGCAGGAACCTCACAGCAAACAGGAAAGCAGAGGACTTTGGGAAGATGGGAAGACTCACTTGAAGAGCTCATTCCTAATCTCCACTAAATATTAACATGAACACACCCATAACTAGAGCACTCTGTTACTACCAAGGCTGGCCAGGGAAATCCTCTATGGAAAATCCATAGTAGGGCTCAGCATGAATACAGTCCAAGCAGGGAAAACCTACATTGCCAACTTGTACCAATCTTGTAGAACATATAAACCACAATTTATTTACAATGTACACTTAAAGGCTTAGGCTCATTTTTCTGGGGAATGGAAGCTTTAGCATCAGATATAACAAATTAAGACGAAGCCAGAATAAATTACTTATAGAAGATAGCCTGCACACATTCCCTCAAACATCCATTGCCCACCACAGTGAGCTTAAAATTGAGTGTTAGGCCCTTAATAAGAAACTTTCTGCAGACTTTAATAGCAATAGCCTGCAAAGAAAACAAGGAAAAAATGGAATGCAGAAGGAATTGTGTCTTTTCCCACCTCAGACTACACCAAAAGATGGCTATTACTTTCACTACTGGAGGAAGAAGACAACTTACATGAAATTACTCTTCTCCTTTGTCAGGGAACATAAAAGATCACAAAACCTTTGACTACTAAGGAACAGTGAACACAGGCTTATAAGTAGACAAAGTAAAAACAAAGACCTAGATCCACAAACTGCACACACATGAATACAGAAGTTACACCTACTCAATATTTGAAATTCATTTCTACACAAAGCTCAGCATATTTTAGAAAAGTATAATTTAAGAGGCACCTGGTAAAAATGAGTGAGTATTCGCAGCTGTGAGCACATTTTAGGTATTGAGTCTTGAAATTCTTTCATTCTCTTGTTCTCTTCTTCCTCTTCTGATGCAGTTACACCCCACTTGCCCTACATTTAAACCAAACAAGTTAGGAGGTGAAGCATCATATGATTCAAGTTGCTAAGTGGGCCACCCTCTGCCCAGCTACATTAGGTTTCTACAAACCAACCATTGCCATAGAAAGACAAACACAGAGCCTCCAATATGGAAACTATCAGACCCCCCCTTGGTGGTTGTACAGCACATGAAAGAAATAAGAGGTTAGCAAAGCAGGCAAGTCTCACATGACACTGCATGTCAGAGTCTTGCAGCAGGGAGGCAGACATGGAGCTATGGCATTTTTTGCAAAAGGGTTCTATTTACTTCATCTAAAAGAGCCCTAAAATTTCTCATCCTCCAAAGGCCATTAGAGAAATCAACTCAAATCTTGGGCAAGACAGAAATCAAAACCACCACTCAGCAGTTTTGCTTGAAGTCACTAGAAACTGCTGATGACTTTTACATTTGTCCCAACTACGTTTTTCATTTTTGCTGTACCTCTACATGGTATCTAAAATCCTCCATATATCAAAAGCCTGAATTCATTTTCACATTCAGGTAATATTTTTATTGCACCTCAAGCTCACGCTGTTTTTTTCTCTCTTCAAATTGCAACCTCAGCTGCAGCTCCTCCAGAGCAGCTCTGTACATTGCATCTTGGGCATTCTGGAGCTCAATGATCTGGTCAAAAACTGCTCGAAGCTGGTTGAGAAGTTCCTGTGAGACAGTCAACAAAATAATTAAACAGCTGCACAGCACAAGAGTTTTAAATTACCACCTTTCTCCAGAACAGGAGTAAATTTAAAAAAAATATTTTTTACACAGCTGGAGAGATTGTTTTGCAAAGCCCTAGGGCAGTAGCTGCATGATCACACAGCTTCATAGGATAGAAAACAACTGGCCCACACTACAGCAAATTTTATTATCAACATGTGTCACTATGTCTGGACAGTAAGTACAGAACCAACCATTATAAAATCTTATGTCAGAAGAATAAAAATGACTTTTCCTTTTGCTCCTACAATGTTAAAGAAGGTGGTCCCTAATGTATATGCCAAGATCATAAAGTTACAATATCATGCAAAGGAGAAGACTCACCCTAGAATCACTATCCAGCAAGCACCGAGCTATGATTGTGTCCAGAAAAACTTCATGAGCTGCAATGATGTGATCCAAGTCTTGTGCTTGTTGGACCTTGTTCCAGAGTTCATCCCATGAACATTCAAGCACCTGGAGCAATGATACAGGATTAGGCCATTTTCATTTGCTAGATGACAAGCTCTTTGAAATTTAAGACACACAACACATACGCAATATTAAAAGTGCTTCATTTTCTAAGTAACTAATTGGGTGAGTAGAGTATACCTCAAACGTAATGTAATACTGCATTTGATGAATGAAATGGACCATTTCTGATGCAAGAACGTGACACTGATGCAGAACCCCAGAAAGCTCTGTAAAAAAATCCAAAGAGATGGCATGTTAAAGACTGCAAGGACAAGCACAGTCAACAAATCCGCTTGGTAAATTTTTTCACCAAACTGAATACTTCATAACACAGCCACTAATCTTAGATAGTGGCAGCAGTGACCTTCTGAGGCCAGGTGTCCTCTCCCACCCACCAAAAGATCTTAATTATAAAACAGTAAACTTGTAAGTATTATTATGACATGAAGTGTAACTCTCAATAGTTATTTTTTACTGAAAGAAATGTAGATAAATGTAAAAAAAAAAAATCAAGAGTGAGCCAGTACAGATGCTCACAAATATGACTATTAATCTCTAGCTGAGAAACAGGATTAAAAAGTCCCAGTCTGTGAAATATACACCAGAGCCACTACATTTCAGAGCTTTCCTATTTCTTATATCTCTTCTTAGCCTCTTCTGTTCTTAGCTAAACAAAAGCAAAGGGAATAAGTGAAGGTAAAACCAGTAAATTCAGAACTGTGCATGTATGAGACTTAACAGTTAACAGACAGCACAAGAAAGAGGGAGACAATGGGGTAATAATAGGAAGGCATCAAGGAAGATGAATACAAAGGGATGGAAGAGTTACAGTTTCACAACTGGGCCAACACAAAGATACTTCTATTAGTGCAACTTTTCAAGAAAGGGACCAAGGATTACATAAAACAACAAATAGGAAACTTCCATTTACAATAATGTTATTTTACCTTTATCATGACCATCATCTACCATTAAACAACAGGAGGAGCAGCAAAATACAAAATTAATCTGTACATCATTCATCAGATATTTTTTTCCTTTTAAACAGTTTAAAATAAGATGCAGTCATCTAAATCCATTTTACAAGCATGTCATCCATCTGGGCACCTCTCACCTGGCATACTTTTCAGAAGCTTTGCATTGCACATGTGTCCTTTCCATATATCAGTAAGAATATACTCCATTCTCTTTGCTCTCCAAAGGAAATTAAATACTCTTAGATAGTGGCTCATGCACTCGCGTGTAAATACCTACAGAAGAAAGCATCAGTACAAATTAACAGACATACTGTATGTCCTGAAGTACCAAGAACCTCTTCACAGTCCATCTAACCCAATCCATGCAATTTATTGGTAAATATTGTAAAAAAAAAAAAAAAAATTCCTGGAACTCCCAAGGCTTTTGGAAAGATCCTCCCTTGAGGGCTGAACAGTTACCTAACATTCAAGTAGGCAGAGGGTACTGCTGGAAGTGTAAGAAGGGGTGAAAGTAAAGCCTAAGCCTCTTTTAGAGTTGCATATAAAAATTCCTTCTGCTGGTCAGACTCACAGTTTGTCCTGGTTAAAAAAAAAAGTTCTTTACAAGTTCTTTATAGAGGCTAAATACATTTCTGATAAACAGTGCAACTACCTATGAAATGCCATTTAGACAGCATAAGTAAGTTCTCCACAAATACATTCTTCAGTTCCTTGCAGATTTTCCCAAATTAACATCTGTGGACTAATAATTATCAAAGAATAGGAACACTCAATTTATTAAGTACTTGCTAAAAACTGCTGGAACAAATGGATTACTGATTTTCAGTAATGATTGTTTTAAATGTAGCTTTTCAGCACTCACAGTTAACTGCTAAGAACTGAGATTTTTGTTTAACTGTTGATACAGTGGGTACATCCTAGATGCAAAAAATAGTATCACTGATCTCACACTCCAGAACAAAAAAAATACTTCAGTAAAAAAACACATAGCAATTTAATTCAGCACCCAAGACGCATTCAGAACCAGCAGTGTAAGACATTACCGTTGCTATTGGCCCATCAACATGATAGTCCAGGCTGAACACATCCCATCCAGTGTCCCCAGGAGATACCTGTAGTAAAAAGGTATGTTACTGTCAGTGTATAATCAGAGCACACTAATGCTGAAGTCCAACTCTTGCTTACTTTTTCATTCTGAAAGGCCTATGAGCAAACAAGCATCCACATCAATAACAGTTTCTTGTTGAAAGTAGCAGATAAAGCAAAAATTAATCAAACCCTGTAATACAAAGGCAAGACTAATACCACACAAATATCGATGTTTGTAATGTCAGTGTTTCTTCACTGAACCCAGTAAAGGAAAATAAAGGTAAGGAGAAAATTCTTTGGAATCTGAAATAGACTTATTTCAGATGCTATACCTCATCACTAAAGTCTCACTTCTGGGAATGATGCTTTCAAATTAACTGGACAGGTCACTTCCATGAAATGTGCTTTCATTGCTTCTCTCTTTTTAACTAAAGGCAAGAAGAAAACACACACGCCAACCTGCCCCTTCCTGCCCCAATTCTTGTAAGAGCAACAGCAGTTAGAGCTGTTTGCAGAACCTCAAATCAGGGCCACCAGCATAAATTTCTGTTAGGCCTCAAATACTCAATCTTGTATTGTCAATGGCTGCAAACCCACACCTTGAAAAACAAATAGACAGGGAAAGGGAAAATAAGAAGACTTATTAAATGACCTTTACATATTATTCAAAGTAAACTTCAGTGGCAAGGAAGGGGAGAAATGTACTCATATACACATTCAAAATAGATGTCTGCATGTATACACACACACACAAAGGTATGTTTCAGGTCAGAGTCACATGCTGCAACAGACCTCCAGAAGTCGAACATCCAATCGCTTGAGAATCTCAGGATTATCGAACTGGGCATTCGTTGCCCTCACCGCTGTTTCCAGGATTCCAGTCAGATTATGCTGATATAAAGTTGTAGCTGGTCGTGCAAGCTCTGGCCTGGCAGTTATGAAACAGTCATAGCACATTACTGAAATATTCTGCAGCAGCAATTCAGTAATAACTGCAGCACGCAGCAAAACCCTTTTCTAACAGACACTCAAAACTTCTTGTATTATTCTTTCACTCTTAATCATGAGGAAGATCAGTGAGCAAAGTATTTCCACAGAGTATGAGCAGAGTACGTCTATTCATATGCAGCTATATTCCTGAACACTAGCATGAGGAGCAACTTAATCCTCATTTGCCAGTAATTTGCAGTTACCAGGATTGCTAGTTCAGCTAGTCTGTAATTTGAGTTGCATTCATATCTAAAATCCGGCAGATTACATCGCTAGTACATCAAACCAATCACTTCACTTGAGTTTTGAGAAACTTACTGATAGGCATCTCACAGGCTCAGAGTGCTGGCAGAAACACAGAAACTCACCCCCTCTACATAACTTCAACTTCCCAAAGAGCTGCAACATGCAACTCTTGTACTACCTCTCTCTCCCTCAGGATCAGTACTGGAAAGCCTCTCACTCCTTCTGCATCAAATGTAACACTGAGTCCACAAACCAACCTCATTCTGCTTCACATTAAAAAGCATGGTCACGTACAAACCACCAGCAGGCAATGTTGATTTTGATTTATAAACAAGTTAATACAAGCTCTATTACAAAGCCTGATTTCTAGACCAAAGGAAAGCTTTGCAAACAACGCTTCTGATAGACTAATCAGTAGCACCACCGTGTAAAAGTGAGCTTGCAAATGTACTTTAAGAACTGGAATCAGTAGTTGTGGGTGCACCTGAGTGCTTAAAACAGAAGCCAGTGAGGAATCAATTATATTTTTTAAATTGCATTGAGGGGTTTTGACACAATGTTTTGGATCAAACACCTCCAAAATACAGAGGCCCAACAATCCTAGCAGTGCTAACCAGTGGCACCAAGAGCAGCAGAACTTTTCTGCTTAAACTTGTTGACAGGAGCAAGAGAAGTGACAACATCCTCGAGGATGTCACGGGCTAGCATAAAGATATCTACATTAGTACAACTCTTCAAGACTTTGTGAAATGGTACTGTATGTACATCTTATCATAAAGGAAGAGCAAATTTTAAGCCTCAGGGTCAAAGAAATTAAACCCAAAATAGAATTTAGAAGTTATTACTCTAAGGTTTAATTGAACAAGGTACTTAGAGGGTCCTCTTCAAAAAGCGAAAACGTTTCTGTGCTGATCATGCACAGAATCATCAGAAAATCAACATAATTACCCTTCCTATTGTCTTACTTGAGCAAGTCCATTAAATGCCTGATAAAGTCTCCTTGACCAAGTAACAAGTAGCGCCTCATGGCCTGCATGTGTTCCAGCAAATTGTACTTCTTATTGAGAACATCCAGCAGGTATTTGCTGGTTTCAAAATAAGCTGCATCAATTTTCTCTTGAAATGCATTTTCCAGATCTGTGAACAAATCAGCAGCTAAAAGAAAATAAAAATTAAAATTAAATTAGTAGTTTTCCAAAACTAAGGCAAACAAGCTTTGTAGTTGAAACACTCAAACAGAAAAACTGCCATTTCTTCTGATCTACTCTGCTATACATTTGCCATAGCCAAAGCAAAAGCAAGTCTAAAGTGGCCAATACTTCAACAATATTATTTTTAATCTGTGCCCAGTTTGTACTTTCCAGTAGAAGCTCATATTATGTCACTTTTACACAAAAAGTTGAGGATTTTTAAGTTTGCTGAAATATTGCTGTTTACAAATTAAATACTTCATGGAGCTCTAAAAGCTGAGAGTTAGGAAAAACCTTTGTTGGGGGAATCTAAATAAGAAGGGACTTCTAAGGGTCTGGGAAAAAATAAATCAAAGAACCAGAATGTTAAAAAACTCAGAAGAGAGTTTGTATATATATGAGAATGAGAGAAAAGGGAATATGCTTGAGTTACCTGGAAGACAGCCAGCAACCTCTTATTTTCTCTCCATCTTTAATGCATGGCAATATGGGGACAGAAAGCAGGAAGGAGTAGAAGGTAGTAGGAAGCTTATTCCACTGTTTTCTACAACTATAAGGTTATGAAGAGAGGGACTTGGGTAAAGCTATTATGAGAGCACAAGAAACGTGGCCTCTTCAGGCAACATGGAGCAATACTCCAAATACTGGATTGCCAACTATCATAAAATTCATACATTCTTCAACATTAAAGGCTATGCTCCTACTTTAATTACTCGATTAATAAAACGCTTTCAAATTGAAGAAATAAGCAGTGGCTCTAGTAAAGAAGTCGCTCTTTAAAAAGGAAAAATTCAATGTCCGGTTCACTGACATTCCCAGAGGTTTCCAAACTATCATTCAGTAACCAGTGAAACTCTCCACAAGACACAAAAAGTGCAAGAGATATCAAAGAGATGACACTTTTATAATACATTGCTGTGTTTAAAATCCCTACACTAGACAAATACTACTTAGTCAAGTAACATACATCAACCTTAGGGATGTGAGAATTAATACAGCCTGCAGTGTCTTTCCTCAAGATGCTGGGAGCCTTACAGGCAAAACAAGAGAGGGAACAAGCCAGTCCATAGAGAGTTACCAGCCAGTATCTTCAGGCACTGGACACAGAGGTTGGGCCTAGCACTGGCTCAAGGCACAGGCAAAGCCAGCAGGCAACTCCCTGCTTGTCTATGGCCAGCCCACCATGTCAGGCATGCCGGTCCTGTCTCCACTACCACAGGGGTGAGCATGTCTAAGGCAGTACACCTCTGAGATAATACACAGACCAGTCTCAACTTCTTAGTATCTCAAGCAGAAAAAGCAGCCTTTCCCCTCTCCTTAGTACTGATCCTCTTGCCTTGAAGGAAGTGACCTGGCCACAGCCCTTCACCTCAGACTGGAAAGTTCAATTTTACATAAGTAGCAGTAATGCACCACCTCTGCACACAAACACACACCACACACACCCCACAGCACAGGCAAAATGCAGCATTCCTGTTTGACATGCAAAACTGCTAAAAAGGTTGTTGACATCAACAAACAAGAGCCCTAGGCACAAGATCTGAAAACTGTGCAAAACAATCTCACAACACTGAAAAGCCAGAAATGGATAAAGAAAGGGTCAGACTAAAAGCACTGACAGGCAAGTCCATGAGCTGCTACTGATCATTCAGGTCATTCCTGAGGTAGGGTCCAGAAGTCCCCAAACAGCTACATGTTGGGACTGAGGTCACTTTATCTGCCTTTTTTACTGCTCCTCTCTCCCAAATGCTGTAATTCCCTGCCAGGCAAGACAACCAACTTCTACACAGTTATGTCAGACTTCTTGTTTTAATACATATTCAGACAGTTTTCTACACCATGATTACTTCAGCATCAAAAGGAAACTGGGGAAACATGATAGTTAAGGCTCCAAAGCAAATTAAAGAAATAAATAACACCACCAAACCTATGAAATGTTCAGATTTAAAATGAGAAAAAGCATCCAGAACTCAGGCTGACATCCTAGCTTTCCACAATCTTAATAATAAGTAATTATCTAAAGGGACTTTCAGGATATTGTCAGATGGCACAAACACGCATGAAAGGAAGCATTTCCAACAACCCTGACAGAGAACATTCTTTCAGGATTAAATGGGTAAAGTGCCCTAAATACAAATGCAGTTTCATGTAGAATTAAAGCAAAGCAATACCATGAGGTATTTAGGCTGCCAACCATAAGCTCAGTGTGCTTTCAGCACGCTGCAGACAGAGAAACATATTTCTAAAACTATGCTTCTGTCTCAAACAGTTATTCTCGGCACTTAAGATAATGTAGGTGCTTTGAAGCTCTCATCCTCTATGTAATAGGAAACTTGTATTTGTGCAGATCTTCCATTCAGTCAAGGAGAGAGAGAAGCAAGCGCAAATTTAAAGAAGTATTGGAAAAGCATGGCCATAAATGCTGTATAAAGTGGTGAGAGTAGTGCAGCCAAAGAATGTTTTTTCCTTTTTTCCAGGAGTAGCTGGCAAGATGATTGTTCAAATGCATTTACAGCCCTTATTCACTTAACCCTGGCCCCTCTCTGCACTTTAGGCTTATCTTTGACTAAGCAAGCACTGAACATGGCACAAGAATCACATTATTAGATGACATTCTTCCAGATGTGAATGGCGTTTTATTACTAGAACATTTTTCATGGAGGTACTCATGCCAGAAATTCACACTGTGAAGAGTTAATATTAAAACTAATCCAAGGTCATCTGGAGGGGAAAAAAAAAACCAACTCAAACCAAACAACCCCACATACACAAGCTTTAAAGTTATTATATAAGTAATCTTGTTATAAAGTGTAAAGAACGATGTTCTTCAAAAACAAGAATTTGACAGAAAAGTATTTAGATAATTAGCATCAGAAAACTTATCCCAGTGAGCTGTATCTTCACAGTTAGACCATCTCTGGCATATGAAACAAGTTATCAAGAGAAGTTACAGTAGCAAAATACCACTTTCACCAGAAGGCAGCAATGGGTCCTTTCTCTGAAACGTAGCAGTATCCTACACATTCTTTGCTTAGTATTTAGACATAAAGCTTCCTTGGTTTAGATGCTTACTATTTGCTATCTTTGGTCATAACAATGTTAATTTCATTGCAAAAAACATGCCACCAAAAAATAACTACAAATAGTACAAAGTTCTTATTCATTAAAACCGAGATCTGTTCTAAATAAAACTAAATAAGCTGAAGGAGTTCTGATAGTTAAATTTTGGTTCCATGTTCAACAGCCAGCAACCCCAATCTTAAGTAATCTTCAAAAAGAATTTTGCTAACCTTCCACAAACTTAATTTTTTTGACACATTGGTATAGTACATTAACAGAAAGGCTAGAAAGGCTTCTGTCCTGTTTTAATTGCTCATTCTCTTATTTACAAGTAATTGAGTATTTTTATTTTTCAACCACAAAATTAACTCAGTATTATTACTGAATTGTATGATGGAGCATATTTGATGAGAAGACAAACATGCTAAACTCTTGTTGCAGTACTCAAGAATATCCCTGCTCCCGCTCCAGCTGAGACAGCTGAAGGCAGACTTTTTTGAATGGTTTCATTCAGAAATTCATAACACTAACAATCATCCTGCAAACCTATCAACTTAAGAAAACTAGACACGTGCATCAACATACATCTTTTGTAAAAAAACAAGTATCCATTAAATTATCTGTATTTTAGGGCAGATGGGACTTTTGTACTACTTTCCACCCCACCATAAAGTCAGTTTACAGTCTAAAACATGTACTGTACAGGAGGTCAGTTCAAAGAGGAGACACTGAGTAATATTAATACTGTACCATCTTTTGAAGACTCTGCAGATTTTGCAACAGCAATCATCTTTGTGGATGGAATTTGATCATGACAAACTTGATGCAAGAAGTTTATGGATTTTCCTATTAGAAGAACCTGAACAGAACAGTATTTGTTAAAAAGTGATTTGCATATAAGAAAAAAAATAAAGCACCAAACAAAGAAGCCACCCACAACCACCAGAACAAGATATTTTGTCATCTTTCTGTGCTCTTAGTTTCACAATCCCAACCACAGCAATCCAGAACAGCAATGCTAACACAAAAAGATTTTAAACACTAAGTTCTTTTCCCTCTACCTGAGATCTCCTTAAACAAAGTCTAATAGTTAGAGAATGGAAAGGAAACACAGTCCTACAGTCTTCCTCAGCAAACTCTAAAATTCATGAAAGGATTATTCTTTTTTAAATTTGGCCTCTATTTTCTCAATAAAAATCTAAGCAGCAGCATAGGGCAAACAAATCATCAGAAGATTAACTTTCAGATTCATACCTTTTTTGATTGCTCCATTGTAATAAAGGAAGGGATCATTGATTTCCTCAAAGTGTATTTGTCATGCCACAACCGATCAGTTTTAACTGTAGGATCTGAAGCTACAAAAAACTGAAGATTGAAATAAATATTAAAAGCAAAAGATTAATGTAAACTCTAACCAATAGTTTTACCTATTATTCCTACCATTTCAACAGATGGAGAGGAAAAACACACCCATAAAAAACCCACAATCCCCAAAAAATTTTGCAGTTGATATGGTAACAAAATGCTATAGTTTCTCAACTCCACACAAGAGAATCATCTCATTTGTAAAAAACTAAAATTACTTTATTAATTTTGCTGAAGTGAATTTTGGATGGATTCTGTCCTCATCCTGTCAACCAATACACCCATTTTCTGGACACAAACTTTTTTCACTGCCTCCAAATACCATTTTCCCCAAGAATGGCCAATTGTCTTTGTTCAAAACTGTGTCTATCATACAAAAATTGTAGCTTTCAGTACAACACATCCAACAATAATTTTCAGTTTAAGAACACTCTTACAGTGCACATGCAAAGGTTAGAGTTAACAAACTACATAACACCCAAAAAAGACAAAACCTCCTACCTGGGGAGTATCTGGGAAAAAAGAATCTATTTTACACTTCTAAAAAAAGGTTCATAGACATTTTACACAATGCTGACCTTAAAGATCAGCTGTCATTGTCACTCACTTAAATTTTGACCAAAAGAAGGAAATTCCAAGAAAACAGACAGCATATTTCACTCTCAAGTAAGATTACTCAGCTTTGTCTCAGAAGTGCTCAACTAATTTAAAAAAATTATTCTTTGGCTTCTTGGGAAAAAAAAAAAAAAGAAAAATCTAATCACTTTTAAAAGACTACTGATTGGAGACAGGGAAGTGTTGAGAGAATTTAAAAAAGCATAAAAGTATTTCCAGGAAGAAAAAGGACAATTCGTGGAACTTGATGTTACAGAAGTCAACTGTGGAGCTTCTATTCTGGAACCACAGAGTTCTTCTACCTAGAGTTTGACAGACTGAACTTAATTATCAAGGATAATAGCATACAGTCAGAGAAAGATGTTCTGAGCTTCATTCCAAATACAAAGCTTACACTCTAAACTGTTACAAAGAACTCTGCAGACATAACTGTTGTTACAGTAAGCAAGAAAAGATATAGAGAAATTGTTTCATCTTTAGAAACAAAAACCTACTGTCAGTGCACCATTCTGACTCTACTAACCAGACTCAGAATATGCTTTGTTGAAGACAACATACTGCAACCTGCAGATATCAAATTCATGAAGAATTCATGAAGAGAGTGATATTTCAGGTTGTTAATGCATGTATTGCTTACTCATGTTATACATTTTTATCACACTCTACTTATCCAATTCTCCTCTAAGCTTCCCACAGATTACAATACCCCAAGGCAAAGAGGTAAAGTATTTACTGTAGCTCATACATTACCTCATGGTATGTATCCTCCAGCTCTCCATCATAAATCCAGCGATAAAGGAAGTTCAGTACAGGATGGGATACTAGGCCAAGAATGTGCTGAACTAGAGATCTCATGTAGGGATCTCCTGTTTTAGTATAGGCATGAACTGCTGAGGCTAGTTCACCACCTTTTCTCCCTGTAAGATCATAGGGGAGAAGAACAGAAACATTTGAAGGAAAACCATATGCATCCCATTTAAATTTAGCAGCCATTGATTTTAGCTACCCATATAGCTAAGTGTGCCACACTAAGCTTGCTAAACAGCAATTCTAAAATGGAGCAAAAGTAGATTTTTTCATTACTAACAGGGAATTCCTAAGTTTTAAGGCATGAATTATTAATCTCACTAAAGCATTAAAAGCAGACTTCTCTGTCTAGTTTCTGGTAGCTTAGAGAACTGCCAATTTCAAGGCATCGGATCACACACAGAGGCTGATGATATGCTTCCAGAGAAGCATTAAAGGAGCATTAGAATGTTTTCCTTCTCTCCAGTACTTGACACTCAGATATTCTATGGGCATACATGCACACAAACACAGCTTTCCTGTTTCTTGGTTATGGTTTCCCCCTTAGCTCCATTAGGTAATATCGCCTGTCTTCTTGCAATTGAAAAGTAAGAGGCTGTCAAAAAAAAAGCTTAAAAAAAATAGATTGAATATTTGATTTTGCTGCTATGCTCCACAGCTTACAGCTGTCTTGCAGCAGAGGCCATAGANCAGCTTACAGCTTCCTTGCAGCAGGCCATAGAACTCAAAAGTTTCATCAATATCTTAAAAGTAAAGCCCACTTGTAAAAAATTTGCTACCAGTTCCAATAATCAAGGTAAAACAAGTAGGCTTTTTTTTTGGCTAGGATGCACTTTCTAAAGGGCTACAATCTCATAAACCTCAGGGAAAAGTATCAGTTATTGGTCAGTTTAGCCAGTTACTAGCCAAAGCTCTGGTAAACTCCAACATAACTCTCCCCAGCATCTTCTCGTGGATTGCCAACAAAATCACAAGATATTTGCAGATTTGCAAAGTTTTGTTGTTTCACATGGATCTGCAGACAAATTGCAAATGACTCCTCTAGGCCATCATATATAGTGAAATTGCATAACACTCATACATTGTGAGAAAACTAAGCCAGCCACTTCATAATATATTATTAGGATTTTGTCAGTGTACCATTCTCTGAAAGATGATTGAGTAACTGAAAATAGCATGAAAAGTGCATGCTTAAAATTGAGTTTTTTGAGCACATTCTAATTTTAAAAAAGTAAGAAGTCTGAATTTATCAACACAGCACTATAATTTGTCATGCTTTGTTTAAAGTAAAAGAGGGAGAATAATCCTCTGAATTACCTACCTTAAATTCTCTAAAAAAAAAGTCCAAACAAGCACTAATATTACTGATATCAACCTCTAGCATGCACAACTACTCAAAGTTATATCACTTCCCCAGAAATATTAATGTTAAACAGACCTTGACAGTGATCAACAAGTGCTGCAAGGGTCTTTAATCGTATTTTGGGATCGTATGTCCAGACTAGAAGACGGCGAAGTGTTAAACTGCTCTCAAGTCCCAAATTCACACCCTGATCATCTTCCAGTTGCAACTAATCAAGTTAGAAACAAAAAGACATGTCAAAGAACAAAACAGAAGCAGGACTGAAGCAGAACTCAGGTTTCATAGCTTGTTCTAAAGTCAGATTTTTACTAATACACTTGAAATACCCTGTTATGTATTCTCTCATTAAATCACTGGGCCAAAATCTGAGAGTCAATTTCTTAGTGGAAACAGAGAATTGAACACAGGTGAAAGAACAGAGACAAGTAAAAGTGCAATAAGGTAGACAAAGCACAAAGACCAAGAAAGGTAAAGACAGCAAGGCAATAGTCACAAAAAGAGAGAAGAACAAAGGAAAAGAGGGAAGAGATTCTGAAAGACAGCAAGAGAGATGCAAAAAAAGAATAAAGAAAAACATCTAAAGGAAAGGCAGGCTGTAGGAGGTAAATTTTTTATTACTGCACATGCAGCTTATTTTACTTCAGCATGGGACAAATCCTATTCAATATCTTCCTCCAGATGCCAGCAGAACTTAAGTTAGCCTTATAGAGAGATTAAGGAATTACTACATTGAAAGAAAACCACCAAACTTTAAAAGCTACAATAAGGAAATTCTATCATAATGTGACTACCATGAACCTTCCCACACCATGGAAAATAAAAACCAAATATTTGCATCCAAGGTGCAAATGCAAATTTCTTGCAAGTACAGATGGAATAAGCAGGACAAGAACACAACTTAAGAATAAAGAAGCAAGTTCCTAGAGCAGTACAAGTAGACAAACTCCAACAAAAGCTGCTGTTTCTGGTATGTGACAACCAACCCACTCCGTGCTTTCCCATCTAGCACATTTTTTTAGCCAAATGCAACATACTAGTTAAATTTAAGACTAGTGTCATCCACATTAAGTTCAGCCTTAAAGCCAGTTAAATTCATTTGCTTCCGAATGCTCCTGGGTCCATGTTTGGAATTTTTCTTTGGAAATCAGCAATGATAAGAGAGAGACATGAGCAAAAGCCAGCCTTTGGCTTTAGGGAAGACATGGTACATCTTCATCATGGAAGTGCATTTTTAAATGGGCTGACAATGTGAAAACAACCTGCAAGAAAAAGATCAGAGACACTTATGGAATAGTACACACTATGCTCAGGATTACTGTTTCAAGGGCAGAAACATGCTCAAGGGAAGCTCTGAAGACATAAAAAAAAGTTATAAAGAGAGTATAGAACCCTTTAAGAAGATTCTTATTGTTCTATGCCTGTACTGCTCTCTGGGACTGCAGTTAACAACTCCTAAGCTGGCAGCCTGTACAATCTACTGAATCTAAGAATGCTGCATACACTTAATTTCAAGTCAATTTTCTACATGTTTTCAGGAAGCTGAAAGGTACAGTCTTTTTTCTCCATCCTGCAGTGTGACCTTCAAAGCCTTTCCACCCTGCAAGTCACAAAAGAATCCCTCCTCCACTGCTGGGTCACCTTCCTTTTTTTCACACCTTTGGGAACAAATGCTACCAGGAGCTTCTGGAAATCCAAACATAACATGACTCCGAGAACCCCTTCAGTTAGGTGCTGAAACCTAAATTCCCCAGAAACTCTAGCCTGCTGCTGCAGCAAAGCATTTCAGACACTATATTGACTGTTCCCTATGAAAATGCAATTAATCAATATGCTGAATACATTCACAAACTCTTAACACTGAAGATGAATCTGGCAAGGAACATGAAGAGCAACAATAAGAACAGCAATAAAAATATGACTGGGAAAAATATGTGTCCAACTACTGAATGATGCTAGGAAAGGGGTGACAGGAAAAATGGAAAATGCTGAGGTACTTAATGCCCTTTTTGCCTTGGTATTTCAGTAAAATTGGCTGTTGGAGATACCAGGTATCAAGAAGAGGAGTCTGGAACACAGAAGACTGAGTAGAAAAGCATCAGGCCAGGGTCATCGAACAAACTAGATATGCTTAAGTCTGAGGCACCCAAAGGAATGCACCAACAAGTGTTGAGGGGGGAAGCTGGCCAATGTCACTGCAAGACCACTCTCCATTAGTTGTACAACATCACAATTAGAGGCGGTTTCTGATGACCCTGAGAAAGCAAATGTCACTCCTCTCTTCAAGAGGAAGGAGCCATACTGCACACCAGTGAGACTCACTTCATTCCTTGGGATAGCATCTAATCCCAGAAACCATTTCCAAGCTTATGGAGGACAAAGAGCTTTCTTAGGAAAAGAAGCTCAGGGAAAGGAGAAGCCAGTAGGAACATTTGTGGTGATGGAGTTTGTCTTCCCAAGCAAGTGTTAAGTGTCCTGAGACCCTGCTTGCCAGAAGTGGCTGGACATTTGCCTGCTGATGGAAAGTAGTGAATGAATTCCCTACTTTGCTTTGCTTGCACGCACAGCTTTTGCTTTCCCTTCTAAATTGTCACTAACTTGATTGACTTGTCTTTTTGTCTTCCATTTTCTCCCCATTTCTCAAGAGACAGGGGGAGCAAGAGGCTGGGTGGATGTCTGACTGCTGCCCAGGGTCAACTCGCCTCAAAGGCAAATGCAGTTTGAAAATAAGTAACCCCAGAACTTTCTTTTTGTTTTCTCCTTACAGGCTTTCCCTCCTACCATACTCATCTCTTATTTTGAAAAGTTTGGTGGAACAGGAAAGGTAGACAAAACTGCATTTCAAAGCAGTCAAATATTTTCATGGTCAAGAAGTTTTAGAAGTCAGAATAACGAAAAGCTTCAGCAGACCAAGAGAGAAAACACATTTTGGACAGAGCAAGAAGTAATTACAAAAGGAATAACTGGATAATAGCCAGGAAAAACAAGCAAAAAGTACATGTAACAGGCATTCTAAAAGCCAAGAATATTCAAGAACTGCAAGTGAGTTAAAAGGAACAAATGCTTTGAAAACATTTACAAAAGCCTATGACAGACTACAAAGATCTTATTGAAGTCAGAATTTTAAAAGGCAGTTTAATTTAGCTTTAGGTCAATTCTCAGAATAAATTTTTCACCATTGCAAGTAATGAACCCCTTAAAAACCCCTTAAAAAAAGGCAAGCAGAAGAAAAA
>VZTN01036958.1:0-16510 GCA_013400515.1 Erpornis zantholeuca | reverse complement strand
GCTGACAGCAGAGATGTACCTGAATCATTCTTTTGTGCTACTCCAATCTATTTCTACCTTCTGAGATGAAAAGGAACGACGTGACTGACATCAAGAACAGATACAAAGTATGCTTAGTACATGCACAACAACTCTTTGACTTTCTTTTGTAGAGAGCTTTTCCTCATCCACAGACTTAATATCTTGATGTTTCTTTAAAATCCTCCTGATTCAATGGCCAACCTCAGCTGGCAGGGAAGGCAAGGGAGTCATATTTCTTTTGAAGTAAAGACAATTGTTACTTCAAAAGCAGGTCAGCGGATGGGCTTGGACTGGGAACTGACATTTTATCTGGACGTTTTGAGAGGCTTGAAAACCCCTGGGTTGCAGCTGCAAGGTATGCTCTATAAGCCAGGTCAAACAGCCCAAAAATACAAGAGAACATCTTCCAGTCTTCTGGTACATGTATTTTACAAGCCCTGCTGAGATGAATATAGGAGCCTATGCTGGGACTAAGCTAGGGCAGCACTACACAGAAGCACAGGTGCCCCAGCCATTGGATCTGATGGAGCAAATCTGCATCAGCCGTTCATACTCATTAACTGTAGTTTTTGTCGGTGGAGAAGTACAGGAAGTAAGAAATGATTACCTAGTAGTCTCCATCCTCNAAATGATTACCTAGTAGTCTCCATCCTCTCAACTTAATGTATGAAATTTCTAGTGTGCAGACCTTGCACAAGTGGAACAGATTGCAGCTGTATGGCCTTCATATTTCTTTGCCAAGTATTACTTATGATAATTTTCCCAAACTTAAAATAAGAAATTATAGAGAAAAGACTTTTTATCTTAAATCATTTTTATATACATTTATATAAAAGTTATCTTAAGGAATTTTTAGTAATTCTGTGTTATGCCAAAACAGTTAAAGACATTCAAAAGAAGTAAACAATTATTTTTGTAATTTCCAGATGGAGACAGTTCATACTTTTGTAGATATTAAGTGGTGTCTACATGTCCAGAAAGCAAAATTATGGGCATGATCTTTATCAGCTCATGTTGCAAAGGAGACTAGAAGAAGAAAAAGCATAATTAATATGAAAAGAAAATGTCATTTACGAGTTTCTGTGTTTCTAAATTAGAAACTGACATTTTAAAAAAATATCAATATATCAATAGTTTTGGATTGTTCAATTTTTGCTGAACAAAGTAGCGGTTTTGCTGCTAATCAGTCTCAAATTTGGCACTCACCTGAAGGGTGTTCTGCTTCAAAACAGGGGATTGGCCAAATACATGCAATAGACTAATACAAATTTTTAATAGGAAAAAAAGTATTTTTCTGTTTTCATACACTTGAAAGGATGTTTCAGACTTTTTTGTGTATATTCAAGAGCAGATATGCCAGGATAATGGCACTTATCTTTGCAATTTGACTCCTGCCAGGGCCACATTTGCTGTTGGCTAACAAAATTGTTGATGTCAATGCAGCTGACTTTTCAGCTATTCATCTTTAGATTTCTGTCAATGTTTGCCTGTAACAATATGCTCAGTAAAGTGAAAGCACTGGAAAGTTCTACTTGGAATTGTGGCAGAGGCAAGCACGAAGATTTACGTGACTGTGGGTTTAAACCACAGAGGACAGATATGTTATTTGCGTGCAAGGGTACTGATAAATATTAGGTTGTGTGCAAGAGGATTCACTTTTTTAATATTTGAACTCCACACAGCACATTATAGTGGCTGAGCATAGCTGTCTGAAATTAATAGTTCATCATTGTTATTTAAATAGAGAATGACAACAATATCTAATCCTTCTGCAGAATGGTATTAGTTCATGGCAGCATACTGATTTGTAGGACTTGGATCTAGCTTGAAAGATTTAGTATCTCTGACTTCTTCCTGTGGTTCATCATGGTTTGCAGCATTTGTTTCTTGTAGTATCAGCCTTAAGTGTATTGTAGGTAATAAGATTCAGGCTTGTGATAAATGAGGACAGGTAGAACTAGAGTTGTAGGGTGTCACTTCTGGGCTAAATATCCATGTCAGAGTTTCCAGTGACCAGTGCAGGGGACTGGACTCACTGAGATGCTGCTTCCCATTCCTGTGCTCCTGACAGAATTCTTTGAGCCTTTCAACAAAATATTCCAGGAGGTTTGATGATGTTTACTTAAACTTGCCAAAAACTTTTGTTAAAAAGTCCCTTGCAAACAGTGTCTGCAGCTGCCACAAATGAGTGGTTTAGGCCACTTCACTATCAAAGGTATTACCAAAAGCAGGTTTAATATAAATTTGTGAAAGCATGACTTAACAGAGTTTTATGGCAAGGTTCACTCTATTACTGGAGAGATAAGCATACAGGGAAAGTAGAATTATTATCAGTTTTGCATGATTTACACTAGGGCCAGGGTAAGGGTGCAAGGGGTAAGGGAGATTTCGCCGTTGAGTCAAGGTTATGAAGTGGACCCCTTGCTTTCTAAACTTCTTATGGAACCTAAGTGCAGTTCAATCCAAACTTCATCTCAGACTTCATCAATGGGGATATCTAAAGGATTTAATAGGGAAATCCTGCTGTTGGGTCACAAGATTCAGAATGGACTCCCTTGCTTTCTAAACTCCTGATGCAGCCTAGGAGTGGCTGAGTCCAGTCTTAGCCTCAGACCTGGGCAATGGTTTATGTCTGAAGGATTCAGCAGCACTCAATAATTGACTAATTTAATTTTGACAAAGTGATTCAATAGGATTAACTTTAATCAAAATAATAACTCAGTTATCTGTAGGGTATTTAAATCAATTCACACATGCACACACAGAGACACAAAGATGTGTGGGTGCTTGTGTGTGTATATATTTATATATATGCACAAAGGTACTTGTTAAAAGTTCCACTTTGTTTCCCTGGAGTGTCAGGGAATTACTCACAGTGAATGTCTTGTCATTTCTCAGTGGGAGAGGCTTGAGTGTCAAGTACTGGGGGATGTTGGCCCAAGCTGACTCATCAGCTTTTGGTGACAGTCCTCCCAGTACTGCAGCTTGTCAGTCTGCAAGCTCTGAGTAGCATCCCACTCCGAGGGACATGTTGGTGCAGCCTGCTGTGGTCTGGTAGAACTCAAAGGACCACTAAAACCAGTTAGGACCACTGTTTATAGGGTCACAAGATGATTGGCATTTTTTTCATTAGTCCATTTCCATCCTGACTATAACCCAAGCTGATTACTGAATAATTACTGGAATTATTCAAAAGCCCAGTTTCACTGGGGTTATGGTTCAGGTGGGTAATGTTCCAAGGCTATATGGGGATGACCAATTGTTTGTCACTCCCCTCCTTTGGTCAGGCAACGGGTGTCCCTGATACAAACAGTGCCATTCCACCTTAGCCACGCAAGAGTTCCTGGTATGGTCAAGGGACATTTCACCACGCAACTCATTACACAAAGGCCAGGGCCTAATGAGAATTATTGAAATTGTACAGCAAGCTTGAGGAGGTAGAGAAGAGCCCAGGAAGGGTAGGGGATGCACCACCACAAAACCCTGTACTGCGACTGCAGGACTGCCATCCTTTTGGGCTCCTTCTCTTACAGGAAGTCTGGCATTTTTAACTCTCTATATTATGTAATTTTACTGGCACAATATAACAGCAAGAATAAACATTTACTAGGTAGTATAAAACTAGGAAAACAAAGTCCTGTCTCTGCAGAATCAACGGAAAAATCTTAACCTTATCAATGGCATCACTTGGTGTGTTTGTACTGGCTGCAGGATATGATGGCTGTCTGAGGTGAGATAACCTGCATGTTCAGAGGGATAGGCTGTGCATGTTAAAGGAAAGCTTCGTAGGGCCTGATGTACTCATGGTCCAGATATTCTCCAAACCACCCAGTGAAGACAGTACCATGCCACACCCTGCCGAGAATGCTTGCAGTGACCACTCACTGGCTGCAGTGAGACAAGTGTCAGTTCAGAGGTCTGCTAGAGGACACAGAGCAACCTGGTCTAATGAGGATTAGAAAGTAATTTTCCATGAAGACAGTAATTTTCCATCCACTATTGACCCTTGATAGCAAAGAGCTGATCAAGTGGAATACGGGGCCAAATTGTTCCCGTGTGCCTAATGAAGGGGGCTGTGCCCAGGGGCCCTGGGGCATGTCCAAGAGGTCTTACATTCATAGATTTATTGAATCATAGAATGGTTTGGCTTGGTAGGGACCTTTAAAGATCTCTTAGTCCAAATACTCCTGCCAGTACCAGGGAGACCTTTCACTATATCAGGTTCAAAGCCCCATTCTGAACACTTTCAGGGAAGGGGCATCCACAGCTTCACTGGGCAGCCTGTTCCCGTGTCCCACCAGCCACCAGCCTCACCATAAGAAATTTCTCCCTTATGTTTCATCTAAACTTATAATTTTTCAGTTTAAAACCATTACCCGTTGTCCTGTGGCTATAGGCACTGGTCATGATCATCTTTTTAACAAGTCCCCTTTATATACTGAAATACCACAATAAGGTCTCCCTGCAACCTTTTCTTTTCCAGGCTGAACAACTTCGTTTATTCCAGCAGAGCCATTTGGCCTTGTGTTGCTTGATATCCACCCTTCCTGCCACAGCGTATATAGTTGTGGCAGTTGCTAAGCATGTGAGGGCTGAGGAAATGCTAAAATAGCAATGCTTTTCAAACAATAGAAATTAAATAAAAAAATAGTAGTGCTTATAGCATAGTATGGGGCTACTTGCTATTTTTATCCTGATCATGCTTTTGTACTGCTGCTCCTTGTACATGCATTTGTACATCACCCAGTTTCACAGTTAAATTTAAAAGGATGAAGAACAACAGACACATGTAAAGGGATTTGGAGTTACAGATTGCAGAGCTAACAAACCCTTCAGATCTGCAGTGCAGTAATTTGTACCGTATTATGGCACACTGGGTTTCAAAGCAATTCATACTCATTAGCAGAGACAGTTAAATGTTTGCTTCAGCCTGATTATGAAGAAAAGGGGTAATTTCAGCACCTAGTAAGTGTATTACCACCTGCCTTTGTTAGATTATCATGTTTTACACTTGGTTTGTACTAATCCTTTTCAGGTTTTATCAAAATATAAATCACAACCATAATTTTCACTCTTCCCCTTATAAACTGGATGTTATGAAAAGACAATGAAGAAATTCTGGGGGGTAAAACCTGATCTGATACTTACTTGTTAAGCTACCTGACCCTTTATTGTTCAGGGTTTTGGCTAAATACATTAATAAATGCCAATTAAGTTACTTATTCCTCTAGCATGACTATCAGTAACTCCAAAGTAACAATATTGTCAGGACTTCCCTGTTTCCACGTGGTTACAAATCTATTCACGTTACTGCTGAAAGTGATGTATTTTAAAATAATATACTTTAAACAACATAAAACAGCCATCATCACCTCTCCCCACCCTTCATCAGAATCCCATTCTGCCAGTTAAAGTGCTGTCCCAGGAGACAGTCTCTGGTGACAGTGCCAGACATTGACAAACCTCGTGGTCCTCATGCAGCAAAGGGCCCTTCAAATGGCTTAGAAAAGTGTCAGAATATTAGCTTCCCATTTTCAGGAGGTATTTTACTGAGTTCAGGCTATTTTGAAATTGATTTCTTTCAAAATCACAACAGGATAAATCACTTTCCACAAATGCCAAGAAAGCACGTTATTCTGCGCCTGCTGTAAAACTAAAATCTGAAATTTTAGCTAAAGTAATTAAACAGTCACCTGTTCCTTTTCCCTCTTGCTCTCAAGAACAAGATAAAAGATAAAAAAGTAGCAAACTAGCATGACCTTTAAAACTAGAGAGGTTTAGTGCTTGTACTCCAAAATGAAAGGTTCAGGGTAACTAAGCAGGAATTAGCTATGTAACAGACACCACTCTGGCTAGAATGGAAATGGAGTAGAAATACTTCAAAGAAATTAGAGTGCCCTTTCCCAGTAGCGCAGCTAGGACTGCATTTTACCACACAACATGTCCTTGTAGTTCTAGGTTTAGTGATAAATAGTGGAAATTCCTCTCAGTTAGGCATCTTTGTCCAGATATGACATGCAGCAGTATACAGTTTGTCCTTGTTGGAAAAAGGGAACAAGGGGAAGCTACTTGAGGGTGCATCAGAGGGTGGCACATGAGGGAGAACATTCAGGAGCCATTCCAAGCATGTGTCCTGTGCCCAGACCTGTTGTCGTTTCCTCTCTTGCCCTAAAAGTGACTCCTTTTCACACAGTACGGGCACTGGCCCTCTCCCCTTCATGGGGTCATATGAGTGATGCAGAGCATGGAGGGAGAGAAGCAGAATGTGTGAGGCTCCTATTTACGCTGCTTAGTCGAGTCTGACATCAACATGTTTTCCTCTAGATCTTAAAAGAGGGTCTTGGTAACCTAGACTTGGTTCTGAATCACTGGGAAATGGCCTCTTGGCAGTCTGCATTGACTTTTCCCAGAGTAACTGAGAGTTCCTGAGGACTTTTCAAAGGCACTCCTATAACAGGTACCCCTGTTACAAATCAAACCAGATTTATCAGAAGGATCTCAGTCTGCAGTTTTTAAGTTTAAACGTCTTAAATTTACTTATTTAAAAGTAAATATCCTTTCTTTTCAGAAATGAGAAGAAATATATAAGCAGATACTGGAAAGAAGTGAAAGTCGGAGACTTTGTGCAGCTTCGCTGTAATGAAATTATACCTGCTGACATATTGCTGCTCTCCTCAAGTGATCCCGATGGGCTGTGCCATATAGAAACAGCCAACCTGGATGGGGAAACTAACTTAAAACAAAGACAAGTGGTGAGGAAGTTCTTAGAGCTGGTAAGTCTCCATTCCTAACTCTCATTTAAGATAAGAGTTTCTTTAAAGTAGGTAGCTGGTTACCAGTACACTCCATGCCAGCTGAATCTGCTTGATCTAATAGTGCTAATGAGCTACTGTTATGGTTGTCATTAAATTGCTAGCACTTGCCAACAAGTGACCTCATCATAGTATCAGAAGCTTTACCATCATTTTTCCCTGAATCTGAATAGGAATTATTTGAGGCAATTGTGTGTGGTTGGAAAATGTTAGAGGATTTTAATGGCTTCTATTGTAGCTTGATTCTTGAAAACACATTTTAACTGCCCAAGGAGAAGATACTTAAATAATAGCATGTACTTTTCCTGCCTGCAAACCAGATCAGTTTCAATTAGAAATCTGCCTCAAACTCTGTTGCAGAATATCCCTCCAGCAGTTGGAGCACTAAAGCTTGTAAGATTTAAAGGGACAGCACACATTCATTCTGGAGGTATCTCTGCTCAAAAACTGTTTTACTGCTTTCTAGCTGTGCTTATCTCTCCCCAACAGCACTATTTTGAAACAAAACATAATCCAGATCAGTTACTGTCGGCAGAATTAGAGGAAATTACCTGAAGTTTTTACTTGCTTTAATGATGTTATTGAAATAGTATTTATTTGTATACCCTCCTCTCCCATCCCTCTTGCCAGCTAACTCCAGTTTCCTGTGTTTGTCAGGAAAAAAAAATAATTTAGAACTGAGCTACATAAATTCTCCTAGTAGCACTTCTAATTTGAGGAATTTTGAAAACAATCGGAGCTGTTGCCCTTACCACTGTCATCAAAGGTAACTACAGAAGCCTGTGGTTATACTGAGATAGATCAGCATTAATGAAGTTATTACCCAACCAACAGGATAAAAGTCAACGTGCCTTCCAAATAATTCTTTATGGTAGGTAGATCCTTTCTCTAAATAGCTTGGAAAAACATGAGATAAGGACTTGTTTAATGATCAGTGATTTCCACACAGAATTTAGACAAGACATGGCAGCTACCACCATGGCAAGAAGCTTAATCAGCTACAGGCCAAATGTTTCAAAAACTCTTATTGTTTCAAAGTTAATTGAATAGCTGCTCAAACTTCCCATCCTGTTCCTGCTGAGAGGAAATCTCTTCCAGTGGATAGAACTTCAGGGAGGTGCTCAGATGATGTATCACAGTTTTCTGCCAACACAGACTCCTTGCATGACTTCAGGTACATTATGTAGGACATAAACTGTAGATTTCATTTAAGTAACTGAATACAGGCATATTTTTGCCTTTGTGGGTGCAGTTATAAGCTAAGGGCACATTCCAGTTCTGTCTCAGAGGGAAGGCACCAGGTCCTCCACTCATCCACAGCAGATGGTCAAAATGCTGTGATCCACGACCACTGGACACACATCCGTAGGTGTTGGTAAACATGGTGAAAGGAATTGATGCATCCAACTACAGATGATCAAAAGACTAGTTTTCAAGATGCTTGCTGCCCAGTGGAGTCCCTTATACCATCTTGGGATCCCCAGCTCCATGGCAGCAGAGCAGCGATTCAGCATTCCTGGAAGCTGTCAGGCTGAGCCTTACAGACTGCCTTGCTCCTTTGAGCTGTGGCATCCAGATGTGTGCCTGAGCCATCACTTGTGGATGTCTTCATGTGTCTTCAACCAGTGATGACACACATGCATTAACACAGCAGGAAAACCAGCAGGGAGTACCCCAGCAACATTATGTTTGGCATACTCAATGAGGTTTAAATTGCTGCTCCAAACGAGGCAGCTAAAGACTTCAGCTTTGGGGTTTGTACAGTTCAGCAAGACTTGTAACCTTTTGACCGTTGTGTGGAAGTGAGTGGCAGTGCCATTTCCTCCTCAAACTTTAAAAGTTATCAAAAACCGAATTGGGCCCCACTGAAGAAGAAGGCTGAGGAAACAGTTTATGCCTAGGGAAGCATAGTGCCAAGCAATCTCAGTAAATATGGCATGGCTAGCTCAGCATACCCTGCTTTACTGAGGAAATCTGTTATCATCAGCTTTGTAGACACTTAGCACACTTTGTATTTCCAGCCCATCCTCCTTCCATATCTTAATTCTTTGTATTATAAGATGAATATGGCACTTTTCTATCTCAGGAGCATGCTCAGAAAAATGTGGATAAATATTTTTTAAAAATAAATTTCAGATCACAAGGTGCCAAGCTACAATAGTAGTGAGGTCCACAGTGAATTGTCAGGGGTTAAACTGAGGCCAGCGACAAAAAGCTCATTCATTCCAATGAAAACAGGTCTGGTCCTCAAGGAGTCAAGTATTGAAAGAGAACTTGTAAGAAAACCACATGTGATTACCTCCCCTCTCTTAAAATAGCTGAGAAAGCAGGAAATAGCCAAGCCTGGGTTCCTACATACACTTGCAGGTATGAAGTCTTCAGCAGCTGCAATGTCACAGAACCTCTCTGTAACAGCACCCCCTAAGTTACGCAGAGGAATACTTGTCATTCTCATTAAAATCCTGGCCAAAACTTTCTTTCTAAGCATACTGTTTGTTCATGCAGCAGCATTAACCTTCACACTCCATAATAGCAGGAATAGGCTCTTACTGATTTTTGAGAGACACTCAGCAGTCGGATAGAGGGAGGTGCTTGGGAGATGTTGGATGAATAGTAGGACCACAGCCAAGAAGCATGGAATAAGAAGGGGATGCCTGTCTGTTGGACTGAAGTTCAGTTCCTATCTGGTTATGTCTTAACTTGTCACAACTTGAGAAGACTTACTGTTAGATCTCCAAAAATACTTTGGATGACCAAAATTTTCTTGCACCTGGTGCTGACCTCCTTTTGCCAAACCTTAGAGAAGCTTATTCCCAAATCTCTTACAAGACCTGCATCCCAATCTGTTCATGCATTGGCTGAGAATGCTTTTACGTTTTTGTATTAAAGCTCAGCAGAACAACTCTCAGTTATGTTTATAGCTCTTTGGTTCTTTGTCAGTTTGAAGCCCTGTTGTTCAAGCAGGAAAACAAATAAATAATTATGTAGTCCTGACCCTCTCTTGCCCACATTGCCAAACACTTTCCCTTACCTCCCTTACAGAATGATCTGCCTTGTCATGTGGCTTATCACAGGACAAGAAACAGATTTTTTGGAAGCTTCTTTTCAAAGTATCAGTCATTAGCTGTCTGAATAATGTCTCTTTATCAGTATCTCAACTATTTAAAAGAAACTTTTACAAACATTGGCTTGTCTGTGCTTCATATATGAGCTAACTGATAACTTCGGAGCACATGCCTGTGAAGCAAGTTGATGAAGGACAGCTATTTCTATACCTGTCACTCAGCTGGGCATGGGAATGGAGTGGGGGTGGCAGTAGGAACTGTTGTTTTAAGCTCCTGCTATGCTTTCTTGATTCTGTTTGTGCCCTGTGCGCACCCACACAATTTACAGCCCCGCAGGTCTGTGCTAATCTCTCAGAGAGAGCCTGGTTGCCAGTGTGGGGTCACTGAAGTGGCACACATGTGTGCTGGGCAGTCCTCTTGCAGCCACTGCGTTTTCTCCAAAGGCCAGCAAGGCCAGCACAGTTACGTTGAGTACACCTGTCCTCTGGAAAGGCTGCTGTTCCTCCAGCATCCTCTGAAGGATCGTTGTGTGTTTCTTTTCAGCAGTAAGAGTATATAAGGTCCATAGTCTCAGAGAGGAAAAGGGCTTACAGTCTCCCCCTTCCAAACCTTTGTTCAGAAAATTAGCATTCTGATACCTCTTTAGCCTGGCTCTTGAAGAAAGAATAAGAAATTATAGAAGCTGTCTGTATCCTTGTGCTTTGCAGGTATTATTAACTCTGAACATATGCTCAGAAAGCACAGGATCAGCATTTGTGGGTTTGGATAGTATCTCACCCCTTCTGATTTCCAGGAAACTGTTTTCCTTGATAGTGCAAGTCACCATAAATACTGCTTATTTTAGTATTCCTTTGAATTGTCTAAGTAATTTAGAGTAGACTGGGTCATACTGCTTGTTAGCTTTACGTGTTTGTTAACAAATTTGTCTGTTGTCTGACATAAACCTGTACTTTGAGTATGTGATTCTACACCTTATCGATACACAAGCGGAGAGAAGAGTCACTGATATATTCCTCTGGCTTCCATGTCTGAAGACACCAGTTTGAGTTATACCTTCTTGTTGTAGACTCAAAATAGTCAAGAAAAATGAAAATCACTCAGTGAGTAGATTAAAAAAAGAAAACAGGAGATTTTACAAAGGCCTTGACATTTTTTCCTCCGAGACTTTAAATACTGTTCTTGTTATTCTGCTACTACAGCAACAGGATGTGTTAGAAATGTTTAAAATAGTCAGAAACATACTTCTGCATGCTGTGTCTTTAAAACGAACAGAATAGTGGACTGTCTTCACCCTGAAATAAAGATCAGGTCCATGTGTGCAGCATGACTCACTGGCAAGTGCAGCTAAGAGAAAGCGCTGTGCTAAACCCCACTGTTAGTGGTGTAACAGTGTGAGCTGTGACCAGTAAACATCTCTTGGAAAAATTAAGAAACCAAACCAACTCTTTGTAGGTATTCTACCCATTTCCTTCTCATTTCAGACCCACCCTCACTGCTGCCGAGTCAGAGCAGCCATTTCTGGTGCACTGGATCTAATAGGAGACCGTGGGCAGGAGGAATCAATGTGTTTTCTGTGCACTCTTCAAGCTGCCGTGCCACCACACCCTCCTCTCTTGCTTATGGAATGTTTCTCTCATCCATCTGAGACGTCATGTCAGCCGCTCTTTAGAGAGTGGATAAGCAGATACAGCTCGGGCTGTGAGAGCTCAAAACTCCCTTTCAGATTTCATAAACTTGATTTAGGATATTTAGATAGGATGAATCTAGACTCATGAAAAACATTTACATTTCCTTGCTTCACTGTTTTTACTCAGTATGCCTTTTAACAAAATCCACAAAGACTCACTGTGGATTCTGGAGCAACTTATGGTTTATTAACCACTGCCCCTATCCTAGATGTTTATGTGGAAAGCTTTGGTTCAGCTGCAAGCTAAGCTAAATGTAGGAGCTGCCATTCCCTGTGAGAAGGTGCATGTATCTCTGTGGGGCTGGTGGGGTTAGGAGATGCATTTTTTTCCTTCTCATTTTCTCCTAAGAGTAGAACTTTGTTCAAAACAAACTTATTACTAGCATGATTAAACAGGTTTAGATAAGCCTTGCAAATTACTTTGTGACTGCTTATTTACTTCGTCTGAAAAGCACATCTGAATTTGGCATCCGCCTGTTTGGGAGGTTCATTTGCATGCAGACTAGCACCAAAATAACTGATGAATCTGATTTCCTCACGAGTCAGTTTGTGAACCCTTCTGGAATATGTATAAATGCAGAATCTATCCTTACTGCAGGCATATTTCTTCATCAGTCCCAGTCTGGAAGTGGGGCTAAATTGACATATCCAGCTTTCATTCCAGCCCTTCCTGGTCCAGCACTATGCTGGGAATATATTGAGTACAGCTGGACTTAGAGAAACAGTCCCACAGCTCCCTGTTCCAATCATTAAGCCATTAATTTTTTTCCTGTGAGTCCCAGGCAGAAGCTGGCCCAGAAGAGAAGATTGTTTTTCAGAAGGGCTACACTGTAAGCCTGACTTGGTGGCTCCAGGCTGCTCTGTATGAGATACTTTGGCAAGGCAATTCGTGCTAATTGCATGTAAACAATGCACAGGGCAGCCTTGGTATCTCAATGTAGATGTTGCTTTTGCATTCAGTTTTGACTCGCTCAAAGGAAAAAAAAAAAAAAAAACAAACCAAAAAGCCAAGCCAACAAACAAAAAAAAACACAGAGAGAAAATAAAGCAGTTTTCAAATGTTGGTTTAGCCTAAACTAAGATTTCTTGTGCAGCATTCTGCATTATGTAAACTAGCCCAGTTTGAGAGAATAGCTGAAGTTAAATCAGCTCAACTTCTAGGCAGACTAGTTTTCAGCTTACCTCTTGACATGATCTTAAAGAGTCTGAATGGGTCTTCTAAAGCAAGACAAGAGAAGTATAGCTATATTTTCCCTGCTGCTTCTTGTCTTAGTAGGACCCTCAGGCGATCATCCACCTGCAATTAGTGGGAATAGTGCACTAATATAATCAAGTAGATTATTAATTAATCAGCATACTCAGAGAGTTATTTGATTCAGTGTTGTTTTGACTGTGAGTACTTTAATAGGATAGAATCAGGCCACAATAACAGTGAATGCTTCTCTAGTATCTTTCGGGGCTTATCCCTTGTGCCTTTCTTTTTTTCAGTATTTTGAGAAGGTTCAGAAGGTGATAAAAATTGGCTTGAAAATTCCAGATATGCACATGTTAAAACATCAGATTAGTGCTCCATCCCACAGGTGTTGCCAAAATTAATTTACCTAAGAGAAAAGAAAGTTTTAAAAAAGGAACCAAAAAAGCAAAAGTAAACAATTGTTTTCGCTATGCACTACCAGAATATTAAATTAAAACCTACTGTTTTTTAGCTTTACAGTTTAGATGAAGATTGTAGAGAAAAAAGTCTTTTAAAAAGACTTGTGTTTGTCAATGCAAATGCAAGCATGTCACACCCTGAGAAGGACTTTTGTCTGAGGTAATGCCTTGAACTTTCAGTAGGTTCCTTTGATAGGGCTGAATTGCTGTGAAAATCTCTACACCCGAATTGTTGTATCTTTTTTTGGATAGTATCTTGTTCAGAGATGACTTGTGTGGAAACTGAGGACATGTCTAGTAAAAGCAGAAGCAACTGCTGTCTTTCTAACAGAGAAACAAAATGTAACAGATGCGTGCAGAATGACCTGGTGCAGAGAATGACCCAAGGCGGTGCTGTGGCAAACTGTCTGAGCTAAATATGCTAAAGAAAGGCTGAGAACAATTTTCCCTCCACACCTAACCATGGCATTTAGTCAGCAGTCTCACCCTGGGAGGCATGGGGAAATAAAAAAGAATGATGGTTCACTTCCTCCTTGGTCAGCTTTAGGCACTGTTATAATCTCCTTCTGGTTTCCACTGCACAGGTGTCCAGGCCACAAGTTTGAGTTTTGAGAGAGCTTCATTAGAGAGACGAAGAATTTGAATAACTGTAAGAGAAAATTTTGGATATAATAACCTAAGCAATAGCGGGGAGGGGGAGAGCAGAGGAAGAGTCCAGTTCAGAAGAGTCCTGAGTACTTTACTTTTGCCATTGGCATTGGTTGTTTGGTTCTGTATTTAAATGTAGGTTAAAAGGGCTAAATTGATGAATCTGAGTGTCATGGCTGTGAAGGACCTCTCATCCCTAGGGCAATCCTTCCAGCACTAGTGGAACAGTGGTAAATGCATCTAAAGAAATGTATTATGCCAGTGCTTGTGCTGCATCAGACCTCTGGAGAAGCAGGACATTTCATTCTTTGTATCAGTAACCCAGGATTTCTCCATTTTACTGTTTCTCTGGAAAAGTATTAGAAAAGAGCATTTCAGGTCCATAGAGAAAATAAAATGCTATACTGCTTTCCTGTTATAGAAAAGTAAACATTTACATTTAAAGCCAGTTAAGAATCTTTAGATTTTCTTTTTTTTTTTTTTTTTTTTTTGTCTTGACTTTTCTGATCTAGCCTAATTCAATTTTACTGAACAAACATTTATTTATAGAACTGTTTATTCCTTAGCCATTCATTGGCCTGAGAACAGGAAATACCTGGAATATATGTTCTTGGAAATGGCATTTTGGAATATAACACCGAGAACTCATGATTTTAGGGCCAAGATTTTCAAGCTGGAAACATGTCATATTACACTGGTCTCTGAAACCACAGCCCCAGATGGCAGTATCAGTGGTTAGGAAAGAATGGAAGGACCTTCTTTTCCAGAGCAGAGGGTTCACAGTATTAAGCCACATGTAACCCCAACTATATTGGTATGGTCTCACTTTCCTTTTAAAGTACTGAGGTTGAGAAGGGTTGGAAGCCTTTTCTGCCAGTAAAGGCAGAGGAACAGTATGAGGAACTCCTGTATTTATTTCAGCATCAAGGATGTGAACTCTCATCCCACTTCTCTTTTCTTCACCTGCTGCTACCCTCCAAGTCTTTTACATAGTTTAGTGGTGATAAGCCATGGCAGTCATTAGAAATTTGCATTAAAATATTACTTATATGGGAAGTGGCTGGCTATGTGTCTCAAAACTGCTATTTCAATGAAATCATGAACACTTCTGTTCATTGGTTATACTTGGGTTCATAGTTTCAAGCTCTGCTATGACTCTGTGATTGTCATATACTTCCATTACATGAGTGTGCTAATGAGAGAGAGAGCTGTGGTTGTCCTATAGGTACGTGACTGGACAAGATACTGTTCTCCACACAGCACTGTAGTGCTTACATTTCTATTCAGTGTTGGATTAAAAACATCAGTAGTGCATAGAGATTTATAGGCAGCAGTGCTAATAGCCTAATTCAGGTTTCTTAATGGTACAGAAAATGGACTGGTTTACATCAAAGCAAGGAACACAGCCTTTTGGCTTCCAAGAGAATTTGATTAACGTGCAGCATGGTTTGAAAATGCATATAAGTTGTCCTACGCATTTTCTCTTCCTCTAATTAACATTTTCAATCTTGTTTACTTACTATATTTTTGGTATGACTTGATTTAATACAGATTGAAAACTATACCTGAAATGGCCTCATACAGCTGTGTAGCAATGTGGCCTGTATGGCTGAGATCACGGGGATCTGACTTACAGGCTGCTGCAGTGTAACAGGAGGGGGTAAAAATGACTTTGTCCTGCTGTTAGCTGCATGGAGGTGGGTCATGTCAGCTACTAAGAAACAAAAAGCAATGGGCTACCTCCTAGTGCTTCATACGAACTTGCTTCAGTCATCTTTAGATTAGATAATTGATAATGACATGGAAGGAAAATGAAACAAACTTTCTCATTAATTGCTGTTCTCCGTGTTGGTCTTTTGTCTGATATTTGTTCTCATTTGTTGCACTTCAACATCTCACATTTTTTTGAATGCTTACAATAATGAATATATGCATGAGAATCATAGAATCATGGAGTATTTTGGGTTCTAAGGGAACTTTTAAAGACCATTTAATTCAACACTGCTGCCAAAGGCAGGGACATCTTTCATTAGATTGGTGTTCTCAAAGCCTTGTTGAACCCCATTGAGTATGAATGCTTCAGTGATGGGATATCCACAGCTTACATCCAGTCTAAATTACTCTCAGTTTAAAAATGTTCCCCTTGTCCTGTCACTGCAAGCCTTAGTAAAAAGTCTCTCTTAGTCTTTCTTATAAGGTGCTTTTATATATTGAAAGGTCTCAATGAGGTCTCCCTGGAGCCTTCTCCAGGTTCAACCCCAACTCTCTCAACCTTTCTTCATAGGAGAAGTGTTTCAGCCCTCGTTTTCTTTTTTGTGGCACTCCTCTGAAACCACACTTACCTGCGATGTGTCTTGCTTATACCAGAGCTGGACACAGCACTCTAAGTGGGGTCTCACAAGAGTGGAGTAAAGGGGGAGAATCATCTCCCTCAGTCTGCTGGCCACACCTTTTTGGTGCAACCCAGGATACACGTGGCTTTCTGGGTTGCCAGCACACAATTCCAGCTCATGTCCAATTTTTCATTTATTGGTATCCCCAGTGCTATTCCCCATGGCTGCTGTCAATCCATTCATCCCTCAGTCTGTATTGATGTTGGTAATTGTCTCAGCCCATGTGCAGGA
>VZTN01036957.1:23617-55243 GCA_013400515.1 Erpornis zantholeuca | reverse complement strand
CCCCCTGCTGGTTTCTGCCGTTGGCTGGGGCACCTGAACTTTTGAGCAGCATGTAAAGATATTGTCTTTCTCACTGACCCTCTCCCACCAGTGACACACCTTCATCCTGCTTCTCCTTGTCCTGCCTTTCCACACCAACCTCTCTTGGCCTACTGGTCATGTCCATACATATGCTGAGGTTTGTGAAGAAATATTCTACAAATTAAAGTTTCCCTTGAGTCAAAAATGTCAGGGAAATTTTAGTGAATTCTAACCTATAATTTCCTCCAACTCATTGTGATTTTGCTTTTGAGGTACAGTCAGTCTGTGAGTCTGTCCCTGTCCCCTTTTGAAATCTGTAAGTTATTTTCATCAGACACTGTTTCAAAGCTGATTTCCACAAGCACAATCAGGTCCTGTTTGAAAGAATACCATAACAGATCTTCAGCCTCTGAAGTTCTTGGCATTTGTAATAAAACTCACCTCCTTGTGGTTAAACATATTTTTTCCACCTTTAAACAGGTGACATCTACAAGACACAAAAGTGAATATAGATTAAATACCAGACAGAGGCTACATGAGGAATGTGTGAACAAATAGGTTTTTACCATCTTAAATAGACCCTAAAACTGCTTTCATCTGTGCTTTCTTCACTTTCTCTGTTGAAATTGATTAGTTGAAAAAAAATTTCATTTAAATTCAAAAGCCTTTGTTCCCTTCTGTATTCTACATCACTTTATATCTGTGTAGCTGGAGATGTGTTGTTGAACATCCTTTTAGGGCTCTTTGAACTCTGATATGTTTCTGGAAGCACAGATTTTGAATACCAGTGGTTTGTCTACTTAAATGCAAGAAATAGATATATCTGCAAAAACCTTAGTTTATCAAATATCCTGATACTTAACATGTGGTTTAACCACATAATTGAGCCTTTTAATGCATTTGCCTTGGTGACATTTGGAGGGCAGGACACTCAGCTGGCTGATGGAGGCACTCTGGGACTGGGGCAGTCATGTCATGTTGGATATCACAAAGGAATTTCTAGGAATCTAGGAGTGTCCCCAGATAATATCATCAATCCAGCTGCAGGTATTTTACTGCAAAAATAGGAGCAAGCTTCTAGCGTAGGATGTGGAGAAAGATGAGTGGGGATGACTCATTTGAATTTGGGAACGCAAAAGGATGCACCCTCAGTCAGAAATCAGCATTCTGATTCACACTGCATCCAAGCACAGTCAAAACCAATCCCCACAAATCATCTGAGGAGGCCTGATTTTATATTAGTCTATTGTATATAGAGACTTCATTAATGAACCTGATGCAGTGAGAATCTCTGATAGTATCATGGCAGGAGATTCTGCTTTAATTATTATATGTGGTTTTGTAATTTTAATTGTATAATTATTACGACATTAAAAGACACAATTATATTTTAAATCTTCTTAAGACCTCAATTTTATTACACTTTTATTACTTTGTAATGGTATGATATTTTATTATTCAAAATTAGAAATTATTAGAAATAATTTTATGATTACACTCTTTTAAAATATGATCTTTTCATTCTTTCATCGTTTTATCTTACAACCATCCTACACATCCAGTGGAAAGTGAAAGGCTGCAAGCATTTTGAGAGTAAGATGATAAGACATCAAAGATGATGCTGAAATTTTTTCACTTTAGCTGTAGCATGCCTTACAGAATTAATGAAGCAGCTTCTGATGACAGAAGTTAGTTCAAAGCAAAACTCTAGTTATGAAAACAGCTTTTGTGGAGGGCTCATGCTCAGGATGAGTTATGTCACAACTGTCTGCGAGAACAGGAACCGTGCGAGAGGAGGTGGTGAAGTTGTCTGGTGCTAATTGTTCCATTTGCTCCTAGCAACCTGAATCAGAGGCAATCCTGTTGAAATCAGAAGCAACACTTTTGTTACGCAGATCTGAGACAGGTTTCAAACCTGGGCGAGGCTCACAGTCATCCATCTTGCAGCACCCAGGGAAGAAGATGTTTTCCTAAATACAATTAAATGATCCATGCTGCATGTCAGAGCCTGAGCCACCTTAAATGAACTCATTTCCTCTTTTTTTTTATGTTCATGTTTACAGTTTGCTTTCATGTGTTTTCCTCTGTGTTTTTATTACACAAAGTGCCCTGGTTGAGTTATATTAACATTTTCCATTGTTCTTCTGGCTTTGATACTACACATAACAATATTCATCCTTTGTCTCAACTCGCTCCTGAGTCCTGTTACAATCAAAACAAAATAAAAAATCGTGCTTTGATCTACTGCATTTAATAGAAGTGCAAAGGCAGGGAAGCAGGGTGGGTAGGGATGTTTCCACCCTACCCTAAAGAGCTACCAACCTGAAAGGGTGAGAGGAGTTTTAACCTCTGCTCTGCCACAAATGCACTAAATGCACACTTTGTGATCAACAAGAGCCTGGTTTTTCTGGTCTGTGAGACATTGCAACAAGGACAGAATTAATTCTCAGTGAGGATGTCTCTGCCTTCATAGTCTGGTCTTGCATTCAAGGGCTGATCTCAGCAGAAAGGGAATTAGTGTCCAGATGCTTTCAGCAGTGCTATGCCAACAGTTTGATGTCCCACCATGCATTCATACTGTCTGCCCAACATCCAAACTGTGTGACAAGAGACAGATACTTACACATATAACACTCACCTTACATTATAAGAAATCACAAAAATAAAATCTTAATTAAATTCCAGTGTAATATTATATTCTGGTCGGCACACTCTGTCCTAATTGCGAACCATCAAGTTTAAAATTTTAGAAATTGTTTACTGTAATTTTTCTACACAGCTTTCAAATCTGTATTTTCAATCATGGCTTCACCTCACTTGTAGAAAACTAGAGAACAAACTTCAGTGGCTCCTACTGTTTTTAAAAAATACTAGGTAATATTCTGTCTGCACAAATGTCACAAATTCTTTTCATTTGGAAAAGATCAAAGGGAAGTATTGTATCAAAATTATTAGAAACAGAAAGAAGGCACACCAATTTCTGAATTGTGGAGCCTGCTATAATGTTGTGTCTGTATAGAACATACAGCTGCTAGAATTGCCCTGATTGTGCTCCTTTTTAGTTTCTGTCTGGCTGAAAATATAATCTCTATTTATTAATTTCCTTGTATCTATTTTGTAGTGTGTCTCAGAATGGTATCTGAAGTTGTGCAGTGTAGTGCAGTACATCAGGCAGTCATGAATACTATGCAGGGAAGCTCAAATCACAGTGTGCAGTCAAGAGTCACACTTCATCTCCTGCCTTTCTTTCACACCAAATGAGAATTTACCCATCAGGACCCGATATGCTGAGATGCTTTCTCTATTCAGTGTCACATCTGACATACATTGGAGGGCAGGAGTAGTCACATTCATCAGAACTATGCTTAAAAAGCAGAGAGATTTTAGCATTGTGTGTTACTGCTTTTGATCCCAGCACAGGCCAATTACCACTCTGTCCTGCTCTTTCTTTTCCTTAGGTGCTCATGGAAGTATCCCATGCTAAAGAGGTTTGACAAGCTGAAAGTGAAAAATTAAAAGCTCTTCTACTGTAATAGTATAGGCACTTGCAACAGTACTTTTTTGAAAGCCGCTTATGTTGCTTTTAAGGGATAATTTGTTACTAAAGCAACAGCTCTGCTATTGTGAAAGGAGAGAAATTTCTGTCTCCTGAGAACAGCAGTGCCTTGAAGTGCAGAGGCTCCCTACTTTTCTTCATACCACCAGTACAGGTGATGTTAATTAAAGACAAAGTACCCTTTCCTCACCTGTTAAGCTTTCTGAGTTGGGATATGGAGGAGGGGAGGTCTGAACTCGTAAAATAACAACCTGCAAGCACTTGGGAGGACTCCTGGGCAGATGTGCTTGTGGACTTTGCTACCTTAAACACACACCTCCCACACACTACCCCGAGGGATACAAAGCACCTCACCCTCTCTGTAGGTGAGCAGGTATTTTTTGGATGCCAGGAATGCTCTGCTTGCACACACACTCATAAGCACACACAGACACGTGGATTTACACCACCCTGGGCTTCATCCGAGTGCTTCCAGCTGCTTCAGAGTGTGCTCACCAGAGCCACGGGGGCAGCCTATAAATTGATTCCAGTAAGTACTGAATCGAATGGTCAGAGAGGGCTCAGGATATATTGCACTCGTGGGCAGAAGGGAATCGCTGAGGAGTTTACAACACAGATAATTTGATCCTACCCAGCGTTACTGCTTCTGCAGGGAGCCAAATGAAGGAAACCGACCCCTAAATCCCATTCCACCTTCCAAGTTTTTTTCCCACACCCCTACTAATTCCATGTGGAGAAAACAGATAAAACAAACACTGAGTTTTGAATAAACAATGATTCACCTCAAAGAAATTATCTAACAATACTCACAATTTTTTTCCGGATCAATCAGCTGAAGTTGTGGGTCAGGTATTGTTGCCAGGAGCACTTTGGTTTTGGGTGGAGGAAGGACATCATTCTGTATTTTTCAAAAGATGAACATTTGATTTTGACCAATTTGGTATGATTTAAACTGTTAATTGCTTGAGGATTGTATTCCAAAGCTGATTCATTTCATGCTTAATTATGTCTCTAAACTGGGAACATTGCCAGTGATTGTCTTTATGTAAACAGAAGCCTATATGTTTTGAAAAATTGAATGAAAACATCACCAGTAAAGAAAGATCAATAATGTTCCCTTTTCCTGATACTCTGAAGATCCATATCTTTTTATAATTGAGTGTAGGCCAAATTTTCAATTGATAAATGTCAAAGCAGTGCTTGGGACTTATGGGAAGTTCCAGGAATGTAGATATTTGTGGGGAAAAAAAGGACTTGAATGGCTGATTTCAGGTATTCTGAGCCATATTCTCCATGACCCTCTAAGTAGAGGGATTTCAGCAGCTGCTCTTCAGCTTGCTGACATCAGTAAAATGGCAAGAATCAAACATGTATAGTCAGAGGATGGTGAATCACAGGGTTAGTTTTTTATGGTGATATAAACAGTGCTCAACTGCCTACCTGGTGATGTGATTACACAGTCTTGAATAAAATCATGGTCCAGAGCACCCTCCTTCAGCAGAGGAGGTAAAAAATCAGCAGAGGAGGTAAAAATCTGAAGAAAGGGTGAGGTAGGAAGGTGACTTGAGCAGTCCATATGCTCATTGCCAGATGTATTTCAGTGTTTCCCTGACAAGTGTGCATTTGTGCCCATGGTCCAGATCCTGAGAAACTGCTGTGTCCCTCTGTGAAGAAAATTATTAATGAATTTAAGAAAAAAAAACAATTAATCCTTCTGAAAAGGATTTTGATTTGCTGGAACTAGCCTTTACTCCAAATTGGTGTGACAACTGAATGCATCAAAATGCTCCCCAGAATGGACTGCAATTGCATTTCTGCTCAGTGAGCTGTGAGAATGATGTGGTGCCTGGAGCCTCACCCTGGTCCCTGCAGCCTTGGGCATGCTGGGATCCAGTCATGGATCTAGGAAATAAGGGGACCCCGTGTTTAGTCACCTTTCTTGCTATGACCAGGGTTTTCTGTTCATTGTAAACTTCAGCTGAGGGTTGTAGCAAAGAAATTAGGTGCATTACTAAAACGGGTGCTGGCACTGGGGGAACACAGTTTTCAATATCTTGTGGGAATACTGTGAGAAGAGCCACTGAGCTGGGACACCCTTACCTGCAGGTGGGTGCTGAGCAGTCCCCATGCCTGTTGGCCAGAATCACAGCTGCTTATATTTGCTTGCATTTCCTAAATCCCTCTTTAAAACATTTAAATGCAGATTAAGATGAATTTCCAATGTTAAAAAATGCTTCCCTTGAGTTTTTAAAATCAGATTTCAAAGTCACTTTCACCTGGAAATCAGAAAAAATAATAAAAAGAAAGAAAAAGAAATTTCCTGTGTTCTCTATGAGGGAAACTTGGTTTCCCAGTTACTCAAGTACCACTTTGTTGTACAAAAGCCCATCCTCTAAATATTCCTGGTCTGGCCAAAAGCGGAAATGAATTGAAATTTCATAAAACCCCTCATTCTCTTGACATTTAAAGGCCCTCTTTGAAAGCTGAATAATATACAGTGAGCGCCCTGCTGTTAAAGTTCGCTGTATTATGTATTATATTGATGGTCTACTATTGTACTTTGAGAAAAAACATTGATTTGGAGAACTTAATGGCTTATAATAACCTGTCCTACCTGTTGGTGTGAAACACAGATTTCTGATCCTTTAATAGATTGGAGAAAAGCTCTTTCATTTACAGACCCTGTGCTTACTGAGACAGAATACAAAAATTACATCTGTTGGTAAATAACCTAATTTCACACCTTCCATGTGGAGAGAATGATGTTCTTTCTGTTTTGCCCAAATAATTGGGGGAGTGGTCCAGTAACTCCTCTGTTCCTAGACTGGATGATTCTCCTCTTATCTTCTTTCCTGTGTCCACAGACTAACCTAAAGAGCTGCAAACCCAATGTACTTTTCCATGCTTCTTTCCAAAATTAGGAAATATTCCCAATATTCCATGCCTCTTTCCAGAATAGAGGAGCAATACATTGCTCCTCTAGCCTCACTCAACTAAATAGTTTACAGCAATCAATAATATTACTTTCATCTACCTTTTTTTTTTTTTTTACAGAAATACCATTATCATTTCCTCTTTAAAGTCAGAGAAATAAATGTGAAATAATCTCAAGCTTCCTCTCCCTAATGTATTTTTTTTTTCTAATTTTCCAAATGAATCCCTGTTTCTGGTCAAAGTCTAGCACAGTGTGATGAGTTCATTAGTTTGCTGATGTGCATTCTCTGACTCACATTAAAGCACTAAAGGTCTTTGAGTTAGCAATAATTAGATGAGGTCATTAAAGCTACAATGAGATCACGAGTGCCAGAAATGGCCTCACATTGTACAAATTAAGGTCAAACCAGTTATAACCATTACTCATTCTGGATTTTTAATTCATTACATATGCATTAAGTAACAGTAGTGGGTGACCCACAGCTTGGCATGAGTGAAGTGCCCTACAACCTGTTATATACACAGTATTGTACACTGAGGGGAGAGCTGCATGGTGAAAGCTTTGATTGGTCCCATACACATGGAAATCACCACGGGGACTAAACAAGTCTGAATAAAAAAGAAATGGCAGCAAGTGCCAACAATGTTTTGAAGGAGAAGCAAGGCAGGAGCATGGGCTGCCTTGTGGAAAGTCATCAGGAGCATTTCTCCACTAAGATTCAAACTAAGAGGCAGCAAGCAAGGCTCCCAAGCAAGACAGGCTCAGATGTTCCTCAGATCTGTAGCTTTGTGAAACCCATGGCTCCAGGGGAGTCCCACAGCCCAGAGCAAGACACTCCCTGTGTTCACCTCGTCAGAAGGCAGCAACATCACCCAGCAGTGTGAGAAACCCACGCTCCTCTATCACATCTGCCTTTGTCCCATAGACAACTCTTCAGGAAAAGTGATGAGTCAGTCCAGCTGGCAAAATGGATGGATTAGTTTTCATTCTATAAGAATGAGTGATGGTTCTGTTGTTCAGGCATTAATTATAAGCACATAGTAACCTGGTGAGGGAAGGCAGAACCCCTTCAATTTTTTCTCATTTTCTGCACTGCCAAAAGCAATTTTAAACCAAGCCTCTCCATGGCAGTAGATAACCCAAATCAAGCTGAACAAATAGTTAAGTGGGAGAATAGCCAGAAGAGGAGAAAATCAATATACTAATGAAAGTAGCAATTGCCTCCAGATGTGTCTATCATAGAAAGCTGAGCTGGTTTTGTGTAGTTTCTGGTTATCTCTCTCCTCCTCTTCCTCACACTCTGCTGATTACAGGCAGAATGGAAAAATGATCCTTCCAGCACTATAACACATCACATTCCTTCAGGACTCTGCAACAGGCAACGTGTCCAGGGAGAGCCAGGAGTCAGCAAGTGCCTCAGAGCAGCTCTCACCTCTGGTGCATTAAAGCCTGCAGGAAATTTAAGGCTCTATTTCATCTGCTGTCGCTGTGAAATGCTTCCTCCCTCGATTACAAGTGACAACCTCACCTCCATGTCGAGGCTGAGGAGACATGTGAAATTACACATCCACTCCGGGCCGTGCCAGAGGAAGGAAAAATGCCCTCTTTGACACCTGCAGTCCAGACATGAGGCTTAGAACAGAGCCTCTGCCTGAAATCCAAATTACCTGTGGCCAGGAGCACAAACATGGCATCCAGAGAACAGACCCTGAACAAGTTACTGTCTACACTTCCACCCTCTGGAAAGATTTCCTTTCAGGAGAGGCTGGACTCCTCTTGCTGGTTGTAAACAATCACAGACCCAAGTTCTGCTTTCAGGCAATTCTTATTTGCATTGTCCCTGTAACCAAATAAATTAATGAGCCTAACTAGCAGCAACATCTGAATTTCCTTTCCTTTCATACCTGCATTATGAACAAAATTAATAATTACTCAAGAGCTCTGTATTTGCAGGGGTGCTTCTGTCTGAGTACAGAAACACTCTGAATGACCAGAGGAAGTTGCACAGCTCCCTTCAGCTTGCAAAGTGCTGTCCTCACCCTAAACCCCCCCTTTTTGACTCTTATTTTTGGGAAGGAGTACAGTGTTTTTCTGAAAATATTGAGGCTGCTGAATACAGATTCTAGAGCATGCAATGAATTTTGAATGCATGACCTAGGGATGCTGGGGAATCTGGGACCCTTCAGTGTCACCCCCAGAGCCCAGACACTCTGGCTCAGCTTGCACATGAGCTGCCAGTGTCCCCACAGAGATGCAGCTGGAATTTTACCAGAAATAACGTGCAAAGGTGCTTCACAAACCTGTGTCTAGCAGTTTTCCCTTTTTATTTCCAAACTTGCTTGACTGGTAATGAGAAAAAGATATGGCAATGAAATTGCAAATGGAGGAGGCTGTAGATTTGGCATGCTAATGCTTTTCTGACATTTCAGCTGCCCTGAGGATCTGCTTCCTTATGCTGTGGAGGCAAGGGTTGGTTTTCTTTTCACAGAGTTTTTCTTTCAGTGAAGAGGTAAGTCATTAATGTTAATAGATCCTAAAATATCCACAGTGATGGAAAAAATGTTTTGGTTTAATGTGTGCAGTAGAACTTATATGCAAATAAATAAAGCATCCAGGTTCATTAGCATTGATGTGTTAGCCTGAAAGCGAAAAAGAGAATATAAGCAGCTAATGTTGTTTGTCCCACAATCCATCTTCCATGTCACTAAGGGGAAAGAAACCTTTCTTAAATTTCCAATCAATCTTCCTGACCTTTTTACATCATTTGCATCCTTAAACAGATTTTTTTTGTTGTGAAGTTTCCCCTTGATATTTTGCTTTGAAAAAAGACCTAAACAAAAAACCCCAACTTCAGATATCCCCAATTCCAAATGTCTCAGGTCAGATATGGGTCCTTACAGCCCCAACAGGAACACCTAGCATTTGCTATTTTGCCCATGAAGCAGCAATCCAAGGCCCTATTTAAAGTGGACCTGAAGTGATGTCCTGGGGTCAAGCACAGTGTTCATTCAGGCTGATAGAGAAGCAGGGGCCAGGGGAGCTGATGGACACACTCAGGGCTGGTTACTCAGTTTTCTTTCCTTACACAGCTTGAGTAATTTTTGGAGATACACATCTTAGTACTCTGCAGGATTGGCTTTCCTGCTTTATTTAGTTTTGGGTTTTTTCAGACCTATGTCTTATATACACAGCTAATAATAGATAGACCATGCCATGACAGCTTTTCCCTAAATTAAAGATAAACTAGGTACACAGGAGCAGAGCAAATAGAGGGAGTTGATATAATGGAAAACAGAAACACATGTGCACATTCAGCATTCATATGCAGCAAACTACAATTTGTGCACAGCTTCTGATGAAATTCTTCAAGTATTTATTTAAAAGTGTAAGAGTGTAAGGGCAAGTTAAAGAGTCTCAAAAGTTACTTTGTCAGCTGTGGCAACTGTCTGTTGTTGTTAAGGGCAATATAAATAATATCAGTAAGTAAGGCTATTGCAAGCATTGTTTTAAATAACGTACTGGACAAAACTGCCTAGCTTACAAGTAGTAATCAAAAAGCAAATCTGGAAAAAAGATAAATAATACAAACCAATGACCACTGTACTTTATAAACATGACCACTACCTCTCTGTTTCTAGAAAAAAAAATAAGCCCAACTTTCATCCTTTCATACTAGTTTCCATTCATGCAGGGAATTTTGTCAGGAGAGCAGAGGCAGGTGGAGCAGTGGAGCTCCCAGAAACAGCACACCAGTCTTCTCAGGAAAGAAAGCACTTTGGCTTGAAAGCTTTAGGAGCTGTCTTTGAGGATTTCACACCAACAAATATCTATGCTTGGATTTTTTGATCTCCACTCTGCTTGTACACTGTTGGCAGCAAATCCTCACCCTGCTACCCAACAAAGAGTTCATCTGAGTCCATCTGAATTGCATTTGTGGCTGTAATTAATGGGGAGGGAGAGAAGGAGTGCAGAACTGCCCATAAAGTACAGCTCTTAAAATTACTCCCCACAGAACAGTAGGAGCTGGCTGTAGAATCACAGGACATGAATGAAGTAACTTATTAAATCATTCTCAACCCAAATTTCTGTAGGAAGCTGCAAAAATGAAAGTTTTGCCAGTTTTAGACCTCAGGCTTCTGAAGAGTGAGAGGCAGCTCACTGACACACAAAAGAAGAAGAATGTGCTGTATTTTTGATTGCCATCCTGACACTGACTGAGCATTCAGATGTTTTTGGTGGCATCAAAGGGGATGGAAGTGGGCAAGGAGACCTCCCCAGGCACAACTGCTGCTCCTGCTTCTGCTCACCTCTCCGATTTCCTTTGCGAGTGAGGAGACTTGGGAAGTGGCTTTAAAGACCTGACGTGCACATTGTATCCCTTGTGAGGGTGTGCTGTGGGAAACCATCATCAGTAGAATTATACATGCCTTACTGGCTGCTGAATCCCCCAAAGCAGTTAAAGAGCCAGGAGAATACGAGACAGTCATTATTTTGTCTCCCTCCCTCTGCTTTGGAGCATAAACCTCTGCCAGACACTCAGGCAGAACAAAACACTTAATCAGTGTTAAGGACGCATCTGGTCCCCTCAGAGAGATGAGCTGTTCATTTATGCTTGTTTACAATATGTTTATAAACATTAGTGGACAGGAATAGATTACCCCAGTTTACTGCCACATAAAGGAGTCAGCTGCTTACGTTTCCCATCATGTCTATGTGCTTTTCTTTTACATTGCTCAAGTGGTACCTTATGGCAAGTAATCTTTGTGAATTAGGCCAGAAATCAGGAGTGTCCCTGTAGAATTTATACTATTTTCCCTGTCATTATCTCTAAATTATTACTTTTGGATCAAACCCTGATCCACGATGCCTAATTTTCCTTGCCGTCTCAATTGCTTCACTTCATTTTACCTATTTTTCCCTGTGGTCCATGAAGGAATGACATGGGGTTTATATTCCAGATGAAAAGCATATTGTTTGGACAGTAATGGAAAAAGTGGTATTGTGATGGCACTGGCCCTTATGTCAAAAGCTTGTACCCAGCTAAAGAAAGAAGCATTTGTAAAGGAAATCTTTACTTTTATTTTAAAACAGATTTTCCAGCTCTCTCTGAATTACAAGCTGGGACTTCACAGAGCAGTGGCAAAGTAGAGAGTAACTGTGCAGCTCTGGCTCTGTACCGAACCACCGTGTCCTCTGAAGTGGGGTGAGGACATGGGGGTGCCCCCAAGTCCTGGGACAAGCCCTGCTCTGCCATTTTATATCTCACTTCACCTGTCGGTTCTCCCTTTTTCTCTCCATCTTCCGTTTGATTATGAGATATTTAGGACCCAATTGTTTCATTTTAAGCCTTTGAATTGCACATCTTGAGCCCCGATTTGAGTTTGAAAGTCATAGAATCATAGACCATGGGGTGGTTTGGGTTGGAAGGGACTGTGATGATCATGATCAAGCAAGAGGCACAGCAAAATCTGCACCAGAATCCTCTCTCTCACACACTTGCACACACACAGAGGCAGTTCTGGATCACCAATATTTGCACACTGACAACTCCCCTTCCAATAAAGTGCACTGGTACCCTGGAAGGCAGATATTTTTTGCCTTCCTGTCATGAAGCTGCCTGTACTGCTTACTATTTGTGTGCTTCATGTCAAACATCAAAGCCAGTGCAAGGCCAAACAAAGGAATTTCCTGGCCTCTTTTCAGTGACAGAAGGAAACATGCCAATGGGAGAGCCTTCAACATTCATATCTTCATTATTCTCTGTATTGATATTCTGAGAGGTAGACAATCTCCTTTCTTTACTAAGTCCTTCTCCTTTTTTGGGTGGGAGATTGAAAATCTGTATTTGTTTGCCCCTGCTTCTTGAGGACTCTATTCTCCAAAGAATAAAACAAGCATTAGAGAGAAAAAAAGATTCTGATATCAAACCATCCTATAGACATGCAAATTGATCTCTTTGCAAGGTAAAACAGTGGGTAGACTAGATTAATTCAAAAAAGTGTCTGGACAGATTCTTGATTTATTGTTATTATTATATAGCACTAATATGTATGCAAAATAAGTTAGGCTGAGTAATGCAATGCTTCAGTTCTGACTTGTTACCAAGATTTGCTGTGAAAGAAGCCAAATAAGCTTTCAAACAGTTATTTCTACCTAAAATACTACAGTGCTTCATTTCACAACAGTAGAAATAATATGAAGAGAAAAGGCACTTCAGATATCAAACAAATTCATTTCAGATACACTGGCAAATTTCAAAAGGTTAAGGTACCAAAATGAAATTTTAAAAAAGGACAGAATAATGTTGGAGACCTTTCCCTGCAATCTCATTTTGCATGACCAGTATTTGTAGAAGTGACTATTAAAAGTGAAAAGATCAAAATTTGTGAGGCTCTCCACCTGAAGAATGTCTACAGGAGATGGCAGATTTTATATGGGGCCCTAAGCTTTACAATTCAGATACATCTTAGAAGCAGTCCTTGCCACATTACCAGAACAAATGAGTGCTAACACATATCTTGCTTTGTAAGCAGAAGTGTCTGCCACTCTTCATTTGGAGGCAGTTCCATCGATTTAGCTTTCAAATTTCATACATAAGACTGGCAGGATCCAACTCTGAAGTTTGCGTGATTCTTCTGCAGGCTCACCCTGATGAAATTTTCAGTTGACTCATGGATACTTTTACCAGAAATACCCAGTTGAGCTGGAACTTTTCAGCCTGGAAGAAACACAGAGGAATATAAAGGTCTAGAAAAGCCTGAGTAGGCTGGAAAACCTGGTCAGAGACTGACTGTTCACTGCCCTTTTCTCTCCTGGACTAGTGGCAACCAAAGGAAGCTACTGAGAACCAGGGCTAAGCAAACAAAAGCCTGTGATTATTCAAGAAGTCAGTGATAGATATGTGTGAGTTCTTTCTAGAAGTCACTGTGGATGCAAAAAAGTACTTGGAAGAGAGTTTTGTGGGGAATTACTAAAGAGAGAGACAGACCATTTTAACCTCTGGAAGTCCTAGGAGCTGAAAGTACCTTGAGGCTGAAAGGTAACAGGAAAGATCAGCCCATGTTCTTTGGGGTCAGAGTTTGGATGTGGTGGAGAGAGGAAAGAGAAATAGGTGAACCCTCCATCCAAACAGTACAGTTCTTCCTAGAGTCCCTTGCTCTGGTGTCCAGTTCCTTGCTTTTGCAGATGATGATGCCATTATTTCCTTTGAGGAAGCCATGGAGACCTATCTTAAAACCAGCTCTGCTCTTTGCCCATCAGACCCTACCCCTGCTCAGAACCATCACACCCTGTTTACAAGAAATCTCCATCTATTATCCATCCATAATTTACCAAGGGAGAGTTTAATCATGGCATTCGTCACAGTTCTGTCTTTTAAAAAAATGTTTTAACATAGATAGTGACTATCTGTGGAGTGAAGTATTTTCAGCATCCCCACAACATCTGGTTCAAGAGGATATTTCCCACCCAACTATTACAGGAAAGGATGTTGACAGGTGTTTCCAGGAGAGTCTTCCCAGCAGAGAGAGCCAAGGGATCCTCACAGGCTGTTGTGTGTAGTGTCCTGCATCCAGAGAGAGGCAGCAGCTCCCTGTGCATCGTGTTCCCTCTTGGCTGCTCCAGGCATTCCAATACCTTTTCCTTTTTTTTGAATTCTTCTACTGAGAAGCTGTCTAACAAACAGTGAGTTATCTCCAGTAGACATATGGAAAACCAGAACCCTCTGAATCAATACCCTTTACCAAAGGTTCTAAATCTGGGGAGCTCTCAAGCTTTTACCAGAAGGTTGGCAGGTCCAGTGAGGAAATCCGCATCTCCCAGATGCTGCTTCTGAAACTATTTTGAAACATGCAGGTTTAGCTGGGAATTCTAGTTTTGGAAAACTGTGTTAGTTTGACACAGGCTTCTTTTTTTCTTTTTTTTAATTAAGAAGTTAAAAAAAGTTTGAAACATTTTAATTATAGTAACCTGCTTCATGTAGTGTGCAGATAATTCAGGCAATTGGACTACCTAAGGAGTAAGTCATTAATTCTTGGAAACACCTTACACATTCCAATCATAACAGCATTAAAAAAATCCATACCCCTGTGTTTGCTCTCATTTTCATCTAATGATAACAATAGCAACCCCAGCACAGGGCATTCTCAGGGATTAATGACCAGCTGGGACTAATGGCACCTTTGGCTATACCTCTGTCCATAAATGCTTGTCACACCACCATCAATCCTCAGAAAATGCCCTATGCCCAGATCATTACTATGCAATCAGTAGTCGGAATGAAAATGAAAAGCAAATGTAGGGAGAGTAGTCAGGAATTTTCACGTGGGGGAGTGTTTGCCCCTATCAGAAATCTTTGCTTTAACATGACAGCACGGCATCCTGTATAGACTGTGCACCGAGGGGGTGTCTGTGATTACTCCTTGTGCAGTTATTCCCCTCAACCACACACTCTAAGGCAGGAGACATGAGGATGCAGGCTCACAAATGCCCCCAACCCTCTTCCTCCTGGGGCTGGACAGAGAGCAAAAATAGCTTTGGTACTGTCACTGTCTCCTGTCCAAAACACAGCTCTGCATGACTGGCAACATCCAGCCAGGATAGAGCTTTTTCATCCCAGTTTTCTCAGGATGGACAAGGCTGAGAGCCTCAGACTCGGTAAATCATCAGCATGCTGTGGAATTTGCAGCACTGCTCTCATTTAGAGAAGAGCAATAGGAAGAGCAGCATTGGTTCAAGCCAGTGGTCAATACAGATTCATATTTATTTCACACTGACATTCAGAGGAGGTGCATATTGAAGATCTGACCCAAGATCTCTCTAGATGTTGTTCAAATTTTCAGCGCATAGCAGCAAAAGCAATCCAAAACATGTGCTGCTGAATTGCTGGAAATGCCAAATGTTTGTAAGGCAAGTAAGGAAACATGGGTGTGATTTGACTGACAACGAACTGCTGCCATTTTTACTTTTTGCTGACAGAATGACCCCAGGAAATATTTGTGCTGGCAAACTTGTAGGTACAAAATGGGAAAATGAATTAAAGCTAAAGCTGGCAGGAAACTGCTTTCTCCACTCCCCTTAGGTATGTGTGGGTGTTCACATATTTAGAAACTTAATTAATAGCTCTGAGGGACTTTCCCTGGCTAATTTTCAATGAAAAATGTTGCCAGTTGGTTGGGGTTGTTTATTAATTTTTGCATTTCTGTATCACTAATTTAAAGCAATATATTTTGGCCTGGAAATCATCAAATAGCAGAAAAATATTTTTCAGATATCCATTATCAGAAGACATTTGAAGATAGGAAAAATTCTGTACATTTAATTTTCTGAGGACCCTCATTTCACTGGGAGCTTCTTGAGATTTTCTCACAAACCAGCAGTGTCCAGCTCTGACCAATGCTTTTACACTTTGCCTGCTGCTTCTTTCATTGAGAGAAGGGATATCTCTCCATTGCATTTATCTTCTGGTTATATAAAATTTCTTCTCTGTTTTCATAGCATTGGGAGCCTTTTTCTTCCCTGCCTATAGATTTTTTCCTTGTCTATACATTTCCCACTGTGTGAAGGAAAGGGGAGATCTTTCTAATCATTCCTCCTAGGATATTTTCTCATTTTGTCATTCTGATAAATGTTAAACTCTAATGAGAGGGTGTGGGATGACATGAGAGACCAGTGCAGAGCAAACACAGAAGCTCTTATTGAGATGTAAAGGAGCATTCCAGATAAATCTGTCCAAACCCCTCTGAATAGGAGTCCATCATCTCCATAGTTTGAATTCATTCATCTTTTCCTTTTGTGGGAAAGAAAAGAAGTTATCTAAATCAGTGGGATTAAGCAGTATTTTGCCAATTTACACTAACACCTGGCTTCTTTTAGATAAGGCCCAAATGAGGGCTAGCTCTTGCCAAAGCACATCCTCAGACTGTTGACCTAACTGTTTAAGTTACCATTCCTGAGATTTGGAAGAACAAACGCTGGAACTAATCCTGTTTATTGCATGTAACCTTAAGCCCAGGCAGGCATTCATAAAATGTTATCAACATCATGTGTCAAAGGACTTTTAAATGTATTTTCATTATTATTTTTAAAGGAGAAACCAGAAATGATTATCATTTCTGACCCAATCATAAGTGAAAGTATTGCATGTACATGACAGGTTTTTAGTAGTCATTAAAACTGATGTAAGCATTATATTATTCAAGGAACACAAAACTCTAGGGAGAAAAAAAATATGCAAAAATACACCAGAAAATAAAGCAGAAGTCAATGACAGGGGGAAAATTGACACACGGTAACCTGCCATAGTAAGCTTTGCTGTGCCTTGGGAACTCTTAGCCCTACTCTAATATGAACACTATAAGTAGCCATTTACTTGGAAAATGTGAAATAAATGCACCTGATCCTTTGGTCTTGGAACTGGGGCCCTTTGAGACCTAAATGAGAAGTTCAGGGCTCAGTCCTGCAGCTTCTCCCCAGCCAGGAGGTAGCTACATCAACATAAAATCAGCATAGCCCTCACCCAGCTCCCCTTCATCCCATTTAAATCTATACCTGTCTGGGTATGCAAAGATGTCCTGGAGCAGGAGGTGCAATCCCTCACTAAGTAACAATGAACCAGAACATCCACATCCTTAAATCACAATAGGTTATCGCTAGTTTTGATTGATTGGGATTTTATCCAAGCAGGTGACAGCCAAAGGGATGGTGAATCCTATCTGTGCCTATGAGTAGCCTGTGGTGGGGAGTGTGTGAGGAAAAACAGGGAATGTAAAATAACCCCCACAGTTTTTTGTCAAATAAAAACAAGAAGAGGAATGTTAGCAGTCAGTGAGTGTTTGTCCAGTGCTTTTATTCTTTACAGCACTGTGCAACCCATTGTCAGCTCTTGTATGGTCTGAAAGCACATTTGCCTTCCCCCTGCTCCTCTTGCCTGCTCCCTGAGGTTGGGTTTGTTGCTGGGAGAAGATGCTACACAGAAATGGCTGGATGTCACAGAAATGGTTAGACTTACACAGAAATGTGCTCGCTCCTTGTTAATTACTCCTGACAATTAGTGGTTTACCCAGGGTGACATTACTGTGGAATAAAAGCCGTAGTCCCTCTCAATCAGATGACATGTCCTCATCAAACAAATCCTTTCACTGAGCAGCTGCACCTCAATAAGAAAATAGTACCCATGAAGAAAGCACCGTTGGCTAATTATGTTAATTAGATAATAGCCACCACCTCTTCAAACTGCAGGCTTGTCACGTCTCTCTCTGGTATCTTATTTTACTGAAAACTGCACAGAATTTTCACTTTCCTGCCTTATCTCTCATGGGAATGCAACACTCACCTGCTTACAAAATCTGATTTCAAAGCACAATCCTGCTAGGTTTTGGAAAGTTCACACTCAGGACTTGGTGTATCACAGCTTAAGGAAATTATTTGACAGGAGCTGTTTAAAAGAATGTTGGAGGAAAACTGCTTTTCTGAGACTGGCTTACAAGAACCACTGGAACCTCCACTGCCTACAACCCAGTGAGAACTCAATTTATTCAAAAGAATGATTTCATGTTCAGAGGGAAGAACTGATGCTGCCCTTTATGCTAAAGAGCCCATTTTCATGTAATTCATACAAGAGTAATTTAGAGCTGTAACTTACAGATTTAATGTATTATTTGTTGGGAAGTGGTCTTCAAAAAGTGCTTTGAATCTATGCTCTTGTTGAATTCTGCAGCAATCTCTTACCATTGATTAAAATAACAATTCCTCATTATTAACCCTTTTAGAATTATGTGTGGAGAATTAGCACAAAGTGTGATTAGAGTGAGTTTCTTCTCCCATCAAGTAGGATGCTGGTACACTGAAAATGAACTGAATAACAGGAAGGATGATAAAGCCTTTCTTTATTTGATTATTAAAATATCCACACCCAAGCTACACCAAAAGAAGATAATTTCAGATACTTGTTCATTTGATTGCACTTTTCTACTTCAAAGTCTGTCTGCAGAGGATAAGAGCTTTCACTTTAGGGTGATGTCTGTAGGAGAGCTCAGAGCAAGCCTGCTGTGGTGTCGGAGCCTCCAGAGGGCACAGCAGCCCTGCCCTGGCTGGGGAAGGCAACGCAGCTCATCTGGAGGCTCTCGCTGCTGCTGAGTTTCCAAAAGAAGATCCACACAAGGGCAGGAGCTCAGCAGGGCACTGCTAAGCTTCTCTGCTATGGCACATGTTCGGGATCTACAGGAGAAAAGTGTGAAAGTTGTTTATTATTGCTGCTGCTTTGCTGGGCTCAATAGTATCTTATTGGCACTGATTAAAGTAACTATTCCTCCTTAACTTGTTTCAGAATTGCACACGTTTTTAGGTATTGTCAATAAGTATTTCTACTCATCTTCACAGGAATTTTACAGCAATTGCTAGGTTTTTTAGCTTAAGTGTCTACAATTTCTGATAACTTTTAAGCACATTTTGGTTTTTTCCAGTTCCCAAATGGCTATTTACTTAATTTTATTTGTGATGTTGTGATCATGCTGTATGAAAAGAGACAACAATTTCTTTCAGAGCCACAGGTTATCATTGGTACTTGACAGTCTAATTCCTATTTAGATGATAACTTCCTAGTTATTTAGCAAGTTGTGAGCTATATAAGACTTCAGACAGTGTGGACTTTATTCGAAACAGAAAACAGGCAAAGAAAGTGGATTTTCCAAAGCACTGAGACAGGATGGAGGCTGTGTCAGACCCAGCACTATGCCCACAAGCACACACAACCTCTCCTAAGCAGCATGGTTAGCAAGATGTGAGTGTTGCACTTGTAGATGAGGTGTTGAAATCAACTCTTCAGAAGAATGCAGTGCTGCTAATCTCCATGTTGATGTGTCTGAGACCACTGATGGCACTGGAGACAGAAGGCACCTGAAGCTGAACCAACAGAGAGCAGAAGTGAAATTACTCAGTGTCACAGGGACATGGGCAGAGCAGCTCTGAGAACAGGACCTGATGGAATAAAAAACTTTCCAAAGCTCAGTTTACTCACAATATTAAAAAAAGAGTGAAGAGAAAAGCTTTTCTATCCAGAAGTATTGGCTTCAGGCAGGAGGCCAACACTGTCCACATGATTTCATTTAGCAGCAAGTTCAGACACTAGCATGGTAAAGAGCCTATCTTTTTAAAATATTCTGTTCTAAATAGCATCTAAAACATTTATGGAATTCTTTCTACTGAAATCTGAACACCACTGTTACCAAATGTAATGCTTTCAAACCTTCTGAGTTAGCTACGTGGAAGCGTCCAACTGTATTGTAAATAGAACAAAATTATTCCTAAAGTTAATTGAAAAAAGAAAACCTACCCTTATTTGCATTCATAAAAAGCTAACCTGACATCCCAAAAGCAGCTATTATATGTCAGCATGTCACGTGCTTTGGGAATATCTGATCCAATTCGCAGCTCATAAATGTCTAATTAAAAAAATATATACACAACAATTTTAATTTGTTCATTGCATCATTTGTTTTTATTATGTTTTTAAACTCTTGCACAATAGTCAGGGATAAGACTCTCTTAATTTGCAGGGAAAAAAGAACTGTGAGGAAGGATATTGAACAAAGTAGGAGTTCAATAATCACCATACGTACAGGGACAGATAAATGGCTGAGTGTTAGCTAGAATATAAATCTGGGGGTCAATAAATCACAAAGTAGTTTGAATCTATCTGTGACACATTTTAAAAATTCCAAAAGGGTCACTGTAGAATTAAAAATAGAGTCAAGTTTTAGGTTCCCACAAAACTCGAAGCTGAAGAGTGCAATAGATATATATGTGAAAGCACATTGCTTCTGGTTTAAAAAAAGACAGAGAGATCAGAAAATTATTCTTGTTGTTGGTTTTATCACTGTTGGATTTTAGAATGCTGCAGGGAAGAAAGTTAAAGAAGAGATATCTTATGGCTAACTCAGTTTTTATCTGATATTTGATAAAGAAAATTCAATTCATAATTATTTATGAACCAACATCTAGGAGTTTATTACTTTGATTACTCACTAATCATTTCCCGTAAATGCAGTGACCTAAAAATCCCATATAATCAATAAAGTAGTAAGTTTCAGATTTAAATCACTGTACCTTGTATTCTTGAGTAAACCTTTGGGTAATTTACAAAGGCTGTTGAATTTTATAGTAAGTGTTTTTCAAACCAAGCTGGATTCTAAACAATAATGACTTTTTAATGTGGATCTGTGATTACATTGTCATAGTGAAATACGAGAGTCTTTGACTGCATTCGAAATGAGGCAGAGGGTGAATTACTCCGAAGGCATAGATTACCATAGCCTCAGGTAAAGCAATCTTCATAAATTAAACTCCAATCTAAAGTGACCTGTCACTACAAACCTGTTGCTACTCCCAGTAGCTTAAATTTCAGTGTACAATTTGTAAACAAGTTCTTTTCCTATTACCACAATAGGGGGAGAGTTACTTTGCTAAAGTGCTTTAAAACAAATGCGAGGGAGGAGAATTATACATAAGCATTTTATGGGTTTCTCTTCCATAATTTCAAAAAGCTGTTAGTTTAGGAAATGCAACTTGTTGTCTGCTAAAATGTTTATGCTTTTAAGATCTCTAAGGCTGTCAGCTGAAGGAGCCTTTGGCATGAACAACTGCAGCACTTTCTTAACTCACTTTTGACACACTGAGCATATTTGACTTTCACACTCGGCAAGAACATCTGCAGTTCAGTGGTACTCAAAAATGTTTTGTACATTTAGATGCTTCAGCTGTCGCTTCCCAAGGAGTTTGTTGGTTTTGCCACACCTCAGTCTGGGGAAATCTAGTTTATAAATGTCATTTTCAGAGATGCCAGAGCAGCTGCTCTCTGAAAATCATATGGCTTTTGTGGTAAAGCTGAGGGCTTTGCTCAGGGACGGCTTTGGACATCCACAGCAGAGACAGCAGAGTCCTCCAACTGCAGGGATCCTGTAGGCATGGGCATCCCTTGGTAGTTTTCACCCAGCCCACTCACATCCCAGCATTTATCCTACACACCTCTTGGCCCAACAATTGCTCTCCCAGTACTCGCTGTGCTATCAGTGGAGGTTTGTACAAAACTGAAAGGTTACCTCATGAAGAGCTGAGCTAATTCATTGGAGTTGGATGTTTCAATTTTCAGAAAACAAGACCAAAGTGTGCCTCCTTCTTAAGAACACATTGAAATATCCCCTTTTTATTGCATTTGCTGCTGTCCTGTGGGCAGCAAAGAAAAAAATTTAAAAGGTAGGAATGGAAAGTGAAACACATAGTTGTGTTGACACAAGAGATAAAATGAAACATTTTATGAAAATATTTTCAACTTATTTTAGGTTTACTTTCAAAGCCTAAAAATCAATCCCAGGATGCTTGGGAAAGCCTAATACTTCTTGCAAATACCTAAAAGAGCAGCAGTTGAAGGCTAACAACTGCAAGTTCAATTTGTTTTGTGCAAGACCTTCATATTCATAGGGCATGTGTCCTTTTATCTTTTCTATTTGTTTGCTTTTTAGTTTAACCAAAATCTCAATCCGCTTCACATATGTGACAAACATGATGATCTCACAGTGTGGGGTCCAGGTCTGAGTCACAAGCTCAAAATGGCTCCCTGGAATGACTGGTTTATGTATAGGAAGGTGATGAGGCAGAGAAAGGTTTCCCTGCTCTTCCCCTTCTGGAGGGTGAAGAATTCCTTACTAAGAATTACAGGCGTGGGTCATGAAGACATTTCTGAGGACCTGAACAGAGCAGGTTGAAGAACACTGAATTTAGCATGTACCAAATATCTCTTAATTTCAAGTTTTTAGGCTTCTTTTAGGATGATAATCTCCTTTCTCAGCCTAATTAAATATTAATATTGTGTCTACTTCCTGAGCTCTTCTTCTTCCATGTTTCATCCATTCTCTCATCATAATTATTGATAATGCCTTATGAAAACAGGTTTTATACAGACATTTTGTGTCTGCCAGGCTGTTTACAATTACTTTGGAGCCAGTAACCAGTTTCAACCAGACTTGATGTCCAAAGAGATCCTATTTTTGTCTAATTTATATGAATTCTTCTATGCATATACTTCCACACAGAGAAAGACCCTGCAGATGCCAGAAAATCCACCTTAATGTGGTTGAAAAGAAAAAGTGAACCTAAAATAATTATTAATCTTGTATTACATTTTGAAGAAAGTCAGCCAAAACAATAAAAAAACCCCAATCTTTCAAAACCCACACCAAAACAGAAACCTGTGAATAAAACCCATTCTCCAGTTTTCACAACTTTCTCTGTATTTTTGAGGATGTATAAAGTCTTCTAGATGCCTCCAGGATTTTCTGCACTTGGCACTTTGTCTAGGCATAATTGCAGCTGCAAATGTTCTGATCTTGCTGAGTAGTTTGATGTGTGGTTTGTGCCACACGCTGTTAGATTTCCAAGTACTGTGGTTCTTCACAGGTCTTTCCCCACTAATTTTGTCAGAGAAAACAAGTAGAGCAGCTAGAAGAAGCATTCTTCATCCTGCAGGAAAGCACAGCCCTAGCTCCTGTTCTACCAGCACTTCCTCAGAGGGATGGCTGGAAGCACTGGCTCAGCACTCAGCTCTCTCATTCCACATCTTCCTTTTCCTGCTTTCCAGCAGCACTGCTTGAACAGTATTAATTTGCTGCTTTTACAACGATCTCCTTAAGTGAAAGACTTCATTCCCAAGTACATCCTGCTTTTTTGACTGCACCTCAGTCTTCAGGGAACGTCTGCTGAAATCAGTGCCCACACATTTGGTACAGAGCAGGTAAGAAGCTCGCTGCTAAGCCTGTTGAGACAGTCTGACTGCAGGCACTGCCTTATTTGCTCTGCTGCCAAGAATATCAATTGGATACCACACTTGCTATTGATCCAAAAGAAGATTTTGTTGTTGTTGCGGTTGTAAAAAAATGTGAATGCATTATGCAATGTCATGTAACACTATAAAGCAAAATAAAAGGTACAGAAGGGAAAGAAAGCAGCAGAACAGAATGACAGCAACATTAGCTCTGCAGATTTTCCAGCCTGTAATGGCATGTTTTGGCAGATGGACAAAAAGCCCATAACATATCTATGAGTGTCTGAGTCTGGAGATGATTCAGCTCCTCTCTACTCTGCTTTGATGGGCTTGTCTGTGATGACTAAAACAGTACCATCAGGCTGTCTGATATCACTATTTGTAACACCTTAACTGAAAAATAAACATACCTGGGCCAGCACAAAGTGCTCAAAGATTACTCTGGAGGATGGGTTTCACTGTCCTCCCAACTCCCTATCCAGCCTGAGATGCTGCACACCAGGCAAAAACTGTAAGGTGCTGAGAGGGTCTGTGAGTCCTTTGATCTCCCCAATCTCTTTTCTCTGCTTCTCAATCTGCTCCTCCTCTGGGTTCACAGTGGTCCATGACTAATGGGGAGAGACTTTGCACACACATGGTGCAGATGAGGCATCCACAAAGCAGTGAAAGATGTTTTTGTGGGAATGGGCTTTTGGAGCCTGGGCTCCTGCTCTCCATGCCAGCTGACACAACTCTTCTCCCAATGGTGGGCAATACCTCTCTGAGCAGATTTCAGTGTGTTTTTCACTGACAGATGTCTCATGCTGAGATGGAGGCTGTGAAAGCCAAGTTTATGCACACCTTTAAGGCTATTCCTAGCCAGTCATGAGCCAACCTCTCATGGTTCTGGCTGTATTTTTCTGACATGCACACCTGTGGCTGCTTTGTCACGTTTAGCAGAACTACCTAAGGAGATTAAGAGCTCTGATTTTTGTGTATTGGTTTGCAGCTCAAAGTTGTAGGTTTGTGCCAGAGATCTAACTTCTCCTTCCTTGGTCACAGTGGAGAAACAGCAGAGAAATCATAATGCCTGTGGCATCTTGATATCTGTGTTTGTGACTAAATGGGAAGGTAGCTCAGTTGGATGCTCACTTGCAGAGGATGCAATTCCTAACCTTGGATCTGTGTGTGTTAGTTCTGTCCATGGTCACAGTAACCTGCAGCACTCTCTGCCTGCACACTTAGCAGTTTATCCTCAGCAAATGTTCTTATCCTGTTGCCCACCTGGAAAATGAGCCACGTTCAGAACTGTGTGGTCCCACAAGGACCCAGTAGTTTATTCTGTCTTTTCTTCAGGCTTCCTACATGGATATTTTGTGTTTATGAAGTTCTTGAAGGGACATGTAGTTACAGAAACAAATCAGTCTTTTGGCATGGCAAGAAATACAGCAATGGGGATAAAAGAAAATATAGCTCATGTTCCTGCCTTATTTTTCTTCTGGTGCTCTTAAATCTTCTTCTCCTTAAAGCAGGTCCTCCTGAGTCTGGGATGCCATACAGGAATTCTCTTCATCTCCTGTGAAACACAGAGCTTTTACTTAGCTGTCACACTGTTACACCTCCCCACAATCTCATTTTTTCCTTTGAATGTGTGGACCTTTTTTACTGGGTTTATGTGGCTATAGGGCTGTGGAAACTACAGGGGTGGCTTCTGCCAGAAGCTGTTGGAAGCTTCCTCCATGTCCAGTAGAGCCAAAGCCAGGCACCTCCAGGAAATACCCATGGCTAGACCAATTAGAAATGTTGGCACAGGTCTGTGATAATATATTTAAGAAGAAGAAGAAGAAAAGTTATTTCATGGTCATAATTTCAGCCAGAGAAGAGCAGGGTGAGAATATATGAGAGGAAAAACTGTGTAGACACCTAGAGTCATTGGAGAAGGAGGGGGACAAGATGCTCCAGGTGCTGGACCTACAATTCCCCTGCAGTGGTGCAGCCCAGGGTGAGGCAACAGTGGCCCTGCAGCCATGGAGGAGCACAGGGATGCAGAGATCCACCTGCAGCCCATGGAGGAGCCCATGCTGGGCAGGGATGTGCAAGAGACTGCTGTCAGCCCGTGGGAGGCTCCTGCAGACCTGTGGAGAGAGGAGCCCAAGTGGAGCAGGTTTCCAGGTAGGACTTGTGACCCTGTGGGGGACCCACGCTGGAGCAGCCTGTGCTTGAAGGACTGCATCTCAGGGAACAGTGATCTACACAGCAGCAGCTTGTGAGGAACAGTTGCTCATGTGATGGACTCACACTGGAGAAGTTCATGGAGAACTGTTTCCCTTCCCATGCTGAAAGCAGGGGAAAGTTCTGAGATCAGCTCAGTTGGTTGGAGCATGGTGTTACTAACACAAAGTTTGTGGGCTCAGTCCCCATAGGAACTGTTCAAAAAAGAGTTGGACTTCATGATTCCTATGGGCCCCCTCCAGCTCAGAATATTCTGTGATCTGTGACTGCTCCTTATCCAGGGTCAGGAAAAACGTGTGATGAACTGACCATGTGAGAAATTGACCATAACTCCCATTCCTTGGGGAGGTAGGAGGGAGAGTTGGGAAGGAGGTGGGGGTGGGGAGAAGTAGTTTTTAAGGTCTTAATTTCACTTCTCATTATCCTGCTCTGATTTTGTTAGTAATAAATTCAATTAATATCTCTAATTCGAGTGTGTTCTGCCCATGACAGTAATTGGTGGCTGATGTCTCCCTATCCTTATCACAGTTCATGAACCCTTTGTTATATTTCCCCTCCCCTCTCCAGCTACAGAAGGGAGAGATAAAGAGTCTTTGGTGGGTACCTGGCATCCAGCCAGGGTCAACCCACTACACCTTTCCATCCGTTTTTTCAGAGAGATGCAAATAATCATGAGACCATGTGACTATATTTGTAATATGTGCGTGCACAAACTTAGAGATGACAGAGTGATAAGTTGCACTCTGAATGGAAAATAAGTCTAAACACTCATCAGCTTACATTTAGCATAAGTATCAATCAGTGTGCTCCAGTGGATCTGCTCCAACATACCCCACTGTGGATGCAAGCCAAAATCTGAGCAGCAACAAACGGCCCATTATCAACCCATTAGTCCTCACTGACTGAACTGTACACATAAAATCTTGTTTTACATGCATACTCCTGCCGTTCCCCAGCAGAGATAATGAGATTACATGTGCCGTATCACTCAGCCCAGAAACTTGTCACATTCTAATGAGTTTCTTCTCTCTGCCCACAGACACAAATAAAATACATGCTTTTTCTATTGTTACCTGAGAGGTAGCCAGCACCCAGATGCTGGCTCGTGAGAATGTAGTGATGCTGCAGCACCCAGCTAACACACGGGGACGATTACTGCCAGTTTTGTCTGTCACTTTGCATCACACAGGAGACAGAATAGCACGGGCTCTGGCTCCCATGACAGTGTCACAAGCTGGGAAATTGAAAGTGGAGCATTCCCTCACCATTTTCAAGCTGGAGGAAGGAGAAGGAAAGGAGGGGAGCAATTGGGATTGGGGCATTTTTCTTCCCCAGTCACCATGTTAGTTATGACAGAGCCCAGCTTTCCTGGGAATGGCTAAACACCCACCTGCCCATGGACAGTGATGAATTTCTTGTTGTTCTTTGCTTGCATGTGCAGCTTTTCCTTTACTTGTTAAACTGCCCTTATCTCAGCCTACAAGTTTTGTCCTTTTACTCTTCCATTTCTCTCCCCCATCCCACAGCAGGGAGGGAGAAGCTGAGGGAGAAGCGGTATGAGTTGCCATCTGGGGTTAAACCACAATGCTTTCCTTTCTAAACCTGTGTTTATTCTCTAAACAACTAATTAGGTGCTCATTCCTTTTCTTAAAGAAGAGTAATGCCCTTAGGAAGCAGACAGCCATAGCTGAAGGTGGCCAGCGTTACAGACCCCCTGAAAAAACAGATGTTTCTGCATGCAAAACCCCACTTCTTTCAGAAAATCTTTTTGGGAGAGACATTTCTTTGTCCTTCACACAAGGTAGCCTTCTCTCCTACCAAGTGGTGGATCCATTGGCTCCACGCTGGGAGCCCCATATTGAACCCATCCCTTGGGCCACACAGGTAACATTTTCCTGGGTGTCCCACAGTGCTTCCTCAGCACTACAGTGCACAGCATTTCGTCTCAGAGTGCCCAAGTGCAGTGTAAGTGGTGCACATGCCTTCTGCTGCTGCTCTGTTTTGGAATAATGCTGCCTTGTGTGAAAAAGGGAAAAGATGCCTTTGTAAAAATCCCTGTGCTGAAATTCTGCTTTGAGCTGTTGCTCTGCAAATGGCTTCCTTTGTTCTAGTGGGGAAAGCCCTGCTATAAATAAAAGAAGAATCTAGCTGCTCATATTTACTTTTTGATGCTGGATAGGTCTCCATTTTGCTGAAGAGCTGGAAAGGTAAAAATATGTACAAAGAGATGGCCAATTTATGCCCTAGATTTTAAAGCAGAATAGCTCATTGATCTTGTCTGGTAGATTTGCTTAAAATTCAGTGGTGCAATATGTCTCAGAGCCTGAAGAGATGAGTGAGGATCTGTACAGCTTGCGTGAGCTGAGGAGAAAAAGAAAAAATTCTCCCATTACTGTATAGAGTGGTTGTCTTTTCAATTATGGATGAAAAGATGAGTATGACCCTGAGGGGCTGGATTGAAACAGAATGCAAGGGGGGAAGAGCCCTAAAAACAAGCAAAATCTTTACTAAGAGATGATTAAAAGGGAGCATAAATGTCTGGAAGTGTTTTGAAGAGGGAAGAGCAATGGAGTGGGGGAAAATGGTTATGACGGAATATGGAATAATATTAAATTAACAAAAGGAAAAGGTCTGTTGAATATCAATAGAATCCTTTCTGTTTTCCTGTGGCATCATCTCCCAAGGGAAGTTGCAGGAGCTCCATCATTTGAGTCCTGGCAAATGACTTGGGACAAACCACAAGAAAGTGAGGTTTAAGGCACATTACTGTGATGTTCAGGGATGGAGCTGAACATGGCCTAGTGGCTCGTTTTTCCCACCCCCCCTTCCCTGGGAAGCTACAGAATTAATGAAAATAAGGAAAAAAAAAAAAAAAGACACCGGGGGTGTTGTAGAGCTCCTGTTTATACACGAGTGGCAGAGCTGCAGCAGCAGAACAAAGCACAAAGATGTGTCCAAACAGATCGAGAGGACTGGTGATGGGGGAGGGAGAGAAACAGAATAACTAACTGTGTGAGCAGTGAGACAAGGGACAGGTGAATGGGCTGAGCAGGGGCAGGCAGTGCCGCTGGACAGGGACTGCCAGAGCTGCACAAGGGCACTTGTGCTCTGGCAAGATTTCTCCTGCAAAGGACTGCTTTGGGACACTCTGTACTCCTGTCAAAGGGAAATGTGTTCCCAGTAATTAATAAAGCAAGTGGTTCTTCCAGGATACGGTCAGAGAATATGGAGCATCAGGCAGGGTAGGAGGTGCCACTGGTACCTTCCCAGGCCACTTATTCCATGTCTCCTATCAGCTGGCAGAGCCTCTAACAGCTTCCTTTGAAAAGAGGGTCCACGTGTGCTTGGTAATGCTGATAACACCCATTTTGCACCTATATCTTAATTACCTAATTTAAGGGGGTCTGATATATCTTGAAGCATTCCTTGGCTCAGCCCCACATTAGCCTGGTGCTGTAGAGGAGCCTGGCCTTTTCCAAGAGATGGGAATACAAGATTAAAGGGGCATATTTTTAGAGCAAGGCCATGGAACATCAGATCTGGAATCACAAATGCCACTCTTGAGTTCCCAGGCTGTTGCTCAAAGCCCATGTCTGGTCTTGAATCTCTGTTTACCCACAAACTTTACAAACATGCTTAACAATTCCACTGCTTCGAGTTAAGGAACAGCTCCGAATGGTTTCTTGAACAGAGTATCTGACTACAGTATGCCATAAGATATTCCATCCAGACAGCTCAATAATTATTTTCTATGAAAAACAGAATTCTTTTCAAGTGGAGTCCCTCAGCACTAAATTAGAATGACCTGGTGCTGTTCGGATTTTGAGAAGAGGCACTGTCAGGAATCTGATGATTTTATTTTCCTGAAAATTCAGCTGAAACCTATAATGCTGCACATTATCATTTGTCTGCAAGAACAAGGGTTAGAGGAGGCACTAAGGGAAAAGGCAAGTGAACGAAGTTTCTCTTCTTTCCTGAGAAGACACTTAAATATATACAGAAATTTTGTCACAGAAGAGTGTCCAATAGCTGAAATATAAATCCACTCACAAAAGCAAGAATTCATTGTTTCAAAAGTCAAACGAAATAGTCAAAACAAAATAGTCATAAGGCAAGTTTCCCCTCATCAGGACAGCAGAGAAAACTAATATAAGTTCTGTATTATAAGAGAACAATAATTATTACGTTTCATAAGAATAAATTCAACCACCTTAAGAGTAGGCTATAAATGCTAAGTATATTGTGTCAAATATTAACATATGAACTTCAAATTTGTGCACCAATTCAAAATCTGATTTAACAAACTGCTGTTAATAAAGTCAATTGGTGAGAATTCCATTATAAAACCGAATGAAATCTTAACTCTACATGAAATAAATATTTTTTCAAAGCTTAAGCAGACTGAATTAACAACATGCAATAATCTAAATTATGTATTAAACTCAATTATTTTTATTATTACTTTTCAATTGAGGTGACATGATTAACTCCATTCTTGTTAGTCTCAGTTCCAATATCAACTGTATCTCAACTTTGGTATCTTCTTGGGGAGAATTTGTTCACTGAGTTATTGTAAACAAGCCTGTTCTTCAGAGTTCTTTCCAGAGAGGTGTTTTGGGAAGAACAAAACAGCACAGTGGTTTAGCAGGCATGTTAGAGAAGTGGTGCTTTCCATCAGCTTTGGCAGCACTGGGAATGGAAGGGTGTGAGTACCAGGGTTCATGAATTTGGTTGTTTGGTTCTTATCCAGGTTAGTCTCATGGCTGTGTTTTTGAAATTAACAATTTGTTTTTACACCATTTCTTCCTTATTATTCACCAATGATCTGACCCAGTTTGAAATGCAGAAGCTGCTTCTAACATGACCTGGACTCCAAATAAGTTTCACTCAGCCCAGCAGAGGATATCTCATTAGCATTAGCATCTTCAGCCTTTGGACTAACTCACTGAGTAAAAGTTATTTCAAAATAACTTCAGAAAGTTATTTCAAAAAAATTATTTTCTTATAACACCATCTTTGTGCATATGGAAATCAAAATTAATGGCTCTGATTTTGAACTAATTTATTTGTGTGGGTTTTTCATTTTGAAGCATTCATCATTCTTCACATATTCCTTTCTCTAGCATAATTTCTTACAGCCAGAAGTTGTCTTCAGCACTTATACATTTTCTAATGCTAGCAGGATGTGAAAGTTCCTTGGGAATGTGTTTTTAGTCCTAGGGGGTCATGAAAGGAGATTTTACTTGCACCTAAGGGTTTTCAGTAACCGAAAATACGGCTTCCAACACTCTTGAAAGATGTAGTATGCCCATCCTGAAAAACAAATAAAAAAGTCATAAATGTTAGTCAGATCTGTTCTCATTTTCACTGAGGAAACTTCGCTGCATTCCTAGGAAAAGCTTTGAACTTTGGCTTGAATGAGGACTACTGGGTTAGCTGCACTCTCCCCCTCACAGGCAGGGCTTGTGTCTGTAAATCAAGAACACCAACGCTGATCCAAGATCCAAGCCTCCATTGGCTCAGTGTGGTGTTTGCAGGCCATGCTTATCTTCTTGGCAGGTCCCCTTCCAACCCAAACCATTCCATGATTCTGTGATTCTATGATATTTTGCCTGTGCCTCAGCGAAAGCTTTTTGTTTATTCATTTGATTAATTTCCTTGAGTTTAAAGAAAGCAATTAATTTTACTTATTTCTTTATGTGATCATTAGAAAAGCTTTTAATGAACATAGTAAAACCCAACTAATTATCGCAATGGCATTTAACTCTAAATAAAATTGACAGGAAGCAAGAATATGATACATATAATTTTGCACAGTTTATTAAAACGCATTTATCACTTTTTTTTCTCCTAAAGTAACCTGATCATATTATTCTATGATAATTTAGCTAATATTTTTTCTGTGCATTTAATATTTAAGTGGCTTTTACTGATATTAAAGTCATAATGCATTTTATGGAAATTACCTTGCATTCTAATTACTTTTCTTGGTGAGGAATGGTAAATAGAATTATCTTGTTATGCTTGTTGTAGATGAAAGCAAAGAAATATTTAATGAGAAGAGACTGCTATAGGAAAAAATAATCCATA